>JAJEOX010000272.1:7500-315592 GCA_020740385.1 Mylabris phalerata
TACGTTCGTTATAACGGCGGATGGGAACTCAGAAGCAGCTGAGGAACAAACATTTAATGTTCTCAAGAAAGTCGCCCAAACGATCTCTGAAACTGAAAAATATGAGGTGCTGAATTACAGCTCATTCGATTTGAATACGTTTAGAAAAGCGATTGAATATTAAACTTACGGCAGACTTCTCGATTTAACGCTAATGATGAACTCCGATGAACAGAGAAGACAAAGGTTGACATCTACGCAATCCATTGAATCACTAGAAAATGATGAAGCAGACGGAGAATGGGAGCAAGCTCGAAGTAGAAGAAGGAGGACAGAGATTTTGGAAATTAAAACTACTGAATCTCAAGGAACCAGCTTTGCCGACATCGTCAGAGACATGAAGAAACAAATCGATACAAAGAGAATAGGGGTGCAAATCAGATCGATAAAAAAAAGCAACAAGAATAAAATACAGATACAGGTGAGAAAAAACAATGAGGAAGGAAGTCTCACACTCAAAAGTCAGATCGACGAGAAACTAAAGGGTAAGGTAACGACAGAGATAAAAACGAAAAACGAAGCTTTAGTCGTAAAAGATCTCGACCAGTTCACCACTGAAGACGAAATCAAAGAAGCGATTGGGGAGATTACCAAGCTAAGGGATGAACAAATCAAAACGTATCCTCCCAAAGAGAACAGAAAAGGAGACCGATGCACAGCTACCATACTGGTCCCCGTTGAAGCGGCAGTAAAATTAAAAGAAATGCGTAAGATACAAATTGGTTGGCTGAAATGCCGAATCGATGAGAAAATAATCCCCACAAGATGCAATAAGTGCCTCGGATATGGCCATATGGCAAAAGAATGTAAAAATGAGCAGATTATGAAGGGCAAACGCCTGAAATGTACAGGAACAGGTCATGATGCCAAAGATTGTCCTAACGATGCAATGTGCTACGTCTGCAACGAAGCCGGACATAGAGCCGGAGGAATAGCCTGCCCTAAATATAGAAAAGAGGTTGAAATACTGAAGGAGAAGAGAAAGGGAGTGAGAACCGACGACAGTGGATCGTGATATAAACGGTTTACTAAATAGGAACGACTGTGATATTTACACTATTTATTCACAGAGAATTTTTTATTTACAAAATTTATTTACAGATTATATTTATTTGCCATATTTATTTACAGAGTATATATATTATCTATTTACAGAACAAATTTATTTACACTATTTATTTACAGAGAGTATTTATTTACAAACTTTATCTACAGATTATATTTATTCATATAATTTATTTACAGAGTATATATATTATTTATTTACAGAGTATTTATCCACAGAGTAAATTTATTTACACTATTTATTTACAGAGTATTTATCCATAGAGCAAATTTATTTACACTATTTATTTACAGAATATATATACTTATATAATCTCTTTACAGAGTATATCTACCTATATAATCCACATACAGAAAATACTTACTCAAATAATTTTTTCACAGACAATAGCCAGTTGCAGGAGCCTCCTCATATTTGATCATTAAGATTCTCCAAGCAAATTGTAATACTTCAGCCAGGCCGCAAAGCCTAGCCCAGACCACAGGCATGGAGTATGGAGTTGATTTGCTGCCTGTTAGCGAGATAAACCGAAACATTCCTGAAAAAAGAAATTTATTTATAAATCGGTCACGAACAGTAGGTATATATAATTTGTCCCAGAAATTTAATATAATAGAGTACGGCGATAGTGATAGCTTCGCCTTGGCACAATTAAAAGATTTTTGTGTTTATATAACATACATAAGCCCCAACTGTAGTTACGCGGATTTTGAAAAACATCTTAGCGAACTCGAAGCCGACGTAAGACGCAAAACAACAAACGTTATAATTACAGGCGATTTCAATTCCAAACACATAAGCTGGGGGGGGGGGGCGACGTTACTGACAACCGTGGGGCATATTTATTCAATTGGCAAAGTTCCTTACAATTGTATGTAATGAACGATGGTTTGAAACCCACTCTTATAAGACCCAATGGTATCTCTTATGTAGATCTGTCAATGTGAAGTATCAATTTATCTGGGCAAGTCAAAACTTGGGAGGTACTCGATGCCGAAACTTTAAGTGACCATCATTTCATCGTTTTCGAAATCAAAGTCGATGCCAACTCCCCTCGAAACACCTTTGTTGAAAAACACATTGATTTCAAAAAATACAGCTCATCGCTTGATCGGAAACTAATAGAGGCCAACCAACCGTGTTGACGAGTTTAATGCAAAGTGCTCTGCGTGAAGCAACAAAATCGACATTTAAGACAAGAGTAATGTCATATTGGTGGACTGACGAGATATTCGACAAACGAAACGTTGCAGACGGAAACGGCAGCGAGCCCGTAGAAAAAATAAGCAGACAACGGAAATGGAAGCCGAGTATCGTACGAACAAAAAAGAACTGTCATCGTTAATTACCAAACCGAAAAAGCTAAAGTGGAAACAACTCTGTGTAGACCTAGATAGGGACCCTTTTGGCGATGCATACAAAATAGTTATGACCCAACTGAAGCTACCGTACCCTAAGATAACTCTGACAAAAGAGGAGAAAATCAACCTAACCAAGAAATTGTTCATGGATCCAGTACATGCCCCTGAATTCGAAAGAATCGAAACTATGGGAATCGAGACACCACGTGGATTATCCGAGGAAGAGTTATTATCTGCATGCAATAAGCTCAAAAATCGTAAGACCCGTGGTTCGGATGGCTTGACGCCTAAGGTCGTCAAAATTTCAATAAAAATGCATACAGAGATTTTTCGTCGTGCCTTGAATCATTTGCTACAGCAGGCTAGGTTCCCGGAAATTTGGAGAAGGGCAAAGCTAATCTTAATCGAAAAATCAAAAAAGGAAACCAAAGACCCCCCAAAATACCGTCCCATCTGTTTGATAGACACCATAGCAAAGATCTATGAAAGCATAGTAAATAATAGATTGACCACAGAGATTCAGGAGGGTGCGGATTTCTCACAATACCAATTTGGCTTCCGCAGAGGAAGATCAACCATAAATGCAATTATGGAAGTTATCAAAGACGCAAAATGCATGCAGACAAGAGCAAAAATGAACGCTTTGATACTGATTGATGTGGAGAACGCTTTCAACAGCGCCGCCTGGGACCGAATAATTCAGAAGATCGAAAATAGACATGTGTCCTCATACTTGGTCAATATTATAAAGGATTATTTGAGTCACAGATCGGTAAGTGTCGAGAGAAACGAATATATCCAATTCGGGGGAGGTGTTCCACAGGGCTCGGTCCTCGGACCAACCCTGTGGAACATTCTGTATGACGACATCATGGACCTTCGAGTGAAGGATGGGGTGAAGCTAATTTGCTACGCTGACGATCTGGCCATTGTAGTAAAAGCTAATAACGAAAAAGAATTAATCGAAAAAGCCAATCATGCGTTGAATAAGGTTAGTCAATGGATGAAATCGAATAAACTCGGAATCGCGACCGAAAAAACATCGGCCGTCATGAGGAATTTTTATAAGAGAAAGCATGTTATCGAATTTAAACTTGATGATTTCAGGGTGCAGCTCGCAAAGCAGGTCAACTACCTGGGGATAACAATCGACCAACAATTTACTTTTTCCAGACATATAGAGAGGGTTACAGGTAAGGCCAATAAAATGTTTAGTGCACTTAGCAGGCTTCTACCTAACGTCGGCGGCCCAATGGAGAGAAAGAGAAGAACGATATGCATGGCGGCCCAGAGCGTTTTGTTGTACGGCGCCCCCGTCTGGCACGACACACTCCGTATCACCAGATTGAGAGCTTTACTAATTAGGACACAAAGATCTTTAGCCTTGAGGGTGATATCTGGGTACCGTACGGTATCAGCCGAGGCTGCGGTATTGTTGGCGGGCTTTATCCCTATATATCTGCTAGTTGAGGAACGTACGCGTATATTTGAAGACCCGACAGTGAAGATCGAAATACAGAGACAGATGATACTCCGAAAACTGCAACAGGAATGGGCAGGCAATCAAGACAGGTCTCTGTGGACAAGGAGACTGATCAAAGACACATCAAAATGGCTTAACAAGCAGCATGGGCAGGTAGACTATTATATAACTCAATGTTTTACTGGTCATGGTGCCTTTACATCTTACCTGGCTCGATTTAAACGTTGGCTCAACGATAGATGTATCTTCTGTACGGAGGTTGATGATGTTGAACACACGGTTTTTGGTTGCCATGAGTTTGATGATCTCCGGATTCCTTTGGAGGCGGATGTCGGTAGGGTTACCCCGGACTCCGTAGTTGAAATTATGTTGACATCTGAAAAAAATTGGAATTCGGTAAGCCTGTATATGGAAAAAATTATAAATCGGAAAAATCAAGAACTCGACAGATTGCGAAGAGAAGCATATCCATCGTCGTCGTCGTCATCTTAAGTCTCAATTTGGTATACATCTGAAATATAATTATAATCTGTTCTTATATCTAGGGTCGCTCATGGCTTCGCCACCACCGCGGGGGGGGATGACTACTGATCTTTTCCACCGCGGCAAGGTGGCGACCCATCGGAAAAGAAGGTTGTTTCTAGGATTTGGTCTTACTTAATTAAGGGATCTATCGTTGGATATGGTGAAGGTACACTCACCCTGATGTTATGCTTCGGCGATCCCGGGGTGGGGTGTGGATACGAGGAGGGGTTTCAGTGAGTAGGCCCTGAGGTGGGGCGAGAGTCCCACATTTCCAGTCGGCACTGGGCCGACTGGGGCTAGTCTATAAAAGATTTCCCCTCCTCTCGAAAAAAAAAGGCTAACTTGACAACGTAAATTTTGTTTGTTGTCAACAATAAAAACAACTTTTTTCAAATTTGCCGCCGTTTCCGCTGTTTACAGGGCTACAAATGGACATTAGTTACTAGAATTTTAAGTTGGCATGAAATCTGGGGGAATTTAGCTGTATAGATTTTAGGTTGGCATGAAATCTGGGGGAATTTACTTGTATAGAAAACAGGTTATCAGAAAGTCTGGGGAAATTTACTTTTCTAGATTTTAAGTTGATCGATTTAAAATTTCAAATCTCACGCGCCGTGACGTCACTTCCTGATGTCAATTGGCGGGAGATTTTGAAAATTGGCTCCGACTTCCTGATCCAGAACATACATATTTATACTACTCATGTCGATCTCAAGAAAAACCGCTTTGGAAACTGAAATTCAGAAAATGTTTAAAGAAAATATAATTGAAGAGTGTGACTCAGCGTATGCTTCTCCGGTTGTCATGATTCTTAAGAAAAATGGAGAATGGAGAGTCTGTGTTGATTTCCGCCGTCTGAATAGTATTACTGTACCAGACAGGTATTCACTACCTAGAATTGATGACATCTTGCACACAACGAAACAAAGTTTTTGGATGTCAACTCTTGATCTCAAGAGTGGGTTTAGGCAGGTACCTGTGCGTGAAAATGATCGCGATAAAACTGCATTTATAACTCCCTCCGGACTATACCGTTTCTTACGCATGCCTTTCGGGTTACGAAACTCTCCCGCAACGTTCCAACGTTTGATAGATAAGTTTAGATCCGGTTTACCTGACGTTTTTCTTATGGCCTACATGGACGATATAATTTTGATATCAGAAGATTTTAGTACTCATCTTCGCGATTTACAGAAAACATTTGAACGGTTGAGACATTTCAAACTTAGTGCGAATCGTAATAAATGTGTATTCGTTCGAACCACCATGAAATTTGTAGGTCATGTTCTAACCCGTAATGTAATCTCTGTTGACCCAGACAAAGTGTCCGCTATTACGTGTATGTCAGCACCTATTAATGTGAAGCAGTTGTTAACATTTTTGCAAACATGTAGCTGGTTCAGAAGATTTATCCCTTCGTTTGCCCAAATTGCCCGTCCTCTGTCAGATCTAACGAAGAAAAGAGCTGTTTGGAAGTGGGGGGACTCGCAAGAAGAAGCATACAAAACACTGAAGCAGTTACTAACTACGGCACCAGTTCTAAGACAAGCTGATCCGTCATTGCCGTATATACTAAAAACAGATGCAAGTTCATATGCAATTGGGGCATGTCTTCTCCAGGGGGAGGGCCCTGAAGAAAGGCCTGTAGAATATGCAAGCCGTCTGTTAAGCCCCTCCGAACGAAACTATAATACAACAGAAAGAGAGGCTCTTGCTATATTTTTCGGAATCCAGAAATTTAGGGAATATTTAGAAGATTCTAAAGTACGAGTTGCTTCTGACCATCAACCTTTGAAGTGGCTTATGATCCTTCGATCACCCAGTGGAAGATTGTCTCGATGGGCACTACTTCTACAAGGCTATGACCTGGTTACTGATTATATACCCGGAAGAAGTAATGTTGTGGCTGATACTTTATCACGTCCTTCTATCCCTAATGAATATATCGCTGTTAATCATGAGGTATGCCTGACCGAAATCACTTTGCCTACTGTTTCAGCAAAAGACCTTCGAGATTAACAGCTTGCTGATGCTCACTTGTCAGAAATCATTAATTCTCTGGAAGATGCTGAGTCGCCTAACATAGATTATTGGTCTAGTCGAGGTTATATAATGGCTAATGGAGTTGTCTATCGCTATTCTCCTGACAGCGAGTCAGAAGATCCTCAACTAGTAGTACCCTCTTCTGAAGTTCCTGAGTTGTTGAAAGAATATCATGATTCACCAAGAGCTGGTCATCTAGGTGTCGAAAGAACTCTCAAGAAGTTGTTGCAACATTATTATTGGTCTACCATGAGACGAGATGTTCGAAAGTATGTTCAACAATGCGCAGATTGTCAACGTTATAAGTGTAGTAACTCCAAACCTGTTGGTCTATTGTGAACTCCGGCAATGTCTCAAAGATTTGAAACGATTGCCATGGATCAATTTGGACCACTACCACCTTCAGGTTCAGAAGAACGGTGGGTATTTGCAGTCGAAGATGTGACGACTAGATGGATAGAATTGTTTGCTCTTCAGAAAGCCACGGCTGAGGCATGTGCAAGATGCCTGATTGATGAAGTCATATTACGGTATGGAACACCCAGAAAGGTCATCAGTGATAATGGACCACAATTTGTCAGTGAAATAATGCAACAAATCTCCGATTGTCTTGGTTTTGAACAACATCTAGTTTCAGTGTACTACCCTGCTGCCAATCCTGAAGAAAGAAAGAATCGAGAACTGAAAACCCAGTTGGCAATCATAGTTGCAGATCACCACTCTGGTTGGAGTAAAGCGTTGGCGTCCGTTCGCTTCGTTCTCAATAGGGCCGTTAACACTACACTTGGATATTCTCCAGCATATCTCTGTTTTGGTTGTGAACTGCGCACTCCTCTTGAAGTACATCATAATCTACGTGCAGTCGCACCTCCTAATGTGAATAATTTTTGGAATCCTAGCCTGGATGGCTATCGGATTCCAAGGGGGAGATTTGTAACAGTCTCTTCTTGAATAGTTTTTTTTTAGTTTCTAGCAATCACTATTCGGCTGTTTTGCCGTTGCTATAACAAAATAATAATTAGGATATATATAAAAAAAAAAGTTGTTAAAAAATATATAACCGTCTGAAAATTTTAATATAATTGTTAAAATCAGACGTGTTACAATCTCAATTTATCTACTACTTTTAAATATTTTGCATTACTTATTTTATAAAATTAATTAACAATTTTTGTTAATTTTTGGATCTGATGATGGGTATTAAAACCCGAAATACGTATAATCCAAATATTTTTATAATTAATATATGGGATTTGATTTTGAGTTTTTTATTTTATTAATTTTGTTGACCAACTTAAAATCCAGAAAACTAAATTCCCCCAGACTTTCCGCCAACCTAAAATCTATACAACTAACAGACTAAATTCCCTCAGATTTCTTGCCAACCTAAAATCTATACAACTAAATTCCCCCAGATTGGATTCAACCTAAAATTCTAGTAACTAAGTTCCCCCCGTTGTCAATTTGTAGCCCTGTTGTAACACTTTGTGTTCTCCCGTTGTTCAGTATCCAGGAGCGATGGATGGGTTCGGTGGGAATTCTTTTGTTTTCAAAAATAGCTGTCACAGGGCGCCACCACGATTTATAAAATTTACAGAATTCCACAATCGTGGAATGGAATTCCGATAAACAACATAAATTTGAAATCAAACAATTTAATAATCAACAAAAAACAGATAAAGTTGAAATCTACCACACCAATAATGTGGTGTAGTCTAGATATTGTAAAGTTAAGTGAGTTCGAACTCGTTTAAATTTACTTGATATAAGAAATTGATAACAATTGGTTTAAAAATTTAACAAAAATGTTCTCTGATTATAAATCAAACAGGAGATACGCGATACAAGGTCGCATACCTTAGATAAATCCTGCTTGACTGGACAATTTTAACAAAGAATTTTTGAACAGGAAAATTAACGTTAAATGAAAATGGAAATATAATTAGTACTCATATGAACAATAAAGATAAGACATATGATCTCATAGAAAAGATAATGACTTAACGGATACGAAACGTATGCAAATGTATGAATATTGAAAATTAAATAAAAAATCAACTTTTCGTTCACGATGCACATTTCGGTGAGGGTTGCAAACCACGCCACTGGATGAGTGAGATGCACGGTATCATGATCGACGTATGAAACGTCCGTTACGTGAATGCAGCCAATTACGCCACTGGATGAGCGATAGTAACCGTACTGGATGAATGATGCCACCACGGAATGAGTGCTCAGCAATAAATCCCGGAGGTACTCCAGGTCTCTAATTATACCCCTATACAATTGAATTAGAACCCCAAAGAATGAGTTAAAAAAAGCAAAATGTTACCTTTCTCCGGGGTATTTAACGATATAGAAAATATTCCAAAAGGAATCGGTACGGTAAATTCCCAATTATTAAATTGAAAAAAAACGAAACATAAACTAACGTCTGACCAATTTAACGTTTGAACGGGAAGTGAACGCTACAATATCAGGGTACTGAAAACGTGTTTGCTGAAAACGTGATTGCGCACAGCTCAAAAAGGACTCCGTGCTCATAAACGCCGTTAGTACCAGTACACAAGGGCGAAAATAGTACAAGCACAATAAACAACGCCGTTTTGGCTAACCGAGTACCGGAAATAAAAAAGGCAGGATACTGCAATACCGACAATTATCAGGTTGTTTAAAAATCGTTATAACCTCAAATAACAAAACATCCCCTCACAGGCGAAGGATGGTCGAAAGCAGCAAATTAGAAAGTAAGTAAACCAAATGAAATCGAACTTACGATAATAAAATGGTACCGTTGATCCCCCAGATACGTACAAAAATAAAAAGGAAAGGAAAAAGGGTAGAGAGAGACCTTCAGTTTCGAGAGCCCAGAGCTTAAGAGGGAAGGAAGGAAAAGGAAACTCCATTAAGCGGGGTTGCATCCCTACCTCTGAAGGTCTACTGCTGAAAGAAGTAGAAACAATAAAGAAAAGACAGGATAAAGGTACGGGACACTGCAGCAGAGACAGTGTGAAGGTTGTTATAGCACACCCTCAAGAAGCTTACATGGCTTAAGGAAATTCAAGGATTCAGATTGGTTGCAAGGACAACGAAAAGACGTCACCCTGCAACCAAGTGGATAGGCCCAAATTATTCAAACTAGGACCTAACCCGGAAATAAGAAGAACGGCACGAGATTACCTACGATGCCCAAGCATTCATCTACAGCGATAAGAAACAAACGGTAAGGTACGGTAAATAGATGAACACTTGAAACATCCAAACATAATCATAAATCGCTCTTCTAGCAACGTCTGATGGTGACGTAAATGGTACCCAAGCAATTAGTAGGACCCTTTGGCCTCCTACTCCAGCCAGATTCTCCCAAAAGAAAGACAAATCAGAGCTCCGAACAAAAACGGAAACGATAGTTATGTTAATGGAACATTTTAATGTTACACTGTAAACAGCCGAGACGGCAGTAAATTTGAAAAAAGTCATTTTTATTGTTGACAACAAACAAAATTTACGTTGTCAAATTAGCCTAGCCTAGCCTGGCCTGACTTGTAAGAAGATCAGTAGCATGTGATTTTCAAGCAAATTTAAAAGAAGTTTTAATAATAATAATAAGACATAATAATTGAAAAATTCACCAATCATTAATCGGTGTTGTCGTCGTCGTCGTCGTCCTCTGGTGCTGCACCTTGCCACTTTAAATGTTTGTACCCTTATTTAGTCACAAGTTTTTGATAAAGACACCAATGGCACTGTTCACCCCTTTCATCACTTTCACCCTTACAAGAAGGGCGCACAAAGTCTACTTTAATTGGCATAATTGGATAAACAACAACATTGACAATAAATAATATAATTGAAGTGATATGTATATATAATTTATCGATAATGAAAACCTGCATTGTTCATTTATTAAAATTAAAAAATTTTATTTGTTTAAGAAATCTTCTTGATAAGAATGCTGAATTGCAATCACAATAATATATGTATAAGATCAACCAGTTTTAAAGTAAATCTGTATAAATCAGTATATCGTCAAGTACCTAATTTAATTGGTGAATAAAAATGAATTCAAGAGAAATTATGAGTAAGTAGATATTCATTTACAACATACATTTTATTTATAATTAATTTTTAATTAAATATCATAAAACAGTTTTCCTCGGTGAAGAGATCACCGAAGATGGATTGAATTTTGTATTGGAAAACCAATTTGAGAACTTCCAGAGAGAAGAATAACGTAAGTATTAATTTATAACTTATACATATTTACATTAATTTCAAATTATTGTAAACAACAACCAGAACGACAACGGCAACAACGAGTGATGGAGTGCTTGAGAGAACGAGAACAACGACAACAACAAGAACGCAAACAGGAACGACAACAAGAACGACAACAAGAACGACAACAGCTACAACAACTGCAACAACAAAGAGTATAACAATGGGTACTAAAGCAACAACAATACCATCAACAACAACACCAACAACAACAACAACAACATAAACAACAACACTAGCAACAAGAACAACAACATCAGCAGCAACAACAGCAACAGGGACAACAGCAGCAAGAACAGCAGCGTATAACTGAAATAACCTTTAGCTTTCTTGATCAATTTACCATCAATAACGTCAATAGAATACATTTTCGATTTTAAACCAATAAATTCTCTCATTATTTTACCATTATTTTCATCTTTCATAAATCCAACAATTTTTTTATTTTTCAATGGTAAATTGTATAGATTTTCTTTTGCATACTCAGATATATCGAAATAGATATCAATATCATCCTTAATATCATTGTAGAAATCATCAGTTTTGATGGTATAAATAAGTGAATCCGTATCTATATAATTTAGTAGTAATTTATCGTTGTATTTTGGTTTCATGTATTCATAATGAAAATCGTACATCAACCATTTTGATTATTCCAATACTGTAAAACCAATATAAATTGGTTTATTGTAACAGGTCTTGACACGATTCAACTGAATTGCCACCATTTTAGGTGTAAAATGGGCTACACTATGGAAATGTGGTTAGGCAATCAGTGCACGTGCATCCAATCTCTTTCCACAACTCTCCCACTCTTTAACCAATTTGATGTCTTTTCTTTTATCTACATTCTCCATAGTTTTACCGTACACTGCATTATTCAGTAATTAAAAAAAATTTTTCTCAGACGTATTTTTGGCCAATGTACGATGATGTATATTCAGATCGATATATTTTTTCAACCAGCACGATTGTTTAAATTGTAATATTCGATTGAACCGTGCTTGACACACTAATGTAAATTTCTATAATGTATTATATATTTATTTTTATTTGTTAGATCAGTAATCAATTTTGAAATATTTTGCGTTTGAACTAATCTTATTCTCCGGACAAAATGGAAGATCATTGTGCTGATCGTGTGGGCCTCTTGGATATTCTAGATCCACTTCGAAGATGTAACCAATATCGGAATTTGTTGGGATTTTCATTATATCAATTGATTCAATGCCTTCGACCCATTGAAACCCACCATAGGGTTGTGGTTGTGACATAGCCCAGCCTTATAGATTGTTAGCATCTAAATACATTAAATACGTACTTGGTTTAGATGAATCATAGCTTTCCATATACTTATTGTTTGCAACAGAATGTCGATGTGAACATTGTGTTATGCCATCACGTATACCTCTTTTAATAAATGTATGCATATTGATATCGGTTAATAATTCAATTTTTATTTGAGTATATTTTAACATGGCGTCCCATGATAATCCAGGTGCTGTGTAATAATGACAAGGATCCAAATTGTATATTTTTTGACAGGCTTTGCGGAAATTTTGAAAAATATCAGTCAACAGCAATACATCCGTTATCAAGTACAATTTCATGTAGTCCCATAAATATTGACAATTGAATTGTTGCCATATATTCTGTGCATGTTTGTAATCTGCATCAGAGCTTAATTTCATAGAAAATCGACTGTTAAATTTTTCTTGTGCTGGTAATGATGTCTCTTCTAAACGTTTCCAATAATTAAAGTACGCATATGGTAGCACACTTTTTCTTATCAGTAATTTACATTGTTCTTTATCGTTCAAAACGCTTTTAACAGTTTGGAAATCATTAGGTGAAAAATTCTGTGCTAGACTATCCAGACTAGATGACATAAATCTGAACGAGTCTAGAAACCGCAGAGCAACTGTCTCTGTTTCACTAACAAAAATTCGTTTTGATAAGGAGACATAGAGTTCCTTATTTAGCGGTATTAAGTTAATATGACCTTCAATTTTTTCCAACGATTTTACAAACAAATGACAATCATAACCAGTGAAGTTATGAAAAAAATTGGAAAGAATTTAAGTATGCGATATTGTAAATTGCATTGTCGATGTGCTGGTCCTCTATATTTACCAGTAAAGTGACAATGATCCATCACTTTATCATCATTGGTTATTGTTAGATTACAAATACGGCATATATTTGTTTCAAGGTATGATTCAAGTTGTTCGTCACTTAAATTCTCCATTGGTTTCGGTTTCATTAGAATTTCATTATAAATTCTTTGTATATCGCACGTTAATGATTTTACAAATTGATCAGCACATTCTTTACCATTGTAAACTTGTAATTTATCGAAATTCTGATCTAACGAATATTTAATGTAATAAGCGAAAGCACACGGTGTGTGTTCTTGTACATTAGTTGTTGACGATGTAGTTGGATTCGGTGTACAAATATCAATGTCTTGTAATAGACACTCAAAATCTGCATAGATTACAAATGGAACTTCAATTTGTCGTTCATAATTTTTAAATTCTACTACAGAATACTCATGTGTTGGCATGATTGTAACAATACGATTACACTCCTCTTTATGTATTAATAAGCTTTTTTCAGAATCGAAATGTAATAAGCAAAAATTGCAAATGAAAATTTTATTTGTATGTCTTGTAATGCCGCTTCGCAGTAATCTTGAGACATTTTTAATCCACACGTAGTGGCTCCGTTCATCTTTTTCTATCAACAGTAAATTGATATGCTTTACTTTTTCTCTTTTAGTACAAAACAATGGTCCAACAATTTGATCATCTTCTAAACCAAAAGTTTTTGCACTAATTTCCGAGTTCAATTCTTCAAATATTTTAATGTCTTTTACTTTCAAAAGAAAGTCTGAATCATTAAATTCTAATACAGTATTATTATGTAAAACTATTGTATTGGCAGTGATGTCTTCAACACAATATGAGTTCGGTCTATTTGCATTGATATCGACTGGACGCAAAGCCGAAATTATAGCCCATTTGAAACAATATTCATCGTTATTTTTGACATTGATACAAGTGTGCTTTTCTTGGATTTTCTTATCAAGTCATAGTTTAATGTAATATCATCGTCAGTCTGCACCTACGTCATTTTTGAGTTGAAACTTTTTATCGAACATTCTTCGTTTTCGTCAACCATTTTCACATACTCAGCAAACAATTCCAAATTGAATTTTATTAATGTATGTTCAACTAACTCTTGTACAAGTTTAGGAACAACAACATCTTTAGAAGATTTTAGAAATACATTAACATCCAAATTAGATAAGTCACAATTTTCATAAAGCAATGTTTTAATTCGTCCTTGGAAAGTACTTTTAGCCACTTTCAAATTTGATGTGTATGGTTGTGTTGATTTTAATCGATGACTTAACGTGCGTAAATGACATAACCATTTATCAACAGGAATGTCTGTTCCACATAAACTTCACCTTTCTTTAGTAGGTTCAGGTTCCTCGCATCCTAAAATTGGAAGCGGTGAATGAAGAGAAGTAATGAGATGGTTTAAAAAACATTTACCTGGTAAAGAATGGACACGTTTTATGTGGCGATCTGTATTTTTTTGAGAACGGTTTAAAACAAATATTACATAATACTTATGCTTTAGACATTTTTAACAAGTAGTTTCGTTGTACGCATGTGACATTTTGAAACGCTTTCAACAAAATACTTGAGCTCTGCAGTACAATCTGCTTTTATACCACACAAAATCCGTTATGAATTAACATAATAAAAATTTCTAGAAAAACAATATATGCACTCTTATTGACTGACATTGTTTATTAATATTTTTGCAATGAAGAAATTTCTTTGGATAACAATACGTCATTCTTTGTACAAATCATCTTCTTAATATTTGACCTTGTTTATTAATATTTTGCAGTCTAGAATTTTTATTGGAAAACAATATTCAATTTCCTACACAAAGGATTTGCTGTTACAAATTTCTCTCTAAATTGAAAATTCTTAGAAAAAATGAATGTCTTAATTATCATCTTATAATTTGTGACAATTGAAGACCTTTTCATAATTGAACTTGTTTATTAATATTTTGCAATTCAGTGGAAATGCCATTGGAAAACGTGGTTTTCTTTGTTTAAACTTTTGTATATATATAACCGTGGATATTTAAATTATTAGTCATTTGATAGATCTATTCTTGTAAAGAGCGTTGCTGAAGAGTAAACTTATTTGTTTTCTAAAGTCTTACCGATTCACAAAAAAGAAAATGTCAACAATACCATCAACAATTGTGGTTTTCACGGAAGATAAAGTTAATATGCCAATCAATTTGTTACATGTTATTATAAAATAAATCTTTCAGTAAGTAGAAATATTTTCTATATTTTTATTTTTCCTAAATAAAAATTTTATATATCAGATACGGTGTAAAGGATATTATCTTAAAAGACGATAGTCTCAATTTACTTATCGTACTCTCCGAAAACTACAACACTTCAGAAAAAATTTGGTAATTTACCAGTAAGATATATAAGAATGAAATTAGAGTCCGAAGAAGAATTGGACATGCTAGAAAAAGCTATTACTAAATATAAATTTTATATTGAAGAAGATTAAGACATAAAAGCCATTGAAGCACCAACAACATCAAAAATAGAGGTCATCAAAAACAAAAGAGCAAGAATTGATGAAGATCAATAAATCAAGTAAATTTTTAATTTAGAATAGGGTTATTTATTACAAAACATAATTAAACATATATTAAAGAAGAAATACAAGTTTTCTTTAAGATGAAGAAGAAGAAAAGGAAGTCGGAAATCTATCTATGAGATAGAAAAAATTAACATACCAAAATTAACGGAATAAAATGTGTAAAATTACTGTATAATAAAAGTTAAAAAATTGACTAGGTTTAGTTATAGATATAAGTCAATAAAAATATGATTATTAATCAGAATTGTCTTCTTTTAATTTCATTTCCTGTATATGATGTTATTGCAGTTTCAAATCCAGTTTTTATAAATAAGACAGTAAACATAAAAGGACATTAAAACACATACTTTAAAATAATTTTGCTTTATTTAATCATAATATTATAATTCATTATAAATAATGAATAATTATAATTCATTAAAAACAGATGAAAAGTTATCAAATTATTGTTTAAAAGGCAAGCGGTACAATACACTTTAAATGGGTGATTATGTTGATTGTCTTCACGATTAACTTCATGCTGTCCACAAATGATTAAGTTTGTTAAATCTTCATCATTTTGATAAAGTGCTGGTAACTTCAACCAAATATTGCTTAAATGTAAAGGATCCATTTTCAATAAATTTATTTTAACTAAATTTCTAATGCATGATACAGCATTTTCTATATCAAGAGCATTCTGTAGAATCACTGCACTCTGTGACATAGTATTCAAAATCACTATCACTACTATCGCTATTCCACGAGTTTTTTATTCTATTTACTAAAATTTTCAAAGAGTTCAAGCTGTTGCGTGTGTAAAAACAATTAGGGGGTAGCGGGGTAATGCCGCGCAGCGGGTAATACCTCGCATTGCTGTTTCGTGAAAACAAAAATTAAATTTCAAAGTTAAATAGATGCTGCTATCTATAGCCAATCATAAGAAGAATGATCGAAAGTTACGCCGGCATTGCAGCATTCGTTTGGTGAATATGGTTGAAAACGTGTTTTTTCATAAACCAATGCAATTTTGCTGCGAAGTCTAACAAGTGGTAAGTACATGTCATAATACGATTTAACTTCACTGATTGTACGTATTACTGCTTTGCATTATGTAGATTTATTGTACGTATCTGTCAGTAATGAATATTTGTTATTTTTGATAATACAACAAATTCAGTTAAGACACACGTGTTGGGGGAATCATGCGCATTTGAACTGAGGTAATACCGCGCGCGCGGGATTGCCCCGTTTAGGTAAATAAATATATTTTCTGTCTATTATAGGTATCTAGATATAAAATGCCCCGTAATTAAATTTGAAGAACTGAGAAGTCCAAGTGGACGGATGATCAACTCAAAAATGCACTGAATGCCATAATTGGTGGACGCAAAATACGAGAAGTGAGTCGAGCTTTTGGTATTCGGGAATCAACATTGAGGGACAGACAAAAATCTGGTAATCGTGCCCCACCAAAACTGGGAAGAAAGCCCATATTCAATGACACCCAAGAAGAAAATTTAGCAAATCATGTGTTACAATTAACACAACGTTTTTTTGGTTTGCAACCTATTGAGCTAAGGCGTTTAGCATTTGCTTTTGCTATAGCGAATAACATAAAACACAATTTCGATAATGACAAAAAACTCGCCGGAAAGGATTGGTTAGCACTTTTTTTAAAACGTCATCCAAATATTAGTTTACGTAAACCCGAACCTACAAGTCTGAATCGTATTTCGGCATTTAACAAAGAAGAGGTTTTTCAATAACACAGGGCTACAAAAAAAATTTTTTTTTGGTGCCTAGTATTTTTGAGCTGATTTTAACTATATTTTTATTGCTGAATCTAAATATGAAAGCAGTTTTTTTGTATCAGCTGTAGATTTTTAGATAAATTCACTCATCTATCAATGCTTTTTTCAATTAAATACTTTCAAGTATGAGTGTTGTAAAATTTATACAGGGATAGATTCTTGTATATTTTCCTTATTGACAGTCTTCTTTTGGCACAAATTGAATTTAAAACAATAATATTTATGAAATAACTTATTATTATTTCAAAAAATAATTATTATTTTAATTCATTTATTACAAAAAGAAGAGTAACAATATGAGATATATAACTGATGGGTTGACAAATTGTTAACAAGTGGGATTTAATCCTACTTATTAGTGTCATCCAGTTAGTTTCATAGAAATACGATTGATGGAGCTGTCCAGTATCTGAAGTGACCTTCAAAACTTCAACTGCAATTGAGAGTTGAGGTTAGTTTGTGAATTCCCGCGGTGTAGATAGACAGAAGTTAGCGTCGTCTGAAATTTCTCTTTAGTAAAGAGTTGTTGAAAAGTAAATCTAAAACGTAGATTGTTAATGTGAATTGCTGTATTTGTGTTCTTGAATAGAAATAAAATGAGTTCAAGTAGAAGAAGCTGTGTACATCATCCTATTATTTTTACTACATATGCGGAGAATACACGTTACTAGAAAACAGAAAAACTATTAGTGACTTTGTAAAGAGGACTTATCTTGGATATTTTGGTGTTAAGCTTGGTAATCAGGATAAAACCTGGGCACCACATATTGTCTGTAAAACTTGTACAGAGCATTTACGACAGTGGAGTACCGGGAATAAGAAAAGTCTGAAATTCGGAGTACCAATAGTTTGGAGAGAACCAAAAAATCACTTCGATGACTGTTATTTCTGCCTAGTAAATATTACTGGAATCAATCGAAAGAACCGTAACAAGTGGACTTATCCAGATTTAGTCTCTGAAAGACGCCCTATCCCTCACTCTGGAAGAAGTGCCAATTCCAACTCTTCACAAGCTACCAGAACTCTGTGAGGACACATATTGTCTCTCTGATCAGAATTCTGACACTGCTGAAGGTGACAGTGATTTTGAAACGATATCATCAATTCCTCAATATTTCAACCAAGATGAGTTAAATGGCCTCGCTAGAGATCTCAACCTGGCGAAAGAAGCTTCTGAGTTACTGGCTTCCAGGTTGAAGGAAAAAAATTTACTTGAACCAGGAACGAAAATTACATTTTATCGCACAAGGGAGAAAGATCTGCTACCTTTTTTCTCTGAAGAACAAAATCTTGTATTTTGCCATGCTATTAGAGAACTTTTGGTAAAAATGGGTCGTCCTGAATATTTTCCGGATGATTGGCGCCTATTTATTGTCAGCTCAAAGCGAAGTTTGAAATGTGTTCTACATAATTGGAACAAATATAACTCAATACCAGTTGCTGACTCAACGAAAATAAAAGAACAATATGACATCATAGCTTTGGTTTTGGAAAAAAATAAAGTATCGTGAACACCAATAGGTGATTTGTGTAGACTTAAAAATGGTAAACTTTCTCCTTGGACAGCAAAGTGGCCACACCAAGTATCCTTGTTTCTTGTGCCTCGGGGATAGCAGAGACAAAACGCAACACTGGGTTAGAAAAGAGTGGCCTAGGAGAGAAAACATGGATGTTGGGGAAAAGAATATCATCAATGATCCTTTAGTTCCACGAAAGAAAATCATCTTTCCACCACTGCATATCAAGCTGGGTCTAATGAAGCAGTTTGTAAAGCCTCTTGATAAGAATGGATCATGCTTTGCATATATAGGGAAAAAAATGCCTCAGCTGAGTAAAGAAAAAAATAAAGCAGGAATATTTGATGGCCCACGAATAAGACAGCTGATTAAAGACCCTGACATCATAAATTCAATAATTGAGATTGAACAAAAAGCCTGGAATTCATTTGTTTCAGTTGTCCAAAATTTTCTGGGTAAACACAAAGCTGAAAGCTATGTTGAATTAGTCAATGAAATGCTGAATAATTTCAGATCACTTGGGTGTAACATGAGCATTAAGGTGCACTATTTACACAGCCACTTAGACCGTTTTCCTGATAATTTAGGCGACATTAGTGAGGAGCAAGGTGAAAGATTTCACCAAGATATAAAATGTATGGAGGATCGCTATCATGGAAGATGGGATACTCACATGATGGCAGATTACTGCTGGTCTTTAAAACGGGATTGTTCTAATATACATTCAAGAATGTCACGCAAAAGAAGTTTCCGAAATGTTTAGTGAGTAATTGGTTTAAATGATGACTTTTTCTGTTTTCTATTGTATATAATAAATAATATCTGTAATATCTGAGTAAAATAATAAAAATTTCTTGTTTAATTTGTTTCTTTAAACCATAGTTTTTCTTTTAAAATAGTGTAATGTATAATTCACAAAAATGTTGATATCTTAAAAATTCGAGCTGATAGGCAAAAACTAATAGCATTTTTGAATTCAGGGCATCAAATTCATAAGAAATCACCTCCAAAATCTTCGGCACCAAAACTACCGTTGACCAGCGTAATCTTACAACTGTAATGGAAAAACATCAGTTTAAAGCAAGTCGTATTTTTAATGTGGATGAAACAGGTATCTCTACTGTGCAAAAACCAGGAAAAATTTTGGGGCCCAAAGGACAGAAACAGGTAGGAGCAATAACATCGTGGGAAAAAGGTAAAAATGTGGCGGTCGTATGTCCAGTCAGTGCATCAGGGCAATTTCCGATTTCCCCCATGTTCATTTTTCCACGAGCTAAACTGAACACTCAACTCCAAAGAGATGAGCCAGTAGAAGCGATTTATAAGTGCTCGAAAAATGGGTGGATTAACGAGGAACTTTTTATTGAATGGATTGTACATTTCCAGGGTTATGTAAAGTCGTCTCAGGACGACCCAGTATTGCTTGTATTAGATAACCATACAAGTCATATCTAGTGTTAGGATCTACAGTTTCGCCATAAGTATTTCAACGCGTTGAACCTATCATTGGCGTAGTTGTTCTTTAATTCTGATTAAATAACTTCTTGTATGTTGTAAACTATGGGAGACGAAAAATCATTATTATTTACAAATTATAGTCTGAAATAATAATTGAAATATTAAATTAAATTTGAATATTTTAAATTTCTTTACGTTCAAATCATATGTTTATTAACCCAAACGAGTTAGTATAAGAGTATTCAGGAGTGGGAACCCATTCCATTGAAATTTACAGTACAATCAAACGCCTGCGTTTTACGAATGACGTCCATCGATCATGCGGATATTTTAAATGGTCTACTGTTTTTCAATATTCTGCTGCTATCTTTATAGAGCAACTCGTTTTGTTGGCGACGAAAACACTCGATTAAAACAGAAAATAACATTTCGCTCTACTCAAATTTGTCAGGAGAGTAGATTTTGGCCGGCACGCTCTACGGTGCCAAATCCTATCTCTAGTCATATCTCATTATTAGTGTATGATTACTCCAAGGCTCATGGAATTGTGATGGTTTCAATCCACCACACACATCACACAGGTTACAACCACTCGATTTAACAATTTTTGGACCCCTTAAGAAGTATTTTAATCTTGAATGTGATTTATATATGAGCAATCACCCTCATGAAAAAATTACACATTATGAACTTGCATCTATTTTTAATGCAGCGTATCTTAGAGCTACTACAATGGATAAAGGCATTTCCGGATTTAGAACTGCCTGTATTTGGCCAATAAATCCAGATAAATTTTCTGACGAAGATTTTTATCCAACTGATGATGGTCAAGTTGATGTGACAGTTATCGAAGCACCAGTTTATCTTAATAATATAAGTGGTGCTGAAAGTTGTATTTTTTCTGCTGAAACTTCTAGTAACACCAACATTCCTCAGACAGAATCTACTCAAGAATTGCAAAACTGTGAACCACAACCTGGACCGTCTGGAGTTTCCTTAAAAAGTTTGAACCCACTTCCCAAAATTAGTAACAAAACAACAAAATCAAAACCAAAGCAACATTCGGAAGTTCTTACATCAACACCTCTAAAAGCACATTTACTAGAAGTAAAGGAAAAGAAAAATAAACAACAAAAGAAGAGAACAGCTAATGAAAACGTAAAGACTGAATGAGAAGAGAAGCAAGCGTAGAAAAAAGTTATAACAAAGAAAAAATTATCTGTAGTGCGAAATTTAAATTTTGACTCAGACTCAGATGAAAGCATTGATTCAAGACAACTATGCGATGACGATGAACTTGACGATTTGGAAGAAACGGATTACAATGATATTTGTATCATATGTGGGGAATCTGGGAAGGATAAAGAAAGGTGGTACCGCTGTGTGAGTTGCTCCCGTTGGTCCCACACAGATTGTAGTGGCTGGGATACCCCCAAAAACTATACATGTGATTTATGTATTTCTCACAATCAATAAATAATACAAATTTTGTGCAAAAATATAATTTTGACCACTATTTACATTTGCGCATGATTACCCCGGGCATTGCGCGAATTTTGGTCTTGTTGTGGTTGTTTTGTGAAAGGAAAATTTGAAAACACGAATTTGATTTTATTATAATTTTTCTTGTTTCATTTCCCAATTTTCTTTTACAAACCTTTCAGTTTCAAAGTTGAATTCAATCTAAGCTATTTTAAAAATTGTTATTTCGAACTTTTTTTTTTAAAGTGATGATTGTAAGAATTTGTAATTCGATTTCACATTTCCGTTTTAAAGTACGTAATTTATACTGATTTGCAAAATTAGCGTTTATTATCAATTGTATATTTATAAAATTGTTACGTAACTCGCGGAAATGTGTCTTAATAACAAGAGGTTAAAAGGAAAAAATGTGGCATTTCAAACGTTGCCGACTTCTTAGAAAAAAAATAAGTTTGCTTAGGTGCGTGCCATTCCCCCACTCTCTCCTACATGTGTCTGGCCCGCTAGCCACACCACTATTCGACCAAACACAATCTATAAAATGTTTACCATATTCATTTAAAACCTCTTGCATATCTGCATAAGGTGAAAGTTATTCTAGTAACCTTCTTATAAAGAATTTATCTCGAATATCAACTTTATCATCCCAAAGTAACAGTTTAGCTTCATTAATATAATATTTCAATCCATACATACTGCAATTACAATTTAATTTCAAAAAATCTTTCTGTTCTTTCTTCTAAACGTTGCACAAAAAACTGAGTACTTTTGAAAAATTTAGGTTTTATATACCTTTATTCCCACTACCATAAATTTATCCCCTGTTTTCAATTGTGATTAAATAAAAGTACAAGTAAGAATAAATGAAATTTTCAATAAAATTGAATAGAAAAACCATTTTTAGACGAACTTTTTACAATTACATTTATATAGAAATAAATGAATATATCATTTTTATGTAATGTCTTTCATATCAATCCAGCTATTATATACACTATCAAATCCTAACCATTTAACAAATAATTTACGACCTTTACGACGTAGCATCTTTTCAATGAAATAGATGCTTGGATAGTGGATCTTTTGTAATTCTTCTTCATAGAAACATCCACTGATTGGTTGACCACGTAAATCTTCCAGTAAATACGTCACAAGATTGCTATTATTTACTTTTATAATTTTAAATTATTCTGTTGTCCAATTGGGTGTATAACCTTTGTCGAAAAAATGTTTCATTTTACTGATACGAACAAGATCGTCTTTCTTGAATTTTCCAGCAGTGAATTTTTTCAAATTATTATAGGATGCTTGTAGAATTTCTTGCTCGTTATCGTTATTACTTCATTAGGTTTCATCTTTATCGTTCTGTGTAGTGTATTATTGTAATCTTTAGTGACGCCATCAAGAATTTTTATCCAATTATATGACGCATTCATAGTAAATAATTTATATAATTTACTTTTTAAAGTTCTAATTACACGTTCAGCAATAGAAACTTTTTTTACACTATATGTATGATAATGACTAATTCCATACTTCTTCATTAAAGCACTGAATTGTTTATTAAAAAACTCCTTTCCTTGATCTGACTGAAACTTCTTTGGATGACGACCTTGTTGTTGTAATATTGTTTTCATTGCTGACGTTACATTATTGCCTGATTTAGATTTTAATGGTTGAGTCCAGAGATATTTTGAAAAACAATCAATTACCACCAATATATACTTGTATCCATTGTTTTTTTTTGAATGTTTACTAAGGTCGGCTAAATCCATTTGCCAAAGTTCATCTAGACCTTTTATAATTGTACGACGTCGAAGGAAATTCTTTCTAGCCGGTTTATATATTTCATTAACAACATGTTCTTTCAATGACATTATTTCTTTTCGATATTTTATTCACTTCACTAGCTGTGTATAATGAATTTGAAAAATGATATCGATGAAGAGGTATTGCCACGATAACTTTCTGATGAGAGCTGTTCAACTTTCACAATTGTTTTCATTAATAAATCTTCTAAATCTATCTATTAAATTGTTTTAATTTTTCTGTAGTTGTATTATCTTATTGATATCAATAAATTTCTGGTTATATGTCTTAACTAACCTTTCAATGTTTTCCAATTGATTCCTTGTACTCTTTATTGTATTATTCAGCTCATTCAATTTTTTATTAAATGCGGTGAATTTAT
Source organism: Mylabris phalerata (assembly GCA_020740385.1). Classification (NCBI taxonomy): domain Eukaryota; kingdom Metazoa; phylum Arthropoda; class Insecta; order Coleoptera; family Meloidae; genus Mylabris; species Mylabris phalerata. Next base: position 31,455 of record JAJEOX010000272.1, read on the forward strand.
CGTTAATTGATTAATCTCGTTTTGTAAAACTATCCTTATGCTTCTTTATGTGATCTTTAATTGTTGGTATAGCTGATTGATAAAGTCCTTCAATTTTTCGACAATTTTCATTAACATTATGTTGAAGTTTTCCATTTGAATCTGTTTGAATGTGTTTATGTGTTTGAGCTTCGTTCTCCTCTATTAATCGTTCTTAATTTTTAATCTTTTCCTCAATTATACCATCATTTTTTTTAATTTGATTTTCTAACACTTTTCTAAGTTCATCAACGTAGCCTTTAGTGGTTGAGTCCTTTAAAGGCCAGCGCAAACTATTGCCGGACCAGGCCGCAACGGGCCGCATCGCAAAAATGCTACAGCGCACGTTATATTCTTGTCGGGACAGGCCCCATTGAATTTTTCTCTCATTGACGGTTGAACGGTAGCCATTATAGACTGCTTAACCTACAAATTATTTTAAAATTTAAACCATTTGCTAAAATGTCGAAGATGGATATTTCTGACGAAAAGCTCTTTTTGTTAAATATTCTCTTAGAAGAAGAAACAATGAAGACGGAAAATAAAAAAAGGAAACGCGCAGTAAGGTGTCATAATATATGTAATAGAAGAAAATTAAATGAAATTATTAATTAATACACAAAAGAAACAATGAAAACAATTTAGAATTATAACTTTACAATCGTTGCAATCCGTTTGTCAATTGCACACTATGATCCGGCCCGCTGCGATCCTGCACATATGTGCGACGGTTCATATAAAATACATTGAAACGATAACCGGCGGATTATTGCGATGCGACCCGGCTTAATGTGCGCTTGCCTTAAATTTTCACCGTCATGTAGATTACAGATTCGATGATTCTTTAAGTCAGGATTGCCATCAGTAGTATAACTATATAGATTGTGCCAAACACCACTTCCACTCGTTTTATTATCATTTTCACTGAATTTTCTCTTCCAAGCACGTCCGAATTTGTCGATGCTCATAATGATACTAAATAAGGTTTAAGGAAAACAGCATATTTATACATCATTCTTTTATAGATCACTATCTTGAAAATTTTCATATAATAACAATATATATATATATATATATATATATATATATATATATATATATATATATATATATATATAAGTATTTTCATAATAATAACATTGGTTAAGGCACACATACAATTCACAATTGATTGAAATACACACGTGGACTTAACTTTATATAAACGTCGCTGTTCTGGTAATTCATGAACTATGGATGTATTATAGATAAAGTTCTCAATGAATTTCTTCTCTTCAAAGCCTTTAACATAAATATCACTGTATCCAGAGGTTACTCTATTAATAATTCCATTATATTCCTTAGGATCTATAAAACCGTCCTCTCATTTCAATCCATGATAATTTTTCGTCAACCAGTATTCTTGTTTCTTATATTACAGTGGTAGTGCTTTAAAACAATAGGGAGACTTGAAGATGAAATGACTTATCTTATATCCATCATAGGTTGCTAGCTCTTTTGGTAGGAATTTATTGTTGTTTGGTATTCGGAAACCTTGAATATCTACATACAACGATCGCGATGACGATGATGAGGTCATTATAATAATAAATCACTCCTGCTTCACGTAATTCTTTTTCAATTGCAATAATCTCGTTTTGATGGGAATTATTTCCCGCACCAGTTGATGCACACAACAAAGCCAAACGAGCAACTAACTCATTCGGATCATCCCAATAAATATATTCAACTGGTTTTCTATTGTATCGTAAATATTGAACACCCCGCCCCGAAGGAGAAGGGGAACTTTGTGATCTTAATAATGATTTAATAATTTTTTTATATTTATATGATGTATCTCCTGGTATTTTATTCTGAGGATCATAGTTCAGTCGATAGGCATTTGTAAGACTGATAATTCTCTGATAAGCGTCTTGATCCGTAATTGAAAATTCACTATGGGAGACATTTTTCAAGAACAACAAATCATACAGTCCCTCGGTTCCCTTGAAAACTTCATTCAATACTTTTATATCACCATCAGGCTCAATATACAAAACTGTATTGCCCAGAATTAGCTTCTCCGTCGCCTCATCATAATTGATTTTTGAAGTGATTGTTCGATGTTTTTGAATCAATTTTTCAATATAGGGTTGTGCAATTGCTGGATATTGATTGATGTAATCAGCATAAGCCTTGTCAGATACTTTTGATTGATCCATAAATAATTCTTCCACATCGTCATTGTTATATATATGGCAACGCTGCAATTGGGAAGAGTGGCAATATACCATGTTCTGAAATATACGAGAAGCGTTGTTAAGAAATGGTTGGTTACTTCGTTACACATTACACATACATCTCTGAATTTCATACAGTTTTGGGAGTTATTATTCTATTGTTACATTTGTTCAATTATCGAATAAACATTCAGTTACGTGTTGAATACATTGAGCGTTTTAAATTGAAAATACGCAACAGTCATCGTCTTCATCTTCGCCGTCGTCATCGTTGTCGGCGAATTTACTTGCAATGGAGTGTCTTCTCGACACATACGGAAATCGCGGTACACTTTCTTCTTCTTTTTCCTCAACTTTAATTTTTGTTGGAGGTAGAGGTTGTTGTTGTTGTTGTTGTTCATCTTCTGTTATTTGTTCTCTTTTAATAGTTTTCTTTTTCTTCTTCTTCTTTTTCAACACCAGTTCATCTAATGGCTTTTTAATCGGTTCCAAAAGTCTATCGATTGTCTCCGTCTGATCTATTTGTTCATTCTTTAATTGTTTAAATTTTTTTCTAACATTATCAGCGGCTTCTATTAATTTCTTCTTAATTTGTTTCTGTTGTTGACTTAACATTGTCTCAGTTGAACAATGAATGTTTGATGATGTAGATTTATCAGTCTATTTATAGTTTGATGAAGCAATCAAATTGTTTTCTATAGGGTACATTCCGTGGATTTTCATCTCTTAATATTATTAAAAATCCATACTGATATTTCCAACATTCATTACAGATACGTTTGAATACATCGAAACTCAAATCACTTCCTACATTCTCACTCCTGTTCACCAGGTACAGCTATATCGTCAAAGATGAATACAGAATTATTCCTTGCATCACGTGAGGGTATGATTTCATCATTATTTGTAAATGGATAGTATCCAACTTCTTTGACTTTAGAAAGGACACTCCTAAGGAACTCATATTTCCGTTGAAAGAGTGATTTTGAAAATATGTAGACATTTTCGAAACGTAACCCATTCGGTTCCAGTAGAAGACTAATTATCACATTTGTTTTACCACATCCACTAGGTCCACAAATTATTGTTGTTATCGAATCGGGAAGTAGTGGACTGTGTCGAAAATGATTTTTCGCAGCTGACACGTCATGATTATTTATTTTAATAGATAGTTTATGTTTGACAACGTTCATCATAACTACTGAAGACATGTCTGTCAGTCTGTGGGTATTTATATAAGAATGCAGACGTCATCTTGCCAGTTTAGTGTTGACGTTCAAAGGTGACGGACTTGTTAATTCCTTAATTAACAAATTACCAATTGAATTACATATCCCCGGATATCATTACTGTGGACCAGGTACGAAACTTTCAGAACGATTGAAGCGAGGTGATCCGGGAATTAACGAATTAGATCGTGCATGTAAACAACACGATATAGCGTATTCGCAGAGTAAAAATCTTGAAGATCGACATAGAGCCGATAAAATTCTGGATAATAGAGCTTGCGAAAGAGTTAAGTCACGTGACGATTCACTTGGAGAAAAAGCAGCCGCCTATTTGATAACGAATAAAATAAAAGCTAAACAAAAATTGGGAATAAGACATAGACCACGACGACAACGACGACAAAAAACAATTGGAAAAATGTGCATTTACAAAGGGTATTATCGACCTACAGAAGAAGACCACCAATGTGGCCTTCTTCAGTAGGTCTTTAATCTGATAATATTGGAACGATAGCTAAAGCGGCTCGTGTAGCTGTTAAAAAAGCTGGTGATCGTAAACATATTCGTTTACCTCGAATTATACCCATACCAAAAAAATCTGGTGGATGGTTACCTCTATTTTTAGGTGGTTTGTCTGCATTAGGAGCATTAACAGGTGGTGCAGCAGCTGTAACAAAAGCTGTGAACGATGCCAAAGCAGCAAGAAAAAAATTAGAAGAGGCCGAACGTCATAATCACACAATGGAAGCCATTGCTTTAGGTAGAAAAGGTAATGGATTGTACTTGAAAAAACATAAAACCGGGTTGGGATTGTATTTGACAAAAAACTACCACTGAAACCACCTTCTCATCCTCTAACTGATTATCAACTACGAACATATGCTTAAAGGCTTAAAATTCTTAATTTTCGAGGTGTTTTCATGAGAGATGATTTACCTCAAAAAATTAGAAAATACGAATCAGGTATTGTTAATTTAGATTCTCGAAAAGGTAGTGGTACACACTGGGTAACATATTATAAACAAAATAATAAAGTGCTTTATTTTGATAGTTATGGAAATCTAAAGCCTCCAAAAGAACTAATCAAGTATTGGAAATTAAAAATATTTTATATAATTTTAATAATCTATAAAAATATAATACATATAATTGTGGACATTTATGTCTAAAATTCTTATATAATAAAGGTGCTTGAACATTAATTGCTCAGTCATGTCTTTAACATTCACATTAAAAGGTCGTAGCAGTGTGCTATCTGCAGACTTTTATCCTCCTATCAATTTGATTCCAAACTGTAGTTATTCACTGGCCCTTATTGGTTTTCATACATACAATACATTACCAAACATTGAAGAGGGACAGAATAAGTTCTACTATCAAAATAATGGTATAGAAAAAGAAATGACCATTCCAACTGGTGCATATGAGATAACTCACATTGAAGACTACCTACAAGAACAACTTAGTCCACACATGATATTAATAAAACAGAATTTTTTTCACTGAAGCCGAACAATAATACGTTAAAGTGTGAATTGAAGAGTAAATATGAAATTGAAATGAATTGAAAACAAGTTCTACCACCTAATCAACTTCATTCATCTGATCAACCTGTGCCGTTAATTAAAGTTTTATCAATTCGTATTGAATGTAATATAACAACAGGATCATACTATTATAATCGACCATCACACACAATTTATGTATTTGCGCCAGCTGTAAATCCAGGTTATGCTATAACTATTGAGCCAAGAAATCATATATTTTTGCCTATTTTGAATAAACATTTCATTGACAATTTAACCTTCAGAGTGTTAGATCAAAACTGTGATTTGGTTAATTTCCAAGGAGAAGAACTTCTTATCAGGTTAGAATTGAAAAGCAATGGGCCTAGTTTTCCATAGTGGTGGGGATAGAGGTGCTTACTATAAAATACCTCAGATTCACTTATTTCGGATTAGTCAGACGTCGTTATCATCCGTATCAACAACAACAACATTGACACAAGCAAGCATTCAAATATTAAAAGATCTTGGTTACAATGTCCGATAAACTTCAAATATACAAAAAAGTAAGATTCGATGATAGTATTGGAAAAGAAGGATATCATACGTATCATCCGACAATTTCATCATTTCAAAATAATGATCAAATTGAAATCAAATTTCTAAATATGAAATAATTGCTAATGCAACGGCAACTGGTGATTGTAAATTATCTAATAATTTTGGTGCATATCTATTCGACTCAATTGCATACGAATTGAATGGTAAAGAAATTGAAAAAGTACGAGACTTTGGAACAACAACAACCATTAAAGGCTCATTGTGTTACAATCATGATGAAAGTAGAGCTTTAGAAACAGCAGGTTGGTGTCCCGATAGTGGTACAATAGTATCTCTAGCAGCTCATAACGAGTATGTTAGTTTACGTATTCCATTATCATTTTTATTTGCCTGCTTTCATGATTACAAGACTATAGTTAATAGAAAATGCAAAATTCGATTAGTACGCAGTCGGTCTGATGACTACTGTTATTTTACTAATGGAACAAAGCAGCAACAATTAAAATTCAAGATTTATATCTTCTAAATCAAATGAATAAAAATATCCCTGTTCAGATTGGATTTAGAAATAGGGAGCTTCTTGAATTACCCTCACTAAGACAATCTAAGAAGGATATATGGAGCGTTAAGACAACTACCAATCTAGAACGACCAAGAGATGTAATTGTTGCCTTCCAAACGGATCGCAAAGACAATCCGAAGAAGGAAATCAGCAAATTCGATCATGTTAAATTAACCTTCTTCGTGTATGGTTGAATTCTCAGTGCTATCCATATGAAAATCAAAATTTTGATTTTGAAAAAAATCAATATACTGAAGCTTATCAAGCTTTTATCGATTTTCATCGTGAGTTTCATAACAATCACTCATCAACACCAACGACGACCTATACAAACTTTGCACTTCGATCGATCTTCGTCATTGATTGATCAAAACGAAACGAAGCCATGCAATCACCAACAGTTGACGTAAAGTTAGAATCTGAAAGTAGTGTGAATTTTTCTAATAAAACTAGAGCATATTGTATTATAGTTCATGATAAATTACAGGACAGGAATTGTAAAGAACATAATTTGAAATTATTTTGTCCGGAAAGGAATAAAAAATATGAATCTTTACTATATTTAATATAATATTCTAAATAATAGATTAAAACAATAGAATTTGTTATTAGGAATATATTTATTTAATCAAAAATATAAATAACTTTTTAATAAAAATTATATAATTTATTTCTTGTTTTCTTTTCCATCATTATCGTCGCTGTCGTAAATAGATTTATCAATTTCGTACTTCTTTACTATTCCATAAGGAAGTTCGTGCATCACATCGCGAAGACAAACTTTTGCATCACACTTTTCAATCAAATCAAAAATTGTATTATCCAACTTTCTTTTACCATCTTAATATAACTGACAGATTTCTTCAGCTATTTTATATTCTCCTGATATTTGATTCAAGTAATCTGACGAAAATCAATTTTTACCATACACACCTTCATGTTGAGCCTCTAAGAGTAAATCACTAAACGTGTGTCTAAAATAATCAATTGATGAACGAACATCAACAATTTTTGGATAATGTTGTTGAGAGTGTGCCATCCACATTCTAATAATTTATACTTTATTATAACAATATAAGAAAGAAAAAAATATTACTGACCTGTTCAATTGTTGAAGCAGAAATTCGTATTCGAATGCGTGTTCGTATTCGTATACGAATATCGTACCTTGTAAGAAACGCATGCGCAGTTATGCTACACAAATTTTAAAAACAACGAAAGTCAGCATTTGAGGAACTGCCAGTGAAAGTAGCATACGTATGCCCTAAATGTAAGGGTGAAACACACATTAGAGGAGAAATCTGTACTTCGTGTCTGTATGAAAGTGATCGAAAAGAGGTATTTCAGCAGAAACACACCAAATTTCCACGAATAATTATTGATTTGATTTAAATTTGATTGATATTGTATATTTTTGTGATTGCAATTCAGTATTCTAATCAAGAAGATTTCTTATACAAAGGAATTTTTTTAATATTAATAGAGAAATCTGTACTGTGTCTGTATGAAAGTCATCGAAAAGAGGTATTATAGCAGAAACACACCAAATTTCCATCAATAATTTTTGATTTGATTTAAATTTGGTTGATCTGTAATTGCAATTCAACATTCTTATCAAGAACATTTCTTATAAAAAGGAAATTTTTTAAAATTAATAAATGAACAATGCACGTATTCATCATCGATTAATTATTCATACGTATCACTTCAATTATATTATTTTATGTCAATATTGTTGTTTATCCAATTATATATATATAAATTTTGTTTGTTGTCATCAATAAAAACCACTTTTTTCAAATTTGCCTCCGTTTCCGCTGTTTACAGTGCTACGAATTGACATTAGTTACTAGAAATTTAGGTTGACTCCAATCTGGGGGAATTTAGTTGTATAGATTTTAGGTTTGCAGAAAGTCTGAAAGAATTTAGTTTTCTAAATTTTAAGTTGGTCGATTTGAAATTTCAAATGTCCCGCGCCGTGACGTCACTTCCCTATGTCAATTGACGAGAGATTTTGAAAATTGGCTCCGACTTCCTGGTCTAGAACATACATATTCATACTACTAGGACGTGTTTTCAAAATGACAATCGAAATAGAAGTTCAGCTACTCATACAAGAGAGAAAAAGTCCAGCTATCCTCAATACAATGAAAGCTACAAAAATAAAACTTTTGACAAACGCCAAAAAGCGTGCGTTAACGCTCGTCATCTGAACATGTTCAAACTTTGAATGCGCGTTCATGCGCGTGCACGCGCGTCGACCGGCGTTACATGTAAACATCGCCTCATTGTCCCTCAATCTAGATGACTTTATTAGTTACTATGTTTTATTAATTGCATACATTTCAGCAAATACTGTTAGTAGTATAAATATGGGGGGTCCCCGCCGGAAGTGCCGGTGCAGGAAGTGACGTCATTATCAATTTCATTTCCCGGAAGTTTGCGGTTTCCTGTTTTGATAAGAGCGGAAGTTTGCGGTTTCCTGTTTTGATAAGAGCGGAAGTTTGCGGTTTCATGTTTCCTTTGATAAGGGCTTTTGGCGGGAAATTTGAAAATAGTGTCAAAAGTTGGTGTTACCAACCTAAAATTTGACAGGCGGGAGATTTGAATTCTCTTCGGTGTTGACAGGTGAGAAAAGGCGGGAGATTTGAATTCTCTTCGGTGTTGACAGGTGAGAAAAGGCGGGAGATTTGAATTCTCTTCGGTGTTGACAGGTGAGAAAAGGCGGGAGATTTGAATTCTCTTGGGCGTTGACAGGTGAAATGGCGGTAAATTTGAATTATCTTCGCTGTTGACAGATGAGGTGGCGGGACATTTGAAAAAGTTGTTAACAACAAACAAAGATGTTGTTAACAACAAACAAGATTAACCTTGTTTGTAGTTAACAAGTTGACCATAAATTTATTGCGCATGCGCTGCGAATATTAGCGGGAGATTTGAAATAAAATTAAGGTTAAAATACAAATATTATTCTTCTAATTGAATTTTTATTTAAAAATTATATTACAAGTAATTAAAAAAATGGTTGCGATTCAGGGATATACGGCGCTTCTATGACTTGTTTATCACCGATGTTAAATCTATATTGTTGAAGAGTTTTATCAATTATATTGAATTCTTCTTCCCCGTCTATCTTCATTCTCATGTATTTTACTGGAAGATCTCCGAATTTCTTTTGTAAAGTTGTCGTCTTAGGAGTATAGTTTAAGGAAATTAGAATTTTATCATCGCATTTTTTAATTTCCTTTACACCATATCTGAAATATAAATTTCAATTATTTTTAAATAAAAAATTAAGAAAATACTTACTGGAAAATTTGTTTTAATACAACATACAACACTCCAATTGATAAATTCTTTTTATCTTCACTATACACCACAATTGTTGAAGGTACACTTGCCATTATGAGAATGTAACTTGAAGCGTTGTACGACAATGAATGATAATTGGAAGACGCTAGACCTCCTTTTATACTAAACTAGCTTATCATCAAGCTATAACGTGATAACATTATCAGTTTCATTTCCCGGATGTTGCGGTTTCCGGTTTCCTGTTTTGATAAGAAGAAAATGATAAGGACGGAAGTTTGAGGGTTCCGGTTTCCTGTTTTGATAAGAAGAAAATGATAAGGACGGAAGTTTGCGGTTTCCGGTTTCCTGTTTTGATAAGAAGAAAATGATAAGGGCGGAAGTTTGCGGTTTCCTGTTTCCTGTTTGAAATTGATAAGAGCGGAAGTTTGCGGTTTCCTGTTTCCTGTTTGAAATTGATAAGCGCTTTGCGGTTTCCTGTTTCCTTTGATAAAGGGTTTGTCGTTTCCGGTTTCCTGTTGATTAGAACCATATAAAAAGCCAGCTGCTTGTCGTAACGCACATAGTTCGCTGATAGCATTTCATAGTGTCACACACGCGTAAACATGCCTAAAACACAAGTAGTGTGTAATATTTGTTTAAAATCGTTTTCAAGAACATACTGCTTAAAACGACATATAGAACGTGTACATTCAATACCAGGTAAGAAAATTATTACACCTGTTAATTAGCTTTCTCTAATTATGGTTTTCCATTTTTAGAATGTAACAGACCTGAGCCTGTAAAGCAAAGGTGCAATTTGTGTTCAGCAGATATTCCTGCTGATAAATGGCTTTGTCATTTACGCACATTGGAACATCGATTGAAAACGGCGGAATTGTATACGTCAAAATTGAAGGTGGTTAAAAGTACCTTCCAAGGCAGAATTAAGACGTTAATCTTTGAAAATGAAGATTTAACAAATTTAGATGTTGAAAAATTCTTGAAATCTTCCAAGGATGTCGTAATTCCTGAACTTCAACAGGAACTTATAAGGCATAAATCAATTAAATTCAATCTAGAACTGTTCGCCAATTATGTGAAAATGACGGAAGATACTGAAGAATTCTCTGTGAAAAGTTTTAATTCGAAAATGATGTCGGCTCAAAATGAAGATGAAATAAAATCGAATTATGACTTAATGATTGAGAAACTCAAAACAAAAACAACTGAGTTCCAAGAAAGAGATAGTGGTTGGGCGTTGGCAGGAATCACGCATTTAGAAATCAATATCAATAAATATCAACCAGTAAAAGGAGGTAGTCAGTACATTAGACTACCTGAAAAAATACAAAACAAGAACGCTTGTGTCAACGTTAAAAACGATGATGAATTTTGCTTTAAATGGGCTATAATATCTGCTTTATGTCCTCCAATTGATAGCCATTCATACCGACCATCATCCTACTGCGTTGAAGATATAACAGCATCAAATATAGTTTTAAAAAATGGAATAAAACTCGAATTTGGTAGTCTGGAATTTCCTCTTAAATCAAAAGATATTGGTAAATTTGAGGAACTAAACCAAAATCTAAGCGTTAATCTATTTGGTTTGGAAAACGATGAAATTGTCGGTCCACTATATCACACAAAATCCGAGAAGAATGTGCATATTAACTTATTATTGATAGAAAAAGAAGAACGGAGTCACTATGTGTGGATTAAAAATATATCCAGATTGATAAGAACTACAGTAACCCAACACAAGGAAAAAATTTTCGTTTGTAATTTTTGCTTAATTCATTTTCATTCGGAGAGTCAACTGATGATTCATAAAGAAGAGTGTAATCGAATTGTAACTGTTATGCCAACATCTGAAAACTCTACAGTTGAATTCAAAAATTACGAAAGACAATTGGAAGTGCCCTTTGTCATTTATGCGGACTCTGAATGTATACTACAAAACATCGATACTTGCGCTCCAAATCCAAGTACATCGTCAACAACAAATGTACAAGAGCACATTCCGTGTGCTTTTTCATATTTCATTAAATGTTCATTTGATGAAAATCAAAACAAGTTATACGTATATGAAGGTGCAGATTGTGCTGATCATTTCGTTAAGTCTTTGGTGACCGATATTCGACGCATTTACAATGAAGTTTTGATGAATCCTAAGCCGATGGTGATGACTGATGATCAAAAGAAATTTCATATGGAAACGAACATTTGTCACATTTGTAACCAGATAATAGTGGATGATAAAGTGGCCGATCATTGTCACTTCACTGGTAAATACAGAGGTCCAGCCCATCAAAAATGTAATCTTCAATATCGTAAACCGAAATTCATTCCCATTCTGTTCCACAATTTCTCCGGCTATGACTGCCATTTGTTTGTGAAATCGCTTGAAAAAGTAGAGGGTGATATTAATTTGATCCCTCTAAATAAGGAATTGTATGTGTCGTTATCGAAAAGAATTCCAGTCAATAAAGTCGACACTGTTGAATTGAGGTTTTTGGATTCCTTCAGATTCATGTCGTCGAGCTTGGATAGTCTAGCTCAAAATTTATCACCGGAAGATTTCCATATAGTAAAGAGGATGTTTAACAATGAAGATCAATTTAAACTGATAATTAGAAAGGGTGTGTTCCCGTATGAATATTTAAATTCATGGAATCGATTAAATGAAACATCGTTACCACCCAAAGCGAAATTTGTTAGTCGACTTACAGATAAGTCATGTAGTGATGAGGATTATGCGCATGCTCAGTGTGTATGGCAACAATTCAATTGTCGAAATCTATCGGACTATATGAAATTGTATTTAATCACCGATGTGTTGTTGTTAACCGATATATTCGAGAATTTTAGAAAAGTGTGTCGAAAAATTTATAACTTGGATCCCTGTCACTACTACACTGCTCCCGGACTATCGTGGGACGCTATGTTGAAATACACTGGAATTAAGATCGAGCTCCTAACCGACATCAATATGCACTCATTTATACGACGAGGTATAAGAGGTGGCATAACCCAGTGTTCTCATCGACATTCAGTTGCTAATAACAAGTACATGGAAAGCTATGATCGATCAAAACCAAGTACTTATTTAATGTACTTGGATGCTAACAATTTATATGGTTGGGCCATGTCACAACCACAACCCTATGGTGGTTTCCAATGGGTTGATGACATCGAATCGATTGATATAATGAATATTCCAGAAGATTCTGAAATCGGTTATTTCTTTGAAGTTGATTTGGAGTATCCCGAACATCTACACGACGAACATAATGATCTACCGTTTTGTGCGGAGAATAAAACAACTAAAAATTCGAAATTTTGTAAATTAATCACCGATTTAACCGACAAAACTAAATATATTATTCATTATAAAAATCTACAACAATGTTTGAAACATGGTTTAAAAATCAAGAAAATCCATCGTTGTTTAGAATTCAAACAATCGTGTTGGTTAAAGAAATATATCGACTTAAATACACATCATAGAACCATCGCTAAAAATACATTCGAGAAAAATTTCTTTAAATTACTTAATAACGCCGTTTATGGAAAAACCATGGAGAATGTGGATAAGAGGAAAGATGTAAAGATCGTTACAGAATGGGAAAGTCGAGGGAAGAGACTGGGTGCACGTGCACTGATCGCAAAACCACATTTCCACAGTGCAGCTCATTTCACTTCCAACATGGTGGCAATCCAGTTAAATCGAGTTAAGACCTGTTATAATAAGCCAATTTATATTGGATTCACTGTATTAGAATTATCAAAATGGTTGATGTACAATTTCCATTATCAATATATGAGACCTAAATACAGTGATACATTGCTATTGAATTATATGGACACCGATTCGTTAATTTACACAATTACAACTGATGATTTTTTATAACGATATTAAAGAAGATATTGATAACTATTTTGACACTTCGGAATACTCAAAAGATAATGTGTATAATATTCCATTAAAAAATAAGAAAATTGTCGGTCTAATGAAGGACGAAAACAACGGAAAAATTATGAAGGAATTTATTGGACTGAGGTCGAAGATGTACTCTATTGATGTGATCGATGGAAAATTAATTAAAAAAGCCAAGGGCGTGAAGAAGGTTGTTGTTAATAATTTAGATCTGAGTGATTATCGTGACTGTTTATATAAAAAGAAAATCTTTTATGGAACCATGGCAATTTTCAAATCTAACTTACACAACATCTATACTCAAAATTTAACCAAGGTAGCCCTTAGTCACCTCGACGATAAAAGGTATATTCGAAAAGATGGTGTATCAACGTTTGCTTGGGGTCACTATCGGATAGAGGGAGAAGAAGAAGAAATAAATTAAATACATGTGATTATTTTTGTTTTATTAAAAACTAATAAATTTATTCAACGAATAAACACGTCTTTTATTGATAATTAATTATTTTCAAGAATAACACATTCCAAACCTGAAGCGCCCTCTATACAAACTTGGCGGGAAAATTTGAAAATTTTACCAACCTGAAAGTTGCCAAGACGGTCTCTCAGTGTTACCAACCTAAAATGTGACAGGTGAGAGAAGGCGGGAGATTTGAGTTCTCTTCTGAGTTGACAGGTCAGAGAAGGCGGGAGATTTGAATTCTCTTCGGTGCTGACAGGTGAGAGAAAGCGGGAAATTTGAATTCTCTTCGGTGTTGACAGGTGAGAGAAGGCGTGAAATTTGAATTCTCCTCGGTGTTAACAGGTGAGAGAAGGCGGGAAATTTGAATTTTCTGCGGTGTTGACAGGTGGCGGGAAAGTTGTAAACAATAAATTTGGCGGGAATAGTTGTAGACAACAAACAAGGTTGTAAACAACATATGGCGGGAAAGTTGTTAACAACAAACAAGGTTGTAAACAACATATAGCGGGAAAGTTGTTAACAACAAACAAGATTAGCCTTGTTTGTTGTTAGCAAGTTAACCTCAATGTGTGGTTAAATTGCGCATGCGTTGCAAATATTAGCATCAGATTTTATAATTGTATTAATATTTTTAATCCACTAAAATGAATTTGTTTCTAATTTTTTCATCATCCATCAATAGACGTTTGATATTGTTGTTACTTTCAACAGCGTTCAATAAGCCCTGCATCTCATGCACCTCAAGGTACTTGATTTTAGACTTCTTTACTTAAATTTCTGTATTTTTATGTGGAGTTTTAGGGCGATTTCATGATTCGATTATCTAATATTTCAATCGTTAATGACAAACAATTTGCAGTTGTATTATTCTGTTCCCTATCATTATCGTTATTAGAATCCGAAGAATCTCTAGCACTAAAATGAACTGGAATTATTTAAAATTTGTATAAAATTAACCTGTACCTTGGTGTTGCATTTTTCCTTTTACGTCCTAATTAGGTGTTGTTATCGGAGATTTCTTAACCTCAACAGAAGTATTACAATCTTAATTGTCAATTTCATCATCAGAATAAAGTGGTTTTGATAATTTTGGTTTAGTTAATTTTAATTGAGCTGTATGTTTATAAATTTTCTGCTCCAACGAATCACACATAATTACCTGTTTTATAATTTCGACTGTAATTATATAATATTTGAATAATAAATACTGGAAATTTGTAGAACTTACAATTAAACAATTTGTAATTTGATCATTGCTTCATCAAATACACAATTAAGCGTCATAGTACCAAAATCTTAGCTGACCTCGGGGATTTTATCAACTTATTCTACCTAAAACAAGAAAACAATAAAATCACTAAAACTGAAGGTAATTAAAATTTATAATTCACTCAATTTGGTTAGTAATACTAAAAATCCAGCACATTCCATTGTTTCCTTTGATCGACTGAATTTAATTGAACCTGTCGAAAAGAAGTACAAATTTTGTCCGTAAGGGCGCTTGAAGCAACAAGTAGATCACAGCACATACAGGCTGTGTTTGTTGCAATGGTGGGCCTTTACAGAGATAAGAAATTCTAATAGATAGAACTTTCTAAATTAGCAGCTAAGAATATTTTCGTCGTTCTATTAACCCACGATATATAGGGTGGTGTACCTTATTTTCTTACTTTAATACTTACAAGTAAACATTCTCAGATGTTGTATGATGAGTTGCATATGATTTAGTATTAAGATTTAAAGACACGTGTATAGTTGGCGCAAAAGTTTAAGTTTTAAAAGAAAACTTAACAGTTTTTCTAAATAAACCTGTCAAACCGTACGTCGTTGAAAAGCTTATCTAAAATGTTATCGAATAGTAGTGCAAGATATTGGGCATTCTATTTGAAAAAAACGAGTAATTCTTATTTTTGCGTCAGGGTACACCTTGTACACGATAATTGGAATATGATGATGAAGAAGCACTTAAATGAAAATTGAGAATATGGAAAAAGACTGGATATTTTAATCACGCCTTTAGCTGCAGAAATAAGGCCGTGGCGATTTTTCAATAATGACGCTTTTTCGCTCTTTTTTCGTCCATAAAATCTAAACGGCTCATAATTGCCCTATAAAATTACAAGCATTTTGATGAGAATCAAAAGGCCTTTGTAATGATGTAAAAATATTAGAGGGTTCCTATTTAAAAAAACATAAATTTGGTGCGTCACCCTGTATAGCAGCAAGCATTAAATAATGAAAATAACTTTAGAAAGTGCAGAACGTCTGTAGCTTCTCCCTAAACAAATCTCCAAGTCAAGTTCTCCAATAGATATGGAGGTTTCTCGTACCCCTGGGACACTCTGTATATACAGAGTGAGCCAAGTTTTTAGCCTGTTAGACGTTTAAAGAGTTCTAATTGGTGAAAGTTTCTGAAATTAGGTATGCACCCGTTTTTCTACCTGAACTACACCTGGAGAATATTTTCGTTGTCCTATAAACCCCCGGTGTATGGGGTAGTGCACCCTACTTTGTTATTTTGAATGGAATGGTATATTTTTTATTCCATATTTAGATTTTATGATAAAAATGAAATGGACTTTGATAACATGGCATATGGTCTAGCGTTAATAGTTTTTGATAATTTTCCAGTTATTCAAGATTTTCCATTTCTAATAATTTACACCTTGAAACAAAATACTAAAACATAGTAGGCTTGGAGAAACAATATGCTGTCATAATTAACATTTAAATAACTAATTATTTTTATATTTTTTTATTAAAAATCGTAGAAGTTGATAAATAATTAAATTAAATTTAATTGGATTTTCTTTTCATGTAAAATTGGCAGAAATCGCTGAAAAAACATACAAAATAATCATTTTTAACCTCAATTGTGATAGTTAATGTCATTTTGCTAAGCCTTCAAAGTTTTTCTTTATTGACAAATTATAAAGTCATAGATCACTAGACACTGATCAGTTTCAGACTGGGGAGAAAACTATTGAAAGTCGAAAATCTTAAATAACTGAAAAACTATCAGCGATTGATATAGAGAATGAAAATACAGTTCGATGCAGATTTTTTTTCTCTATCTAACCGTGTAAAGAAAAATATACCATTCCATTTAAAATCAGAACGGTATTGCGTTTTGAAAATTGGTTGAAAGAATAATTCATTTCGACTAGATGCTGAAAGAAAATTTATTTCTGTAAAATCTAGCGTTAAGTACATAGTTTAAACTATTTGAGTTTCAAATTTGGATTATCTATCAATGATATATTCAAACATAAATTTTTCAATCAAACACAATAAAATCAAAATTTTCAGAAAAAGTCAAAGTTCCAGAAAAACTATTAACGCTAGACCATATGCCATGTTATCAAAGTCCATTTCATTTTTATCATAAAATCTAAATATGGAATAAAAAATATACCATTCCATTCAAAATAACAAAGTAGGGTGCACTACCCCATACACCGGGGGTTTATAGGACAACGAAAATATTCTCCAGGTGTAGTTCAGGTAGAAAAACGGGTGCATACCTAATTTCAGAAACTTTCACCAATTAGAACTCTTTAAACGTCTAACAGGCTAAAAACTTGGCTCACTCTGTATATACAGAGTGTCCCAGGGGTACGAGAAACCTCCATATCTATTGGAGAACTTGACTTGGAGATTTGTTTAGGGAGAAGCTACAGACGTTCTGCACTTTCTAAAGTTATTTTCATTATTTAATGCTTGCTGCTATACAGGGTGACGCACCAAATTTATGTTTTTTTAAATAGGAACCCTCTAATATTTTTACATCATTACAAAGGCCTTTTGATTCTCATCAAAATGCTTGTAATTTTATAGGGCAATTATGAGCCGTTTAGATTTTATGGACGAAAAAAGAGCGAAAAAGCGTCATTATTGAAAAATCGCCACGGCCTTATTTCTGCAGCTAAAGGCGTGATTAAAATATCCAGTCTTTTTCCATATTCTCAATTTTCATTTAAGTGCTTCTTCATCATCATATTCCAATTATCGTGTACAAGGTGTACCCTGACGCAAAAATAAGAATTACTCGTTTTTTTTCAAATAGAATGCCCAATATCTTGCACTACTATTCGATAACATTTTAGATAAGCTTTTCAACGACGTACGGTTTGACAGGTTTATTTAGAAAAAACTGTTAAGTTTTCTTTTAAAACTTAAACTTTTGCGCCAACTATACACGTGTCTTTAAATCTTAATACTAAATCATATGCAACTCATCATACAACATCTGAGAATGTTTACTTGTAAGTATTAAAGTAAGAAAATAAGGTACACCACCCTATATATCGTGGGTTAATAGAACGACGAAAATATTCTTAGCTGCTAATTTAGAAAGTTCTATCTATTAGAATTTCTTATCTCTGTAAAGGCCCACCATTGCAACAAACACAGCCTGTATGTGCTGTGATCTACTTGTCGCTTCAAGCGCCCTTACGGACAAAATTTGTACTTCTTTTCGACAGGTTCAATTAAATTCAGTCGATCAAAGGAAACAATGGAATGTGCTGGATTTTTAGTATTACTAACCAAATTGAGTGAATTATAAATTTTAATTACCTTCAGTTTTAGTGATTTTATTGTTTTCTTGTTTTAGGTAGAATAAGTTGATAAAATCCCCGAGGTCAGCTAAGATTTTGGTACTATGACGCTTAATTGTGTATTTGATGAAGCAATGATCAAATTACAAATTGTTTAATTGTAAGTTCTACAAATTTCCAGTATTTATTATTCAAATATTATATAATTACAGTCGAAATTATAAAACAGGTAATTATGTGTGATTCGTTGGAGCAGAAAATTTATAAACATACAGCTCAATTAAAATTAACTAAACCAAAATTATCAAAACCACTTTATTCTGATGATGAAATTGACAATTAAGATTGTAATACTTCTGTTGAGGTTAAGAAATCTCCGATAACAACACCTAATTAGGACGTAAAAGGAAAAATGCAACACCAAGGTACAGGTTAATTTTATACAAATTTTAAATAATTCCAGTTCATTTTAGTGCTAGAGATTCTTCGGATTCTAATAACGATAATGATAGGGAACAGAATAATACAACTGCAAATTGTTTGTCATTAACGATTGAAATATTAGATAATCGAATCATGAAATCGCCCTAAAACTCCACATAAAAATACAGAAATTTAAGTAAAGAAGTCTAAAATCAAGTACCTTGAGGTGCATGAGATGCAGGGCTTATTGAACGCTGTTGAAAGTAACAACAATATCAAACGTCTATTGATGGATGATGAAAAAATTAGAAACAAATTCATTTTAGTGGATTAAAAATATTAATACAATTATAAAATCTGATGCTAATATTTGCAACGCATGCGCAATTTAACCACACATTGAGGTTAACTTGCTAACAACAAACAAGGCTAATCTTGTTTGTTGTTAACAACTTTCCCGCTATATGTTGTTTACAACCTTGTTTGTTGTTAACAACTTTCCCGCCATATGTTGTTTACAACCTTGTTTGTTGTCTACAACTATTCCCGCCAAATTTATTGTTTACAACTTTCCCGCCACCTGTCAACACCGCAGAAAATTCAAATTTCCCGCCTTCTCTCACCTGTTAACACCGAGGAGAATTCAAATTTCACGCCTTCTCTCACCTGTCAACACCGAAGAGAATTCAAATTTCCCGCTTTCTCTCACCTGTCAGCACCGAAGAGAATTCAAATCTCCCGCCTTCTCTGACCTGTCAACTCAGAAGAGAACTCAAATCTCCCGCCTTCTCTCACCTGTCACATTTTAGGTTGGTAACACTGAGAGACCGTCTTGGCAACTTTCAGGTTGGTAAAATTTTCAAATTTTCCCGCCAAGTTTGTATAGAGGGCGCTTCAGGTTTGGAATGTGTTATTCTTGAAAATAATTAATTATCAATAAAAGACGTGTTTATTCGTTGAATAAATTTATTAGTTTTTAATAAAACAAAAATAATCACATGTATTTAATTTATTTCTTCTTCTTCTCCCTCTATCCGATAGTGACCCCAAGCAAACGTTGATACACCATCTTTTCGAATATACCTTTTATCGTCGAGGTGACTAAGGGCTACCTTGGTTAAATTTTGAGTATAGATGTTGTGTAAGTTAGATTTGAAAATTGCCATGGTTCCATAAAAGATTTTCTTTTTATATAAACAGTCACGATAATCACTCAGATCTAAATTATTAACAACAACCTTCTTCACGCCCTTGGCTTTTTTAATTAATTTTCCATCGATCACATCAATAGAGTACATCTTCGACCTCAGTCCAATAAATTCCTTCATAATTTTTCCGTTGTTTTCGTCCTTCATTAGACCGACAATTTTCTTATTTTTTAATGGAATATTATACACATTATCTTTTGAGTATTCCGAAGTGTCAAAATAGTTATCAATATCTTCTTTAATATCGTTATAAAAATCATCAGTTGTAATTGTGTAAATTAACGAATCGGTGTCCATATAATTCAATAGCAATGTATCACTGTATTTAGGTCTCATATATTGATAATGGAAATTGTACATCAGCCATTTTGATAATTCTAATACAGTGAATCCAATATAAATTGGCTTATTATAGCAGGTCTTGACTCGATTTAACTGGATTGCCACCATGTTGGAAGTGAAATGAGCTGCACTGTGGAAATGTGGTTTTGCGATCAGTGCACGTGCACCCAATCTCTTCCCTCGACTTTCCCATTCTGTAACGATCTTTACATCTTTCCTCTTATCCACATTCTCCATAGTTTTTCCATAAACGGCGTTATTAAGTAATTTAAAGAAATTTTTCTCGAATGTATTTTTAGCGATGGTTCTATGATGTGTATTTAAGTCAATATATTTCTTTAACCAACACGATTGTTTGAATTCTAAACAACGGTGGATTTTCTTGATTTTTAAACCATGTCTCAAGCATTGTTGAAGATTTTTATAATGAATAATGTATTTAGTTTTGTCGGTTAAGTCGGTGATTAATTTAGAAAATTTCGAATTTTTAGTTGTTTTATTCTCCGCACAAAACGGTAGATCATTATGTTCGTCGTGTAGATGTTCGGGATACTCCAAATCAACTTCAAAGAAATACCCAATTTCTGAATCTTCTGGAATGTTCATTATATCGACGGATTCGATGTCGTCAACCCATTGGAAACCACCATAGGGTTGTGGTTGTGACATGGCCCAAAATTACAAACGAAAATTTTTTCCTTGTGTTGGGTTACTGTAGTTCTTATCAATCTGGATATATTTTTAATCCACACATAGTGACTCCGTTCTTCTTTTTCTATCAATAATAAGTTAATATGCACATTCTTCTCGGATTTTGTGTGATATAGTGGACCGACAATTTCATCGTTTTCCAAACCAAATAGATTAACGCTTAGATTTTGGTTTAGTTCCTCAAATTTACCAATATCTTTTGATTTAAGAGGAAATTCCAGACTACCAAATTCGAGTTTTATTCCATTTTTTAAAACTATATTTGATGCTGTTATATCTTCAACGCAGTAGGATGATGGTCGGTATGAATGGCTATCAATTGGAGGACATAAAGCAGATATTATAGCCCATTTAAAGCAAAATTCATCATCGTTTTTAACGTTGACACAAGCGTTCTTGTTTTGTATTTTTTCAGGTAGTCTAATGTACTGACTACCTCCTTTTACTGGTTGATATTTATTGATATTGATTTCTAAATGCGTGATTCCTGCCAACGCCCAACCACTATCTCTTTCTTGGAACTCAGTTGTTTTTGTTTTGAGTTTCTCAATCATTAAGTCATAATTCGATT
Organism: Mylabris phalerata; assembly: GCA_020740385.1. NCBI lineage: Eukaryota > Metazoa > Arthropoda > Insecta > Coleoptera > Meloidae > Mylabris > Mylabris phalerata. The sequence goes on from JAJEOX010000272.1 coordinate 53,057, forward strand.
TTATTTCATCTTCATTTTGAGCCGACATCATTTTCGAATTAAAACTTTTCACAGAGAATTCTTCAGTATCTTCCGTCATTTTCACATAATTGGCGAACAGTTCTAGATTGAATTTAATTGATTTATGCCTTATAAGTTCCTGTTGAAGTTCAGGAATTACGACATCCTTGGAAGATTTCAAGAATTTTTCAACATCTAAATTTGTTAAATCTTCATTTTCAAAGATTAACGTCTTAATTCTGCCTTGGAAGGTACTTTTAACCACCTTCAATTTTGACGTATACAATTCCGCCGTTTTCAATCGATGTTCCAATGTGCGTAAATGACAAAGCCATTTATCAGCAGGAATATCTGCTGAACACAAATTGCACCTTTGCTTTACAGGCTCAGGTCTGTTACATTCTAAAAATGGAAAACCATAATTAGAGAAAGCTAATTAACAGGTGTAATAATTTTCTTACCTGGTATTGAATGTACACGTTCTATATGTCGTTTTAAGCAGTATGTTCTTGAAAACGATTTTAAACAAATATTACACACTACTTGTGTTTTAGGCATGTTTACGCGTGTGTGACACTATGAAATGCTATCAGCGAACTATGTGCGTTACGACAAGCAGCTGGCTTTTTATATGGTTCTAATCAACAGGAAACCGGAAACGACAAACCCTTTATCAAAGGAAACAGGAAACCGCAAAGCGCTTATCAATTTCAAACAGGAAACAGGAAACCGCAAACTTCCGCTCTTATCAATTTCAAACAGGAAACAGGAAACCGCAAACTTCCGCCCTTATCATTTTCTTCTTATCAAAACAGGAAACCGGAAACCGCAAACTTCCGTCCTTATCATTTTCTTCTTATCAAAACAGGAAACCGGAACCCTCAAACTTCCGTCCTTATCATTTTCTTCTTATCAAAACAGGAAACCGGAAACCGCAACATCCGGGAAATGAAACTGATAATGTTATCACGTTATAGCTTGATGATAAGCTAGTTTAGTATAAAAGGAGGTCTAGCGTCTTCCAATTATCATTCATTGTCGTACAACGCTTCAAGTTACATTCTCATAATGGCAAGTGTACCTTCAACAATTGTGGTGTATAGTGAAGATAAAAAGAATTTATCAATTGGAGTGTTGTATGTTGTATTAAAACAAATTTTCCAGTAAGTATTTTCTTAATTTTTTATTTAAAAATAATTGAAATTTATATTTCAGATATGGTGTAAAGGAAATTAAAAAATGCGATGATAAAATTCTAATTTCCTTAAACTATACTCCTAAGACGACAACTTTACAAAAGAAATTCGGAGATCTTCCAGTAAAATACATGAGAATGAAGATAGACGGGGAAGAAGAATTCAATATAATTGATAAAACTCTTCAACAATATAGATTTAACATCGGTGATAAACAAGTCATAGAAGCGCCGTATATCCCTGAATCGCAACCATTTTTTTAATTACTTGTAATATAATTTTTAAATAAAAATTCAATTAGAAGAATAATATTTGTATTTTAACCTTAATTTTATTTCAAATCTCCCGCTAATATTCGCAGCGCATGCGCAATAAATTTATGGTCAACTTGTTAACTACAAACAAGGTTAATCTTGTTTGTTGTTAACAACATCTTTGTTTGTTGTTAACAACTTTTTCAAATGTCCCGCCACCTCATCTGTCAACAGCGAAGATAATTCAAATTTACCGCCATTTCACCTGTCAACGCCCAAGAGAATTCAAATCTCCCGCCTTTTCTCACCTGTCAACACCGAAGAGAATTCAAATCTCCCGCCTTTTCTCACCTGTCAACACCGAAGAGAATTCAAATCTCCCGCCTTTTCTCACCTGTCAACACCGAAGAGAATTCAAATCTCCCGCCTGTCAAATTTTAGGTTGGTAACACCAACTTTTGACACTATTTTCAAATTTCCCGCCAAAAGCCCTTATCAAAGGAAACATGAAACCGCAAACTTCCGCTCTTATCAAAACAGGAAACCGCAAACTTCCGCTCTTATCAAAACAGGAAACCGCAAACTTCCGGGAAATGAAATTGATAATGACGTCACTTCCTGCACCGGCACTTCCGGCGGGGACCCCCCATATTTATACTACTACTGTTCACATGTTTACTCACATGTAACGCCGGTTTGAAGATGTTCAAATGACGGGCGTTAACATACGTTCTTTTGCCGTTTGTCAAACGTTTGACAGACGCCCAAAAAAACGCGCGTTATCGCCCGTTTCATTTTTGTAGCTTTCATTATAATAAGGCTAGCTGGACTTTTTCTCTCTTGTATGAGTAGCTGAACTTCAATTTTGATTGTCATTTTGAAAACACGTCTTACTACATCTGAATATTTGGAGTCTCTAAGCGCGCGCCTCAAAAACGCGCGTCAAATTTAGGTCATGTGAACGCTCATCTGAACAGCATATGAATATCAAATACATTTAAAAACGCGCGTCAACGAGCGTGTAGAGATTTTTTTTCAAAACGTCGCGTTGACAAGCGTCGACGGTCGTCAACGCGCGTTCATGTGAACGATCGTATATAAATATATGGAATTTTTCTCATGTGAACATGGCTTTATAGGGCGATCTACAGCTCTTTGACAGCAATATTGAACTTTCTGCTCCTCGATCTGCGGTTGAATCGCAGGGCACTACAAGAAACGCTTCATTGGTTGGGTGTAGCAACAGCAGAATGGGATATAGTTCCCCTGCAGTTCAGTCATCATCATTGCCATCACTTCAATCAAATCAACAGAGTCGCACAAAAAAGTTATATGGTTTGGGAAAAGTGAAAAACTTAAAAAACCACATTGAGACAAAAAAGCGCGGCTGTGACCATATTAATAGTGGAAGTACGAGCAGAAGTGTTGTTGGAGACAGTGACCTGGATGATTTTGGATCTGTTGATGACTGCTCAGAAGTTAACAGTATAATGAGAATGGTATCAAAATTTAGGTTGGATTTGAGAAACAAAGCAATCAGAGAAGAGGCAGAGAATAAGAAGTTAGAAAGAGAGCTCCAAGCTCTTGAAAGTAAGAGAGAAAAGATAACCAACAGAATTAAAACAATCAAGAAAAACCAAAAAGACATCATCATAAAGTGTTCGATAGAATAATATATGTAAATACAAAAATTTATTTCATTGTGAATTTGACGAAATAAAGTCACACTTTCATTGGCATTTTTATTTCCTCACACATGTGAGAGATTGATTGAAATTGTGTTTATGTTTAAGCAAAATACTGTAAATTTAAATAAATTCTTAAATAAAATAAACAAGCACCATATTGATTTCCGTTTCTAAATGACATTTATTAGCAGCAACATTATCGCCGAGTTCAACGTTGGCTGTTTCTTCTGTTTGATCGTCCGCACAGACCCGTTACATATTTTACGATTCATTCGTCAAAGAAATGAGAGATGCCATAATGCCTATATTAGTCCGAACTTTCCAATATCGTCATTCATGCCCTTAGGTCATCTGCGGTAACCTATTATAAAATGCGATTAATCTTGCTTTCAGAATGTAATCTAGATTCAGTTTGGTCGTTTTCGTTATTCGGGAGTCAGCATCAGTTTTCAACTCCCGATGTCGCCTGTGAGTATCAATGGTTTCCTGCAGGATCACGTAGTTAGCTATTACTAGCATTTCCAAGACTAATAAAGTTCCGGAAACTCTAGTTGACTGTTCTACCTCCTGTTTCGCGAATTCTCAATTGAAAGCATTATAAATGAGATGAAATATCCATGATCAGGGTTAAGCCTGCATTCTTTTGAATATTTGTGTTTAGCAAATTGGCAACGTTTTAGTAATCAATCAAACACATATTCTACAAATTGTTTGATCGAATCAGTAGAAATTTCCAAAAAAGCACCCGCTCCTTGAAAATTCACGTTTTGATAGACAAGTTATTTAATGCGTCTACGATCTTTTAGAAGATGAAAAGGGCGAAACTATTAAAGGCGGATTCTATGAAGTGAAGCTGCAAAAAGTCAAACTTTCGGATGTTTTCCTTGTCGAGCGTGAGCTCCGAAAATGCTATACGTCAAATAATTGAGATATGATAATAATTATAACACATGGAAATGATTTTTGTTTTTTTCATCACATAGAATTGCATATTGTTAAATAATTAAAATGTATTAATTATTATATAAGAAAGTACCCTATCAGCAATCCTAGTTATATTGTTAAACAGGAAATGCTTAGTTTTCAAAAAGTAATTTTACAATATTTTCTATTAAAAAATAATTAGTCTGACTTTAGAATTTAATCAGTCAAGATCAAAGAAATTTAAATTGTAGAATCTTGTAGAAGTTATTGAATAAAGTTTGTTTTTAAAAATTGATTGAAGAGAATAAATTATATAATTGGCGCAGTCGGTAGGATACTGGAAGATTTTTCATCGAGAAAATTCGTCTGTTTTAACAGTTTGTCCAGTATTCGAAAAAGAGAAACAGAAGATTCAAGTTCCATTGGACCGAGTTGAAATCCTAGAAATCGGATAATCACACCTATCGCAGGCGGATCAAATTGGAAATTGATGAAACCCTCAAAAATTATCTTACTGGGGTAAGTGATTTTTGGTAATAATTTATGTCTGTCGTCGATCAATTAACCGAATCCATTCAATCACTTTCAATCTCAACCGCTGAGATAAATACAAGAATTCACAATAATATTCAATCAGACTCAAGAATGACCACATTAACTTTTAAACCAGAATATTTATCATGTATTCCACAATACGATGGAAAACCCAATGAATTAAACGAATTCATTAACAGCGCTGAGAGAATTATTAACGCATTCATAGATAACAACAATCCGGCGAATTTTTTGAATACGTTTATACTCAAATCAATAACAAATAAATTAATTGGAAATGCAAAAATTGCTATTGACATCCAAAGCGTAACCACTTGGAAAGAATTAAGAGAAACTTTAACTAGAAATTTTAGCGATCAAAGAGACGAAATTTGTCTAATTCGTGATTTGGTCCTATTAAAACAAACTAAAGAAAGTGCTCTGCAATTTTATGATAAGGTTATTGGCTTATTGAACCTATTATGTTCCTATGTAAATACACACAAACAAACGGAAGTCGGTAGTAATATTAAAAGAGATTTATACAATAAACTAGCTTTGAAAACATTTTTAGCTGGACTAAAAGAACCAATGGGTAGTTCAATTAGGGCAATGCGCCCAGAAAACTTTCAAACCGCGTTAAATTATATCAATGAAGAAAATAACGTTCGTTATTATCAAAAACCAGTTCATGTGACACAAAATAATCCACAATTTCCATCACAACCAATACATCTTCAGCAAAAACCAGTCACCACCAAATTCCCAGCAAATATACACGCCTTCAAGAAACCTAATATCAAGCCCCCACAAAATCATTGACAAGATAATTCTTTTACCCAAAATAGAAACGTTTTCAAACCAAACCCAAATTACAAACCACCCCCGACAACACTCATGAGTGTAACTACCAGACAAACATTCACGAACCCAGCAAATTTTTCACAAAGAAACTTTACATCGGAAGAATTATTTAATCAAGAGACAATTGATTTCGACGAAAACACTTCCGATGAGGAGGAAATTTGTGAACAGCCAAATGATGATGAATACGAAAATTTTCAAATAATCGCCTCGTAAAAGTCAACAACCCAATAATTCCACTTAACCATAACGAACATTACACCAGTAAATTACCATACATAATTTTTCCAAATTTCGATAATTTAAAATTATTAATTGATACAGGAGCAACAAAATCATTTATTGACCCTGATATAGCAGAAAAATTATTCCCGGAAACCATTCGATACGATCCGTTTATTGTTTCTAATACATTTTCAACATCAGCACATCGCTATACCGGATGGATGAAAATACCGGACGTATTCAAACGACCGGACGAATATATGAAATTTCATTTATTCAAATTTCACAATATTTTCAAAGGATTAATCAGATTAGATAACCTGGAATTTTTAAATGCCACATTAGATTTTAAAAATAAACAATTAATAACGCCTAACGCAAAAATCAAAATTCATTTTCAAAACATACCGCAGAAACAAACCCACACGTACTCTATAAAACCTCGATCAGAACAAATCGTAAAAATTAAAACCAATATCGAGAAGGGCGATGTAATCGTACCATATACGGTTTCACACGGATGTGAAATTCCTGAATGTTTGACAACGTGTGAAAATTATGAAGCTTATGTTGCCATAATTAATAAAAATGAGCATACCGCACATTTGAACTTTTCTGAAAATTTGGCTGTCGAGCCATTACAAGACGAATTATTATCCCCGCAAGAATTCCAAGATCAAAAAATTAGCTCTTATTTGAACAATTTTGAATGTGATAATCAAAACCCTATTCATATACGCACAGATCACATGAATAACGAAGAAAAAACCATGATTTTAAAGTTAATAAAAGAATTTTCCGATATTTTTCATAGAGAAAATCAACCTTTAACTTTCAGTAATACAGTTAAATATAAAATTAAAACATCCAACGAAATACCGATTTATTCAAAAACTTATAGATACCCTTTTATTCATAAACAAGAAATTCAGTCACAAATTCAGAAAATGTTAAAACAAAAAATTATTAGACCAAGTAGTTCTCCGTGGAATTCTCCAATTTCGATTGTTCCTAAGAAAATTGATGCGAGAGGGAAACAAAAATGGAGAGTCGTAGTCGATTATCGGAAATTAAATCAAAAAACCATCGACGATAAGTACCCCTTGCCGAATATTAGTGACATTTTAGACAAACTAGGTAGATGCCAATATTTCACTACCCTCGATTTAGCGTCGGGATTCCATCAAATAGAAATGAGTCCGTCGGACATTCCGAAAACCGCGTTCAGTGTTGAAAATGGCCGTTACGAGTATTTACGAATGCCTTTTGGTTTAAAAAACGCGCCGGCAACATTTCAGAGAGTGATGGATAATATTCTGAGGGGAATTCAAAACGAATTTTGTTTAGTATATCTAGATGACATCATAATATTTAGTGTATCCTTACAAGAACATATTAACAATTTAAAACAAGTTTTTGAGAGACTTCGTGGTTCAAATTTCAAAATCCAGCTAGACAAATCCGAATTTCTTCGAAAAGAGGTAAATTATTTAGGGCATGTCATCACCCCTGAAGGAATTAAACCTAATCCAGAAAAAATTAAAGTCATCCGAAATTATCCCATTCCAAAAACACAAAAACAATTAAAAGGATTTTTAGGACTTCTGGGATATTACCGTAAATTCATAAAAAATTTTTCAAAATTAACTAAACCACTAACTAAATGCCTGAAAAAGAATGTGTCCATAATACATAATGAAGAGTTCGTTTCATGTTTTGAAACTTGTAAAAATATCTTAATGAACGAACCAATTTTACAGTATCCAGATTTTTCAAAACCTTTCAACCTTACGACGGATGCAAGTAATGTAGCCATAGGTGCTGTGTTGTCACAAGGAACTATTGGAAAAGATCTTCCAATAGCTTATGCATCACGAACTCTCAATGATTCTGAGCAAAATTATTCAACCATTGAAAAGGAGTTGTTGGCCATCGTATACGCTGTAAAGTACTTTAGACCTTACCTTTACGGGAGAAAATTTAATATAATTACAGATCATAAGCCACTGCAATGGTTATTTTCCTTAAAAGAACGAAATTCTAAACTTGTTACATGGCGGTTGAAACTTGAAGAGTATGACTATAATATCTTTTATAAAAAGGGAAAACAAAACATTAATGCGGATGCCCTTTCTCGTATCGAAATTAATGTTAATACCACTGAAAAAGCTAGTAATATATTTGAATATATGGAACAGTTTAATCAAGATATGTCCAACAATGTACTAGAAAATGAATCTATGGTTGTAAATGCCGATGATCTTGTAGAACTTGAAACCTTACAACCTGATAATAACGAAAATGATGATCAACAAACCCAACATTCTAACCAACAAGAACACCATGTAATAGAAATCCCAATTTCAGAACAACCCTTCAATAATGGCCAAAATCAAATAGAATTTCAAATTGTAAATCATTTTCCTTCTAAACCCAAATTAATACATCCCTTTCCTAATAAACAACGATTAATTATTCAAATTAGTAAAAACAATTTCGAAAACGAAATAATCAATATTATAAAAGAATACGTAGTTCCACAAGTCAGTTATTACTTGTATTTTGATCTACAAGACGCCTATTATAAATTTTGTGAAGTCGTGAGGAAGACTTTCAAATGGCCACATTAAAAAACTATCACGAGGGCACGTCAAATCATCGAGGTATCAACGAAACAGAGACAAGAATAAAAGCACGTTATTATTGGCCAAACATGAGAAATTCAATACAAACATACATTAATACTTGCGATATTTGCCAACGAGCTAAATACGAAAGAAATCCTGTTAAAATAGGAATCAGTCTTACACCAACAGCTTCTAAACCGTTCGAAATAATTCACATAGATGCAATTAAGATACAAAATCGGAAATTTTTAACAATAATGGATGCTTTTTCCAAATATGCCCAAATCTATGAACTCTGCAGTGCAAATTCTATTAGTATAATAGAAAATTTGTTACAATTCTTTTCTTATTTAGGAATCCCAAAAACCATTATTAGCGATAATGGAACTGAATTTAAAAACAATAATATTAAAGAACTCTTCGAATTACATAAAATCCAAATACATTTTATTACACCAGAAAATCCCCAATCAAACGGAATAGTAGAAAGATTACATAGTACATTATTAGAACATGTTAGATTATTAAATGAACAATTTCCATTAGAAAATCTTAAAACTAAATTAATGTACGCAGTATTAGCTTATAATAATACTGTACATTCTACAACAAACAAAAAACCAATAGAAGTGATTTCAGGACATTTGGATTTAGAGGACCCATTCGATTTAAATTGCCAAAAACTACTTATATCTAATTATGTACAAAATCATAAAGAAAAAACTAAGTTAATTTATAAAGAACTAAATAAAATAATACAAGATCATAAAGAAAAAGTAATTTCCAAAATAAATGAAGGAAAAGAAATTCCCAATTTCAAATCCGGTCAGGATATTTATCCAAAAGAAGTTAAGAAAGGCCCTAAATTACAAAGTAAATTCCGACATAAAACACCTGCAGACATTATCGATACAAAGAAACAAGTGATCCATACTCCCCGTAGGAAATATCACCTAGGAAATGTTAAAAAACCTTTAAACATTGATGAAAAAATATTGTTACAGGTTCATCCTAGTAATGAACCCCATCAGAGCACAAGTGGAAATTAAAAATCTCAAAAATAACCCTGGGCTGATACCAATTCACCTTGGGGACGCTAAACTCCAAGAATATTGCCATAAAATCATACATTATTACAACCTTTCCTCACTTATCCTACAAACAGCTAAACTTGACTCCCAAATCAAAAAATTGAATTCCCAATTATCAGAACACTATTATTATTACAGAGAATTTGAAAATTATTTAAAAATCGTAAATAACACCAGAATAAGTATTTATAAAAAATTCAATGAAATCGTACCTAAACCGAATAGACCCAAGAGAGGACTAATAAATGGTCTAGGCTCTATCTTCAAAAGTATAACCGGAAATTAAGATTATGAAGACGGCGAACGTTTCGAACAAATGATACAAGAATTAGAACAAAATCAGAATATCTTAAATGAAAATGTAAATAATCAACATTCACTTTCGTTCAAATTAATTGACAATTTCAATAAAACCATATCAAACTTTTATCAAAATGAAATTACACTCAAAACTAGATTATTGAAAACGGAAGAATTTATTAAACAGGAGATCAATGAAATTAATATACATAACATTGCAGACACTTTGAATCAAATCCAACTAATGTATAAAGTTATAGATGATGTTCTTGATAGGATGGTTACAGCAATAACCTTTACGCGGCTCAACATTTTACATCCTGCTATAATTACTATGAATGAATTATACAGTGTTCTCACGGAATTGAAGAAAACTACTAAATCTAATCAATTACCATTCGACATAGAATTTGAAAATTTAAACGAAATTTCAAGATTAATCGGTGTAGAATCTTACGTTTATCGCGAAAAGCTTGTATTTATCTTATTAGTGCCCATATACTATAAGGAGCAATTTAGCCTATACAAATTGTATCCTGTTCCTGTATAGTCCCACTCAGATATTTTCCATTTAATCGTTCCCGACGCCAGATATTTGCTATAATCAGAGAATCACATGGCCCGTGAAACTGAGGGTTGTCAAAAAATCAATGGATCATATTTCTGCAAATCGACAACTATCGAAAATATCGAAGCGAACATGTGCGAAACAAACATCATCTTACATCAAACATTATCAAATTGTACACAAAACGAAATACAAATCTCCAAATCTCAAGTTCATGAAATTGAAGATACCAAATTTTGGCTTCTAATTTCTGCCGATCAAATTAACCTAAAAGTCAATTGTCCAAAAAAGAGGGAAATACGAGAAGTCCAAGGAACATACTTAATAAGTTTAACTGATCAGTGCGTGGTTGAAACAAATGAAGAAAAAATTCAACTTGCACCATTTAAAGATGAGGGTCAACTACTACTGTTCGAATTCGACAACATCAAGAGTCACGTTCAAATTGATTATGGAACCGTCGAAAACATCAAACCTATCAATCTAAATAACCTGGATGAACTCAAGAACGAAGTTAAATGGAGACAACCTCGAAAATTTAAACAGAATGTCGTTCATCATCAATACGCGTTATACTGTCTGATTGTTTTGATAATTGTTGTAATGAGTTTAAAAAATAAAATTATGGAATTTTGGGAAAACAAGTGCAAGGGATCTGAAGCCAAGGCAATCAACGAAATTCAGCTTCCTCGAAATACTTTCTCCGGACCTGAATCTAGTGGGGGAGTTGTTAAATAATTAAAATGTATTAATAATTATATAAGAAAGTACCCTATCAGCAATCCTAGTTATATTGTTAAACAGGAAATGCTTAGTTTTCAAAAAGTAATTTTACAATATTTTCTATTAAAAAATAATTAGTCTGACTTTAGAATTTAATCAGTCAAGATCAAAGAAATTTAAATTGTAGAATCTTGTAGAAATTATTGAATAAAGTTTGTTTTTAAAAATTGATTGAAGAGAATAAATTATATAATTATATGCATGTGCTCAAATTTACTGCAGAGCATGCGCAATATCCTCCTCTTAGTTTTACACCGTATATTTGAGAGCATGCGCCTACTCCGCAACTGCCAGCTAACCCCACTTCATATCGACCGTTATTCTGCCCCCCACCTTGGGTGGTCAAAGATCGGAAGCACTTTTTAGCCCTCACCACTCTCCCCTGTTTAATCTTAAATTAAACAGGATTTTTTTACTTATTTTGAAATTAATTGTTATTAATTTTATTAATTGCGGAATTGCTAATACATGTTTATGATCTAAATTTTGTATGTACAACAAGTATCAGCATATTATTGTTTGTATAAAATGTGTAGGGTTGCACCGACCTACACTAATAGTGTTAAATTGTTATATTGGCACTATTATTAGTGCCATTGTTAATGTATAAATAGTACTGTTGTATTTTCAATAAATTAGTATAGTTCAGAACAGAATTATGCTCGTCTTATTTAAGGTGAAATTTCCCCGTCATTTTAACATTGGTCCTTCGAGAGAAGTGTAATCACCATACGGAAAGAATCCTAGGTGAAGAAAATACAGCGCGCAAATAAATTAACAAGTAAGTTAATAAGTTATTAATCAATAAATGAAATAAATAAATAATTTATCATCACGATTACTAGTGAGATAAAAGTGAAATTAAAATAATAATTTCAAAGTATAAAAGTAAATAAAAGTTTAAGTGAACGGTGTTTTAAGTGAGCAATTTGGTAGTGAAAAATTCAGATAGCAGAAATTAAGATAAAGATAAAAGCAGAAAGTATAAACAGCGTAGCGACAGAACAACAGTAAGTGGGTGAGCGAATAAACAAATTTCTTATAAATTGTAAAAAGATGGATCATCAAGCAAGACAAATAGTTATATAGTTAGTAAAATGATGACCCTCAACCAATATTGGATTGAGTTTGTAAGCAATCATGAGAAAATGGTTGCATTAGATGGTTTACAACATAATTTTTTCACAAAGAAGTTTAATTCCCAAATTGAAAAAATTCACTCAGAAGCTGTGGGCAACTTAAATACACTGGCACAAGATGTGGAGGCAAATCCATCTATACAAAGTTCACAGACGTCGGTGAAACAAGATAGGACGGTGACAAAAGGAATGCAAATGTCAACAAATGCAGTAACGATCAAGATGAGCTTGAAGATGTTAGAGGCAAAGATAATTAAAGCAAATCAGCTGTTGGAAGAAAAGCGAACTGCTGAATTTTATAAAGGTCTCCATGAAGAAATTTCCCGAATGTGGAAGACAACAGAAGGGGTGCTACTTCAGTCGTCAACTGAAAAACAGGATGATATATTGGAAGAATATATGCCGTTAGAAACAGTAACAAGAGAAACACCGGGAAAAATCAAAGAAAAATCACAGAGAAGAGATGGTTTACACAATTCAGAACTAAAGCTGCCCATTCCACAGATGACAATATTCATTTTCAGTGGAAATTATGAAGATAGGGTGACATTCCATGATATATTTGTTAGGTCAATCCGCGAAAATAAAGCATTATCCAAAGAAGAATTAATGCATAATTTAAAAGCGTATCCACGAAATGACGCAAGTGAATTTATACAACACTTATTGATACCTGAAGCGAATCAAGATACAAATATGAAAAGAACGCTACGCGATTCATATTTTTAAAATGGATTGATAGAATATTTGATTTTCCTAATATAGGGAAGGAATCTTCAACTCAATTACAAATACAATGGAAAATAGGGAAGGACATTGTTTTGTCAAATAAGGATGAAAAAAATGGGATGCAGAAACAAATCGAGTGTGTGAACAGATGATAAAGAATACGCAAGAAATGCCAGATTTGGAAAAACATTTGAGTTTCTAAAACACAGATTTCGATCCTTGGAATCAATGAAAAATTATAAAAGAGGAAAAGCAGAAATCAGTTGTATTTACTGCAAACAAGCACATTCCATAAGATCCTGTGGTGAATTTATTAAACTTTCGCTAAGTGATAGATTTCGTATTGTCAATGAAAGAAATTAATGGACGAAATGTATGAAACACAACAAAAACCAAAGCTGTTATGCGAAAACAAAATGAGGTGTGTGCCACAAATTTTATCACACACTTCTACACAATCCAGAGAAACAAGAGTACTTAAGAAATGGAAAAGAAGAAGATAAAAACAAGAAAAAATCGAACAACAACATACATCAAACAAGGATATCCAGTCATCTTAGTAGAAATGAACGTGATATATAATTGGCAACTGCATAATTTCAAGCAAAAACAGCATCTGGGTCACAGGCATATCTACGAGTTTTTATTGATCCCGGTTCTCAAGTTACACTCATCTCAGAAGATACAGCACAATCATTAGGTTTCCCGATAGAAAAGGTGAATGCAACAGTGTCAGGTCTGGGAGATGAAGAGGTGACATCGATCAAACATAAATTATTTCTTGAAATACAACCGCGATTTCCAAGCAAATTTACTCTGCTGACAGAAGCACTGATATTGAACAAGTTAACAAAACCATTTCCTAACAACAATTTACATTGTAATGAAATTGAATACTGGGACAATAAGTTAGTAGCTGATTCGACATACAACAAATCAGGACCAGTAGACGTAATAATTGGAGCAGAAGAATTTAGCAAAATAATTCAGGAAGGATTATGGATATCGAAGAATTGTTTACTAGCTCAGAACAGTGAATTAGGAAGGATCATTTCAGGGACCGTTGAAAAGAAGGATGTAAAATCAACAAAGCTGGTTACAATGGTTACAAAAACAGATAAAAAACAGATAAATAAGTTTTGGGAAATTGAAGAAGTACCGGAAACGAAACATCTATCAAATGAAGATAAGTTGTGTGAAAAACAATTTGAAGGAACGAAAGTTAGAAACGACGATGGGACATACATATACAGTTAGGATACCATTTAAGAAGGATCCTAGTGATCTTGGAGGGTCAAGATCAAGAGCACTTCCGAGGTTAATGCGAATAGGAAAGAGATTTGTGAAAGAAGAAACATTTGAAGAAAAATATGCACAATACATGAAAGAATATGGAGATTTGGGTCATATGAGAAAAGTTAATACTGGTGAAAAAAGTGAGAGAAATTATATTCCACATCATGCTGTTATAAAGGAATCTAATACAACTACGGAATTAAAAGTAGAATTCGATGCATCATGTAAACCATCGAATGGAATCAGTCTAAATGAATGTCAACATGCAGGTCCGCGGTTGCAACAAGAACTATTTGACATTTAGTCAGATGGAGAAAACATCGTGTTGGATTCACAGCCGATGTAGAAAAAATGTATAGACAAATAAATGTTCATCCTGAAGATCAAAAGTATCAACGAATTTTATGGAGATACAACCGAAGTAAACCAATAGAAGAATATTGTTTGACAACAGTTACATATGGAACCACATCTGCACCATATTTAGCAGTAAAAACATTACAACAATTAGCCAAAGATGAAGCTTACTACTTCCCTAAGGCGTCAAAGGTAGTACAACAAGATTTCTACGTGGATGATTTAATGTCCGGAGCAAGTTCTCTAGAAGAAAGTCTGGTACTACAAAAGGAAATTATAGAAATGCTAAAAAGTGGTGGCTTCACATTAAGAAAATAGTCCAGTAACGCACCGAAGTTGATTTATCCATTGCCCGAAGAATTAAGATATCAAACAGTGTTGGAAATTTCGGAAGAAACAGAATCGGTTAAACGCACACTTGGAATAAATTGGAACCCAAATGAGGACACGTTCAACTTCAAGGTTACGCTATCAAACACTGGTAAATGTTCTAAACGAATAAAATTGTCTGACGTAGCACGTATATATGATGCATTAGGTTGGTTAGCACCTGTAATCATCAAAGCAAAATTGATTATACAAGAATTATGGGAGCATCACTCAGATTGGGATCAACAAATTCCAGAAGACATTGAGAAAAAATGGGCTAACTTAAAGAAAGAATTATCATCAGTGGAGGAGATTACAATCCCCAGATGGATTAAAGTTAGCATCGACAAATGTGCGAAAATAGAATTGCATGGATTCTGTGATGCATCGGAAAGGGCATACGGTGCAGTAATATACAGGTCGATCCAAGAATCTATGGAGAGTAGCTGTAACTTTTTTATTTATTAATAGAATTGAAAAATTTTAACAAGAATTTAAAGGAGAACACTTAGGCAACCTGTTGGAGGTAGAAGCACCCTCCTACGATATTTGGAAATTGGGAAAATTGATGTCAACTTTCGAAAATTAAGTAATTTTCGATGAAAATGTCTTACCCTTAAAAATTCAAAATCAACTAAATACGAAAATAGTATTTACTTTTTGAAAAATCAATTAACCTTCGCTAGAAAAAATCCAAAATTTTGTGAATTATTCGAAGGGGTGATTGAACTGCTCTAAAAGTCTAGGCCAGGGAATCCCTTGCCCTACCAGCAATAAATTTGAAACGACAACATTTGAAGTATCACACCATTTGGGCAGTTCGACACACTGAACATCTGGTTTTGTGTTATTCTTTTTCTGCCTGTGTCGTCTCTTTTAATTTTATTTTTTCGAAGCATAAAACAGTATTTAGGAAATTTGCAAAATAAATTCCGAACTAGAATTACAGATGTCAAATTACGACGGAATTCATTACATTATACCAGTGGTATAAATAAATTGCTGCAATGTATGGGCGTCTTTGAACTTCACTATTGCTTTGAAAACTTATTTTAGCAAAAAGAACCGGTATCTTTTAATTACAAAATAAGCGCTAATTCTGTTATCGATTCCATTATTATTATTATTAATATTATTGTCAATTTTCGTTTTTTTTCTTATTGATTAATTATTTAATGTTTTATTGTTAATTATTACAATGTGTACATAATCAGTTATTTTAAATAAAATGTCTGGAATTCATACGTGCTCATGAATTATAAAGAAAAATTTATTTTGCAAATTTCCTAATTAATGTTTTATGCTTCGAAAAAATAAAATAAAAAGGGACGACACAGGCAGAAGAAGAAGAACACAAAACCAGATGTTCAGTGTGTCGAACTGCCCAAATGGTGTGATCCTTCAAATGTTGTCGTTTTAAATTTATTGCTGGTAGGGCAAGGGATTCCCTGGCCTAGATTTTAAGAGCAGTTCAATCACCCCTTCGAATAATTCACAAAATTTTGGATTTTTCTAGCAAAGGTCAATTGATTTTTCAAAAAGTAAATATTATTTTCGTATTTAGTTGATTTTGAATTTTTAAGGGTAACACTTTTTCATCGAATATTACTTAATTTTCGAAAGTTGACATCAATTTTCCCAACTTCCAAATATCGTAGGAGGGTGCTCTTACCTCCAACAGGTAGCCTAAGAGTTCCCCTTCGAGTTCTTGTTAAAATCATTCAATTCTATCAATAAATAAGAAATTTACAGCTACTCTCCATAGATTCTTGGATCGACCTGTATATGAAAGTAAAAAATTCAGAAGAAGAACATACTGAATTACTTGTTGCAAAATCAAAAGCTGCACCTATCAAATCAAGGAAGACATTACCAAGATTAGAATTGTGTGCAGCATTATTGTTGGCAAAATTAATGAAAAGAGTCCAAATGGCGTTAGAAATTGGGACTTTATCATCATTCGCATGGACAGATTCAATGATTACATTGGCATGGATTAAGGCAGAGCCATGCAAATGGAAAACATTCGTAGCAAAAAGAATAGCAGAAATTCAAGAATTATTACTCATGTAAATTCCGAAGAAAATCCTGCTGATATTATTTCGAGAGGAATCAATCCATCTCACAAGGAAACATTCCCACGTGTCCCACTCCGATTTTGATGAAACTTGGATATGTAATTCTCCATCAAATTCTAACAGATGCATGTTTTTTTTTATCGGCGGAAAAACATATCTAAGGGGTGAAATCGCCACTCAAAATTTAGGCTCAAACGGGGTACTTTTTTAGTTTCGTATACTTTCTGTTAAAATATCCAAACAGGGCAAACGGCATTATTCTCAGGATAAAAAATAATGTAGAAGCGCATGGTTTTCATATCAAAATGTTAATTAGGATAAAAGTTATAAGGGTTGAACATAAGAAAATTGCTTTAAGTCAAAAACTATTCATCGGATTTTGACGAATCTAATGTCATTCGAAAGAAGCCAAAAATTTAGGAGAAACCTGCTTTTGGATTTTTTCGAAAAATTACGTTTAGGGGGTTACCGCCCCTCAACCTGATTTGAATGGGTCAGAAAAAATACCTTACTATTCTTATAATCTTTATATTTTAATTCATAAATAGTGCTTTTCCATCAATTTTCAACAGTTGGGGCACATAACAATTGTATTTTCTTCATATGTTGCATACCTATTCAATTTTCATGTTGGTCTTTTTTATTTATATGAATATAGATAGTAAAATTATTATTATTTAGCGATAAATTTTTTCTAGATCTGTTCTAAAACTTATTAATTTCCTCTATGGACATTCAATTATTCATATTTTAAATGTTAATAAGGTTTAATTAAATTACCTTGCAATAAGCTCAAAACTTATACGATGCGAAAGAAATACACTGATATTAGTCAAATTTCATGATATATTAGGAGATGATATTATTTTGTTATTGAGAACAATGTGGCGCAAAATGCACTTGTAATTATAATAAATAAATAAATAGTACAACAGACATAAGGGTTGAAATTTGCAAAATTTTTGTAAAACAAATACTAGCCATTGTACTTTCACAAAATCAATTATTGCTGAAAAATATAACTTTCACGACTTTTATGGAAAAACTCAATAAGAGCTGAATTGACATTAAAAATATAAATAATTGAACTTTGATAGTGATAACAAATAAGTTGTAAAATAATTCTAGAAAAAATATATGCGAAAGTTATAATAGTTATTGTAGTACATATTCGTAGTATTAATATTAAGTATAATATATAATTATAATATCATAATTAATTATAATACATTAAGTATAATATATAATATAATATTAGTATTAAGTATAATAGTTATTGTAGTATCTATACTCGTATAAAAAATAACGTGCAGCATAAAAATTAAAAGCGTAAGCAACAAAGAAGAAAATAATATTATTTTCTGCCGCAACTACTGAAAATTGGTAAAAGCAATATTTATGAATTGAAACATAAAAATAATAAGAATAGTGAATTTTTTTTCCGGTACGTATAGATATGCTTGACGGGTGATAAACCCCTAAACGTAATTTTTCGAAAAAATCCAAAAACAGGTTTCTTCTACTTTTAGGTCTTTTTTCGAATGACATTAGTTTTGTCAAAATCCGATGAATAGTTTTTGACTTATAGCAATTTTCTTATTTTCAACCCTTATAACTTCCACCCTAATTAACATTTCGATATGCAAACAATGCGCTTCTACATTATTTTTCATCCTGAGAATAATGCCGTTTGCCCCGTTTAAATATTTTAACTGGAAGTATGCGAAACTAATAAAGTACCCTGTTTGAGCCTAAACTGTGAGTGGCGATTTCACCCCCTGATAAGTTTTTCCGCCGATAAAAAAAACATGCATTTCTTTGAATTCGATGCAAAATAACATATCCAAATTTCATTAAAATCGGAGGGGGCACCTGGGAATGTTTCCTTGTCAGTTAAAGAATCATTTCTGGTGGTCAGGGCCAGTTTGGCTAAAGAATGTATCAATATATCCTGCGATTGATACAGAAAAATTAGTGAAGAGAGAAGAAATTAAGAAAGGAACACAAGTATGCTACTATCCAAGTTCAAGGACAGCTGAGGACATGACAGCGATTTTCGTCATTAACGCAAGCACAGCGAGTTATAGCATGGGTATTAAGATTTGGTCGGAAAAAAGGGCACGCTAGCTGTAAAAGAAAAGAATGATGCTCTGAACAAGATGATAATCTTAATTCAACAAATTCAATTAAATGAAGATTTAAGAGAATTGCAGACGAAGAAATGTCTAAAGGAAAATAGTAAGTTATCGTCATTAAATCCATTCATTGATTCTGATGGAATCTTCAGAGTTGGTGGAAGATTGGCAAACTAATCTCAACTATAATGAAAAACATCCGATCATAATACCGTATGGAAGTCACTTGGCTACGTTAATTATAAGGAAGTCTCATCAACAAACATTTCATGGTGAAATACAGATAACATTGGCGTACATAAGAAAAAAATACGGGATTCCCAATGGAAAAAGGGCAGTTAAACAAATAATTCGTCAATGTGTCACATGTGTTCGTCACAAAAAAGAAACTCAGCAACAATAAATGGGCGAATTACCTAGTGCTAGAGTAACAATATCATCTCCATTTACTCACACTGGAGTTGATTATGCAGGACCAGTTCAAATTAAAGCATCTAAAGGAAGAGGCAACAAGTCTCACAAAGAATACATAGCATTATTAGTACATTTATCAACCAAAGCAATACACTTGGAATTAGTTAGTGACATGTCGTCAGAGGCATTCATTGCAGCATTTAAGAGATTCATCTCAAGAAGAGGAAGATGTGAAGACATTTACAGTGATAATGGAACACCATTTGTAGGTGCTGATCGAATCTTCCAAAAAGAAGTGTCTAGATTATTGAAAGATGATCAATTTCAAGATAGTGTAACAACTATTGGTACCCAATGGCATTTCATTCCGCCGGCAGTTCCTCACGTTGGAGGAATTTTTGAAGCTGGAGTGAAGTCAACGAAAGGTCATTTAAAAAGAATGATTGGAGAGTCATTGCTGACATATGAGGAATTTTCCACATTACTTCAACAAATTAAAGCGTGTTTAAAGTCTCCACCATTGTGCGCATTAAACAACGATGTCAATGACATAATGGCATTATTCTAGGTCATTTTCTAATTGGAAGACCAATCATAACACCTCCGGATCCTATCGCCACAGAAATTGATACAGGTCTGTCAATGAAATGGAAACTGATCAAAAAAATGAAACGAAATTTTTGGAAAATCTGGTCATCTGAATATTTATCTACATTACAGCAAAGATACAAATGGAAACAGAAGGAGAAGAATCTCAGCAATTGAGATTTAGTACTCATGAAAGAAGATAATATTGCTCCTAGTAAATGGACGTTAGCACGAGTAGTAAACACATTTCCAGATAAACATGGTATAACGTGTGTAGTAGAATTGCAGCATCCGAAAGGAATTACCGAAAGAGTAATTTCGAAGATTATTCCACTTCCAAAGGAAGAACAGCAGGAGCAAGTAAAACCAAGAACCAGAAGAAAACCAATAGTCAGCAATTCGGTTATAGTATTGTTAACATTATGCTCATGTATTATGATGACACAAGCGAATTACACAATATCATCTCCACAGACAAAGATTATACATTGAACCGGTAGGGCAAGCTAGCATTGAAAGAGGAATCTACAGAGTTGAGATTAATTTTCCAAAATCAAAAGTCACGAATGATAAATCAAGGGTCAATGAAATAATAACGGATGTCGACAAATTGTGTAATAATGCAAAAGTCTTAGCTGCAACAGTTCATTCTAGTATGCTGACACAACATTTAATCGACCAAAGTCGACGATTACAATGGAAATTGCAGAGAATAATGGAGATAAACTATATTCGCAAAAAACGAGGGTTACTTGGAAAATTTTTAACCACCCTTTGTAGAGTCAATGATGTAAGGTGTATCAAGATATCGGAAAATTAGATAAAAATCAACACAAATTGATCCGTACTTCTAATCAACAAACAAAATTTATGCTGACTGCATTAGCTGAATTCAATAACACGGAAGAAAGAATCAGCAAAAAATTGAATAATTTTCGAATAAAACTAAATGAAGGGATGGAAGCAATTAAAAAAATGGGCAAATGGTACAGCGCAATTGATGAATATATTTTGAATTTTAAGTTTTTAGGCGTGTATCAAATAGCAGAAAATTATTTAGATGATTTAAACAAATTTTATAGTGAGTTATTAGATTACCATTCAGGGGTGGGTCAAATCTATGAATTGATATCTCCCGATGAAATTGAGGAAAATTAGAAAGAGGTAATAGAAATTTACCAACAGGGATTACAATTTTATCCCGGCCAATTATGGCAACAAAAGTAACAACAGATGACAATGAAATTAAGGTTTATGGATATTTTGTCATTGCTGAAGTTACAGAATATACAGTAATCAAGGTAACATCAATTTCTACGAAATTTCAGAATGATAATTTTTGGGCATTAGAAACACCAATTGATATGTCAGCGATCGATTATGACGCGCAACTTTATTTTGAATTGGACCAAGAACAATTCAAGAATAGAGTACAACTGAGTTCAACGAAATTCCTATGGAAAATGATCCAGATTGTATAATTGAGGAGATTTATCAAAGATCAAGTGAAACAACGTGCAAAATCATTAAGTATCAGACTGATCAATTAATTTGGAAGAAGTTATATAAAACCAACACATAACACCAAAACCCACAAGAATACCAATACCTTGTGATGGATCTCGAGAAGATGTAAAATTAAACGGGACAAGAATTTTGAAGGTGTCATCGAACTGCATAATAAAAACAAAACAAAAGATACTAACCCCGACAATTGAACGAGGGACAGTATCCAAGATAGCAGCTTATGTGAAGCCAGTGGAGACAAATATCACGGTTCACAAAAATATTAAACCAATAAAATTAAACGAAGAAGCTGGCTATGAACCAAATAATAATTTGGATAAATTAATTCACGATGAACTATCAACACAACAAGAATTGCCTGAAAATGTCTGGAAATCAATTCGTCATCAGTCTGGGATAACCAGTGGTGTCACGACAATGATCATGGTGAGTAGTATAGTAATGCCGATTCTGGATCACCTGTCAGTTGTGCGCATGCGCAAAGGCGGGAAATTCAAATTTTGGGGATATCAGTGATATAAAGTTAAAACAGATACCTTTTCTTTGTTGCAAACCGGAAATACAGAGATCTTTGCGTCCACGTGATCTTGACCTCTGTTATATATGTAAGTGTAGAGAGTTGCATACTTCAGTGCGATTAAGATGGTCGTTCCCGTACAATTTAAGTGCATTTAATGTAGAGGTGAAACAGATCAACCGAACACAAAATGCGTTGCTTGTAGTTTTGAGGAATTTGTCAGAGAGTCACATAAGTCTAAGCATATACCAAGTCAATTCTTCTATCGTTCCTAAACTTTATAGCGCATGCTTGACTGAAGAATTGGTATATATTCCTTTTCGCAATGTTAAGGAACTGTATTCGGAAGTGAGCTACATCAGAGGAAATGGCTACATCCTTTTTAAATTGTGTCAACTCGTCGCTATACATAAAACCATTTGTTGACGCCAAGTCGTTGGAAATTGGTGAAAGATTTGAGATCAAATCGTTTGATAGAATAAACACTAAGAATGGTGATGCAGTGGTAGTGGAGTGCAAAGACTTCAAAGTTATATTGCCTCACCGCTTTGCACAAATGTTTACAGAATGCAAAATAGATGATTTAAATGAAGAAATTTTTGAAGGTAATTTGATCTTCATGGTTAGTGAAGGTCCTGCTGGGGAAACGACAAATATTAAGTTTGTCTCAGGCTAGCTCCAGTGCGCATGTCTGCAGTATTTTGCTTTATTTATCTTTGACAGTCACATATAATTTATCATTACTCAGAATGTTTCCATCACAGCTCTTCATTGTAGTGAGTGTACCCGTGAAACACAAATTATTCACATCAATTCCTTTTGATATTTCGGCATGCTTTGCAACACCTTCGATGAGACATGGCCTAATAAATGGGGTAAAATGAATATTTATACTGGAATGTGTACATTACCAATACATAAGGCAAATGATATTGTTTCATTTAAAATACGCTACTTGTAGCCAAATCAAACATATATTGATAGTGAATGGCAAACAGTAGTTGGTGAGAATTTTGATAAAGGTGAATATATCTTAAAGAAAGACTGTGCATGGATCACCCAATGCGGTTATCAAGGTGTTGGTGTTATGATGTTTGCTGTAATAGGAGTCATTCTCTTTTGGTTAAGCATAGGAGTGATTGTTGGCAAATTGTGTGTAATGTTAACCCGACGTATGTACGAAATTAATTAATGTATTGGTAGGAAATTAAATAGAAAATCGTTGATATTGTAGTGTCTTATTACTATAGTTTTCTTTACATTTTATTATGTTAGGCTACTTTTACTAATGCAGCTGTTGAATTTCTTATCAAATCCAAGCCATTTTACAGTTTATTTCCCTTCCCATTGAAAACTTTCTCCACTGAGAATTCATTCGGATGCTAGGCTTTTTGAAATTCCAATTCGCAAAACAGGAATGGTTATGAAAAACAAGCGGCCCATCTTATTCAATTGAAAACCTAACAAAGAACAATCAAGCCATCAATGTGTGCATCGATCAAGCAACTTGTGAATCTGCATATTTGGCAAACCATAAGGCTTTGAAAGTCTTCATTACAACCTTAGACTCTTAAGGAATGGTTACAGAAAAACCATGAAGGGTTGAGAAATCGTAAAGCAAAACTGGGTTGGGCAAGTGAGCCTGATTATATAGTTTGGTCCTCAACCAATTTATGTGACTACCTAAACACTATATCACAATTGTATTCAATAACCGAGAAATAAATAGATCTTAATAAAAAACAATTGAAATTTTATTTCCTTTATTCAGATACTATCGTACAAATAGTTACAAATACATGAAGTGAGAAGGATAATCTATAAAACAATTCACATTGCCACTCTAGACATGTTTCGCGATGGGACATATTTGACGACTCTATCGTAAATCATCAAACAATAGGCCATTGTCTTATCAGAAATATTTTCATTGGTTTCAAATTCGATCCGTATGTCTACAGGACTTCTTTTGACTTGCTCATTTTGCTTTGAACAGTCGATGATTACTATAGGAGCAATACTCTTGAACTCTGCTGGCCTTAGAAGGGGCTCTCTAGCTTTTTCCAAATATGATTCTTGGAATTCTATATACATTTCGTATAGAACTGCAAACTGATTTTTGTTAAAATTCAAATTAAAATTGTCATAGGGATACATAACGTCATTGAGGAATACTTTAATGTTTGTCAAAGAAAAATGATCAAATTGACTGCTTTCTTTAGTGTATTAATTTTTCCTATCAGTTTGTAAGCCAAAAAAAATGTATTGTGGTCTCTCCATAGATGTTTTGATTGGCCACATGTGTCTCTCTGTCTGTGGGAAAAGAGGTTACTCATAGAATTCTCTACTTCTAAAGGGAATGCTCAACTCTCTAACTTTCTTCAGTATATCTAGTAATTGTATTCTCTCAGTAGTTGATACAGAAATATGTGGCATTCTCCAGAATACTTTATAGATTTCGACTTTAACAGATTTGCTTCCGTCGTGCAACAAAGCATTAATGTCGGTATGACTTCTAAGAAGGACAAGTTCCTGTTGCAAATTTAAATTTATCTTTCGGAAATCATCACAAAAACCCAAAAATATTCGTAGCGATACTATAACATTGAATGTTCCAGTTGCTGTATCCATTATTGTGGATTCCTTTAGAGGGAACCACCCTGCATTCTTGAGCGCAATGCTTTGATTTTTGTTGTAGGTGGCAAGTCCTTTCAATACGGTTGCCATTCCTGGATTCTTGATGCGATCGATAACGTTTCCACCTATTTCATATCGTATTTCATCAAAAAGAAAGAGAATTCCGTTGTTAATCGATCGTACTCCATCAAGCCGAGCAGGGGCTTCGCCTTGCGTCGCTACAACCTTGCCTTCAATATACAGGTCACTGTACCATGGTAGCGAGTACAAATCTTGTTGTTGGATCGATATTCTGATTTCATCGTTGTTATTGTATGAAGTAGAAGCGTAAGGTTGCATAAGTTATCGCTTCATCAAAAACTACTTTTTCATTTACGTAGAGAATATTTCTGGTCATTTTGAACAACCCTAAATCCTGAAGATTGGAGAAATTCTCTATTCTTTGCTGTTAACTGCGTGAGACTTGAACCTCTTCTGACCACAATGTTTTTGTTTACACGGCTTTTATGTCTATGATGAGCAACAGATTGTTGTTGGCTGGAAACAATGCTCATAGCGGTTTTTCAGAGCTTTTGAAGATGCAGTCTAACTGTAACGACTTCATCTCGAAAATTGACGGTCTTTCCGTCTTGGTCTGTGACTTTTATAATAATTTCAGCAATTTCGCTGACGCTGATTGGTAAATAGATGACGTTGGATGGTGCTTCCACAATACGATATCCAGGAGGAACTAGCGGAAAGAACTCATGAATTATGTGAACTTGCTTGTCATTACGATAAGAGCCTGCTATAATGTTACATTCAACGCACAAAGCATTGAGCTTCAAAATTTTAGATGGATTATCGGATACATGTTTCACGTATGTAATTAGTTTTCTGCGTTCGTATACAAGCAATTCACCTACTGTACCTTCTTCAGAAAAGTCTACATCAAACGCACACTTGAGTTCACATTTCAGAGTATTGTTGTTACCTTTAATTGTTAAAAGGCGACTATTCCTATAGCTTGACTTTTTACCTGGTTCGCCAAAAGTCAGTCTATTTAGCTCCCTATTACGGAAATAGCTTATGTCATCGATTTCGTATGAGCCCTCAGGGATTTCTATACATACTTTACTACCATTTTCAGCGAAGAAGTGAAACTTATTATTGCTTGCGTCAATATTGGGAATAGAATTGTATGTTTCTAGGTTGATAAGTCCAATTATCTAATTTGCATTATCCAATATGAGAGGAGGATAACAGTCAGCTTTTAGAACTGACTGCGTTCCAGACAAAGTGAATGTGAATGACTTTATCCGTCCGTCTGCTTCGTAGCGAAAGAACTGATTAGTAATGCTTCTGACACAAATTATTATAGTACATGAGGAATATCAAGCAAAGATGACCACACACAAATGTATCGTATGTTTGAAATGTATCAAGTCACCAAATAGTCTCAATAGTCTCAAGTCACCAAATCTGTCAAAATAAGTTGCGCAGCTGCCACATTTCACGTAAGCTGTCCAGTGAGTTCCGGGTCCGTTTAAAGTGTCGAGGTTTACAATTCCACATTCACTGAAATTTGGGCCTGATTTTGGCAGCGCATCTCTCATGAAGACTCCTCTGAAATTCTTGATCTTTAACTGTTTAGCAAATTTTGAAAGTTCTATATCGGTAAGGGCTCTATCGGGTAGCTTTATTGAAGGTACTTTGGAGGTTTTGGAGGGGATAAAAAAAGCCCAAGCCCTGATTTATATGGTTTAAGGTAAAGTCCTTTCCCACGTTGACAATTGATATGGCTTCCATTGTTTTGTTGTGCCTTTGACTTTCCTTGAGTTGCTCTTGAGCGACTTTGGTATCATTAACTGTTTTCGCAATTGCTGCAGCACCACCAGCGACTGAGCCTAATGCTCCAAGAGCAGCAAATATAGGTATTAAGGGTAAGAGACCACCACTCTAGGGTACAGGTATCACCCTGAGAGGCCTTACACTTCTGCGCCCTTTTAAACTTTTTGCTGCCTTTAGAGCATCACCTAAGACTTCTTTAATCCCATTAAATTTTTTAGCTTTCACTGCATTTCGTGCTGCTTTTACAAGCTGACTAAATGCCACCTTTCCACCACGTTTATTGCTTTTTGAGGATTTGCGGTGAACTCTTGTTGATGATCGACTACTGTAGCCCATTCCCAATTTAATTTTGGCTGTCATGGCCGCAACAACTCCTAATGCTGCAGCTTACTCACCGATCGAGGAGTCAGAGGAATGGAGCCTTTGTTTCGCCTCGTTCAATAAAACCTGATCTGCCGCGTATCTTTGATCTAAACCCTTCTCTGTTGCATAAGCGATATCGTGCGACTTACAAGCTTCGTCAAGTCTATTAACACACTGGTCTCCTCTGCTAAGCCTTTTAGACAATTTCGTAGCCGGTCCACAATAGTTGCATCCTGGAATATGTAATTCAAATGGAAACTTGTCAATCAGTTTGTTCACCAATCCGTTACCTTCAGTGACGTTTCTGTGACTGGAAGTCTCCTGAACGTTGACAATCATTTTATAGACTTCCAATAGATTCAGAAGTTATGCTCGTTATCCAACATGTGCCTGATCTATTTATAAGGTCACGCTCACAGCGGTAGGAGATCAGTCAACTTTCACGATGCGATTTATTGAGCAGACTTTGAAGCTGCCAATACAAAACTATGATATCAATAACTCAAACAATCTCAAGAGGCATGGTGAGTTGCTGCTAACATCTATTCGCTGTCTTGTCGTTGGACCATCAAATTGTGGAAAGACAAATGTTGTAGTGAATCTGCTGGAACATAAAAACGGTTTTAGGTTTGAGAACGTCTATGTGTTTTCAAAGTTCTTGTTTCAACCTAAATATCAGTACCTTGAAGAGCTCTTGAAGCCGATTCAAGGAGTCACTTATGCGCCATTCAGCAGTTTAGATGATAACATACCTTCCCCGCAAGGAGCCAAACCAAACACAGTCTTTATATTTGATGACGTCGTGTGTGATAAGCAACACCTGATGAAAGAGTATTTTAGCATGGGTAGACATATGAAAGTAGACTGCTTCTACTTATGTCAGACATACGTTGGTATACCAAAGCACCTTATTCGCGATAATGCAAATTTTCTCATATTATTCAAACAAGATCATCTAAATCTGCGACATGTTTATGATTAACATGTAAATACTGACTTGACTATTAATAAATTTAAAGAAATATGCTCCGTCTGTTGGAGTAATAACCATGGGTTCCTTACAATTGACAAAGAGAGGGATATTAATAATGGTCGTTATCGCAAAGGTTTTGACTGCTTCATCCAGTTGTAGTATTATATATGCGTCGAAATTATCTTAAGCTGCACAGTATGAATTTGATGTCAGATCAGGTCAGTGATCTGTGATAATGGCTTCTCAAAATGCAAAATTTGCTGAGTCTATTTCAATAAACAAAGAGCTCATTAGAAAAAGAAATGAGATTAGAAAGAAACTTGACTCGTTAAAGGAAGCCCAATTGAGACATGAGAATGCGTTCTCTCCTATCACAAAGCATTTAGAAACAATAGTGGAAAGATTTAATACAAATGGGGACAAGCAATTTAAAGCAGAGAAAAGTGAGCCATTATATGATAGTGAAACATTCAACACTCCAAAAAAGGCTAAGGTAGATGAGAAGGTCTGCAGGGCTCCAGACCCTCATGCCACAACAGCTTCAAGTCGAATATCCATGAAAGTAACAAACTTAAGGAAAAGAATTGACTCTTTAATGGAAACACCTGACTTTAATCTTTCTACAAATTTCAAGTCGGAAGATGAGGAATATAGTTATGATCCAGTGCAAAAACGGGAGGAACAAAAGGAAGTGAGGCACTAAGACGACGACAACGATTAACTTGAAAAATCGGTTCAGGAAAGTAAAGAAAATATTGAAGGTCTGATAGATACGCAAGTATATGAGGAATACTTACAAGAGTTCGATGAACTTCCAAGGCGATATATAGACGGCATGTTTCATGACAAAGAGAGAAAATATGACCATCGAACCGGAATACGACACGATAGCTTCAAAGAGAAATACTTCATAGGTTCATCCTAAGTTCAGTTTGTAGGACCGGATATTAAAGTTGGTAATCATACTTTCAAAGGTACACGTGAGTTATACGAGCTACTGTTCAAAAGCGAACCCGCAAAATACACGAGGAAGGATCTTGAGCTATATAAGAATATTTTGGATATCAGCAATGCTGTGAGGAGGACCTTTAAGCCCGATGCTCAAATACATGGGACAAAAGATGAAAAATACAAGTCAGTTGAAGTGCCATTGTATTACCAAGGAAAGGGAATGTATAAGTCGCTAAACGACAATCCCATTGACTACGTATATTGGAATGATCCAAATGAGCTGGTTGATAGACTCCGCCTGTTAATATCGTCTCAGGCAGCAGGCAATAGAGGTCATCGAAACGAGATTGTGTCTATTATAGAAGAACTGCGTGAAGAAGGTGTTATTGTGTGAGATGACCGTTGACAAGTTTGGTCGTCACATAGTTAAACATGGTGTTACAGCACGACAAGGATACTTCCCCGAAGCATCGAATTATATATTTTACAACATAATTCTTGAGTTTAATTCTGAGAAGACACTTGGAAATTCTTATGTGTTGAAGAATGGTCTCACAACCTATTACTTTCCTTTGAAAGAAGCAACAATAGAGATAAGACTCAATTTTAATGACATTTCTGTTACTATTAACAATAAGCAGTATAGTAAGCCTGAACTGCATAACCTCCCTTTAAAGTTCAATGGCATGCTCTCTTTCAAAAGAAAAAGCAATGACACAAGCTCAGTGACACTAGCTGCTGAAATTGTATTTAAATTGCCTGCCATCCTGGAGTCTGTTATATCTGAAGAGCCTTCTGTCTAAGAAAGTTAGAATGGAACATTCTTCCATAAAGCGAGATATTGTTAACGAACTACACAAACCTGCAAGGCTCAATTTTAAACGGCATTTTGTAATTGTTAAGGGAATCAATGAGACACTTCAAGCAGACCTTGTTGAAATGTTACCCTACGTTAAACAAAACAAGGGATACAAATACATACTGGTTGTAATAGATTGCTTTTCAAAATTCGTCTGGGCGGTTCCACTAAAATCCAAAGGAGGTAAAGATGTTACTTTAGCCATGCAAAGTATCCTATCAAGTTTAAAGTGTCCACCCAAAAACCTGCAAACAGATAAGGTAAAGAGTTTTATAAGTAAGTGTTCAGCAGAAGCACCTCGCCGAGCAAAAGCAGCAAGGAGAGCTTCTAATAAATGTAAAGAAGAAGTTAGAAAATATTAATTTAATCATTAAAAACTTGAATGATTTTAAATAAATGTTGTTCTAAAAATATTTCACAGTTTCATTAGACCCTTCCCTTTCTATTTGCGCCAAATTACTTGATGAGGGCAGAACAAAACTTCCTTAAGCCTCGAATACATCTGACAGTTTCAACAGAATTTTTTATATCAACTTCTGTAAATGGAATACTTCTCTCTTAGTACACACTATATTTTCATATACCCTATGGTTAGACAGTAGTTTTAATCATAGATACTAAAGGGGTGATGATACTTAGCTGAATATTATATTAAATTCTTTGAATCAACATTTACAAAGTGGATCCGTTTCCTTTTTTCATATATATTATAGGTTACATTTAATATAGATCAATCCATTTAAGGTAAATAAGGCAACTAATTTTCTTAAAATTAAAATGAGTTTGTTTATTTGCAAAACAATATAAAATCATCCATAAATACATATAATCTGAATGTGATATTCAACTAAGCAACTTAGTCTTCAACGAATATAACATTTGTAATTTCACCAACCACTCCTTCGCTTATCAAATAAATTATCCGTCCTTTGGTGATATCCTCATTTAAATCGTCAATTGCTTCTTCAGAGAACTTTTCGGTGAACCGATGAGGCAATATGGTCTTGAAGTCCTTACTTTCGACAACCACTTTATCACCATATTTGGTTGGAATCCTCTCAAATGATACAATCTCAAACTTTTCACCTACTTTCAGTTTTTTAACGTTTACAAATGGTTTCAAATGTAAAGAAACGTTAATATCTTCTAAAAAGGATGACATGATGCTTTTTATTTACTAATAATGTATATTGTATAATATTATACTCTAGAAATGTTCAAGTTTGAACATAGAATGACTATTTCTACATTTCGCTCGAGAATTTATGATGTCAATACTAACGTAGACATGCGCAATAACGAGAAGCATCAGATATGCATATATGCCTTAAACAAGTTAAATAACATTAGAAATATATAGGTTTCCTACATCCGTTCGGAAAGGTCACAAGGACAACACTTCCGGTTTCCAATTTGGAAACGTCATATTTTTTCAGATGGTATCACTGATAGCCTCAGAGTTTAAATTTCCCGCCTTTGCGCATGCGCACAACTGACAGGTGATCCAGAATCGGCATTACTTTACTACTTATAAGTTAAGTTTCGGTATCATGGAGACAGTTACATCTTTGTGCAAAGATGCACTTAAATTAATACGAGAATATACGCTGAAAGTAAGAACAAGCGCGCTTTTACTTCATTTCAACAATACAATCCGAATTATACGTCGAGCCATTATCAACAGAATTCATGAAGATAGCCTCTCCGAGAATCAGCTTTCATTGGAATCTAGCTTATCATACTTAAAGTGTTACCGTTTGAAATTGAAAAACGTGAAAAAGCAGGTGACAATCAAATCAGGTCAGGGTGTGTCATCTAAAGCAGTGAGCAACTGATGATCTAATATTCTATAGGAGGATGTTTCATCATGTTTCAATGGAAGAATTCGTACGGGATTCATAACGAACGTGAGCTTTAAAGACCCCCGGCTGTTCTTGAAAAAGACCTATAAATCATTCGCTTGTAAAATCAAAGCGGAACTACAAAAGTCTCTGCTCAAAGTAAATGTGACACTGTCAGCTAACTTCATAAAACCTCAAAATGGTGAAGTTGTCCTGAAAACCTTCGCAACTAAAAATGTACCGATTGATCAAACAACGAACCTTAAACAGTGGCACGACGAACATATTGTCAGCAAACTGATGAAGAAGATGGAAGAGTTTGCTGAAAAAGACTCCGGATGGGCGTTAAATGAAATACTTGGCCTTAATGTGAACATAAACACGTATGATCCACTAAAATTTGGGGCTTCAACATTTAGACACATTCCCAAATTTATCCGGAACAAGCGCGCCGTTGTGAATATAAAAAATGATGATGAATACTGTTTCCTGTGGGCAGTAGTTTCAGCTCTCTATCCTGCTGAAAAACACACCGATAGAAGGTCGTCATATCCACATTTTAAAGATGTTCTGAAATTTGATGGTATTACATTTCCCATTACTTTAAAGGATATAAAAACCTTTGAAAAATTAAACGACTTGGCTATTAATTTACACTGTATCGAGAAGAGAAAGGTTTTACCATGTTGCTTGAGTCATTAATCTTAAGAAAAAGCCAATAAACTTACTCATGCTACCAATCGAGACAAACAGCATAAACCATAACCCTACACTCAATGCAAACAATGAACAAATGTATCACTTTGTTTGGATAAAGAATTTCTTAGCTTTGGTGTCAAGACAGCTCTCATCACATGGTCATAAAGTACATATATGTGAAGTTTGCCTTAATTACTTCACAACAGGTGAGCTGCTTGAAAGGCATAGAAATCATTGTCAACTTCAAAATGGTTACTCGGTGAGGTTGCCCTAAGAGACAGAGAAGTACTTGTACTTAAAAAACTTCAGATACTTGCAAAGGGTCCCATTTGCAATATATGCTGACTTAGAAAGCATATGGGAAAAGTGTGCCGAGGGTAATAAAAGCACTAAAACACAGATCTATCAAAAGCATATACCTTTTAGTGTAGCATACTACCTAAAGTGCGCCTATGATGAGACTCTCTCAAATTTTGTTTATTTCGAGGGACAAATTGCATTGAATGGTTTGTTAACCAGCCTAAATATATTGCCGATACATGTAATGCTGTCTACAGTCATATGGTTCCCATTGAGACACTGAGTGATGAAGTGAAAGCACGACATGAGCAAGCTAGTGATTGTTATATAAGTAAAAGACCATTCTTAGACCTTCATACAAAAGTAAAAGATCACGACCATCGAACTGGTAAATATAGAGGAGCTGCACACCAAAATTGTAACCTTAATTACAAAACATATTCACAATTCCTGTTGTGCTTCATAACCTGAGTGGATACGACTCACACTTCATTATCAGAGCACTATCAACTTGTATCAAAGATCGCATGAACCTCCTAGCAATTAACAAGGAGAAGTACATATCATTCACAAACCATGTGTTTGGTACAAGAGTAAGCTTCAGGTTCATAGATTCTTTTCAGTTTATGCCCTACAGTTTGGACAAATTGGCATCTAACCAAGAAAATAGACAAAAATCAATTACACGGTCCGATTGTGGAAGCGAAATTGAGTTTAACTTGTTGAATAGGAAAGGTGTCTTCCCTTATATATATACTGACTCTTGGTCAAAGCTCAATGAGACTTGTCTACCAACCAGAGAAAAGTTTTCGAATGCTCTTTCTAACGAAGTCATAACCGAAGGTTATTATCATGCAAAGAACGTATGGAGGACTTTCAAATTATAGACAATGGGAGAACATTCTGACTTATATCTAAAACCGCATGTCTTATTGCTCACTGATGTATTTGAAACCTTTCGAGAAACTTGTATAACCACTTACAAATTGTATCCCTTACAGGAGGTGTTTCACAATGCTCCAATCGCTATGCTAAAGCCAATAACAAATATATGAAAGACCAGTATCACTCCTTAGAGTCAACATCTTATTTGATGTACTTTGACGTGAACAGCTTGTATGGTGCTGCCCTGTCAGAGTATCTCTGATATGAGGGATTCACCTGGCTAGAAACTTTTAATATCAACGATATCCTTAACACACCTGACTGTTCTGACATTGGATACATAGTCGAGTGTGATTTGGACTATCCAACTGACTTACATGAGGCTCATAGCGACCTTCCTCTAGCCTCTGAGCATATGGTACCGCCAATTTCGAAGTCAAAACAGAAAAAACTACTTTTGACACTTTTTCCCACAAGAAATTACATTGTTCACTATATTAATCAAAAACTGAACATTGCGTACGGTATGAAGTTAACTAAGGTTCATAGAATACTTCAGTTTAAACAATCGAGATGGTTGAAGGAGTACGTGGATTTGAATGCAAAGTTAAGGCAACAATCAAAGAACGATTTTGAAAAAGAATTTTATAAGCTAATGAACAATGCAATTTATGGAAAATGTATATAGAACGTCTGAAAGCACAGAGATATACGTCTTGTAACACAATGGGATGGGCAATGGGGTGCACGTTCACTAATAGCAAAATCTAACTTTCACAGCTCACTCCAATTTGATGATGGTCCTGCTATAATTGAAATGAGAAAATTGCAAGTCTCTTTGAATAAACCTATTTATGTTGGATTTTATATTTTGGACACATTTAAAATATTTCTTTACGAGTTTCATTACAATTATATCAAAAAATCATTCCCCTTTACATAAAAATTGCTTTACATAGACACTGACAGTCTCATCTACTACTTCAAAGACGTCAATATTTATGAACATATAAAGAAAGATAGTCAAAGGTTTGATACTTCCTAGTATCAACCAAACAATGTGTTCGAAATTCAACAAAAAAATTTAAAAGTTCCAGGTATCATGAAAGATGAGAACAATGGAAAAATTATACTGGAATTTGTGGGACTGAGGTCTAAAATGTATACATATACTGTGGAAAAAGCTGGTGACGAGAAGAAGCTAATAAAAAAGTCCAAGGGTTCTACCCTAGTCTAGATTTGTATGGTTTAAGGTAAAGCCCTTTTCCAATTTTGCTAAGTGATATGGCTTCCATTGTTTTGTTGTGTCTTTGGCTTTCCTTGAGTTGCTTATTAGCAGCTTTGGTTTCATTAACTGTCTTCGCAATTGCTGCTACACCACCTGCAACTGAGCCCAATGCTCCGAGGGCAAATATAGGAATTAAAGGTAAGAAGCCTCCACTCTTGGGTACAGGTATCACACTTACAGGCCTTACCCCTCTGCGTCCTTTTAGTTTTTTTACAGCCTTAAGAGCCACACCTAAGGCATCTTTCATACTACTAAATTTCTTAACCTTCACCGCACTCCTTGCTGTTAAAACAAGCTGACTGAAGTTCACTTTTCCGCCACGTTTCTTGATTTTTGAGCATTTGCGGCGAACTCTCCCAAGTAACATTTTTAGTTTTATGACAGTATACAGGACGCTCACAAAACTATTAAATCGAGTCACTGAAAAAACACTTTTGCTTTAGAATGGTTTTAGGAACCTCTACAAGTTACTTTTAAAACCCAAAAAAAGAATCCTATGAGGGTTCTAAGTCTAATTTTTAAAGTCTATTTTAAAACTCACTTGTTTTATCTGAGAATACTTATAGATTGTTATAAAACCTCTTTTTAAAACTTTCTTAAAACCAAATAGACTTACTTCAGAACAAAACTCACTTGGAGTAGAAAGACTTTCTTAAAACTAAATAGGCTTTCTTCAGAACAAAACAGCCGTGAGATAATAAATAAAATAACCTTCTCATTTTAAAACTATTTTAATATTGTTTTAATATTATCGGCTTAATTTGGACTTCTGTTGTTCATGTATTTACGGATTTCATCAATTCTCCAGTCCATGTGAATAATTTATTTTCCAACAAAGGCAATTAGTAGAGACTTTTTCTCAAAAAACTTCAAAACAAACTCGTGTTTACTGATGAATGTCCCAACGGTAGGTGATAAAAATTCATACGCCTTTAAAATTTCAGTAATTTCAAATAAAGTTTTCAATTAATTAATTAAGTTTTCAAAGTTTTCAAAATAATATTTAAAAAAATATCTTTATATCTATGAAAAAATAGTATCTATAGGTTAATTTAGGACCAAAAAGCTCGTCAAAGGGTATTTAATGCAATGTTAAGACTGGGTGTTCAAAAAATAAAGTGTTAATAATTGTTAGGTTAGAAATATATAATTATAGCTATCGTTTATGCTTTGTATTATAGTTAATAAATATGGCGGTATTATTTTAAAAACCATTTGGTAGAATAAAAGAATGTTACAAATGCATTTGTATTTAATATGCTTTTATCCAAGAGTATATATACTTTTTCTATGCCAAATAATCTTTATTCTATCTTAAATAAATGTAAATGGTTTTATGAGTTCCTAATTTATATTTATGTAGAACTATATTTCTATTTAAACTTGTCCCAGACACTCAAGACTGAACGAAGTCTCCCATAAAACTTAATTGCTTTATTATAGTTACGTGCGCATCCAGACATCAAATCGGTCATAACCTATCTTAACTGTGGGGTGTGTGTTGTGTTTTTTTGTTTTATACGGTTTGCCATTTAAAATTGTTCAAATAATCGAAAATTCGGAAGTTTGTTTGTGTATTGTACCCGCTTCATGCGAAAGCGACAACATTCTATATCAACAGATTGTTGTATCAACTGAGACATTTTATCGAAATTTCTCATACGTCTACGATGAAAATTACCACTTTTTTTAATGCACAACCATTTGTCCAAAAATGTTGTCATATTGAATGAACACAATAACCCCCATCAAGCGGATGCAAGACACTGTGATACACTAGAGTTTTATGGTGGTTTTATTTCTGATATGTTCGTCTTATCAGAGTCTTGAACTAAACCAAATTATCTGAGACCCAATTAGTTTTAATATTTTGAATTTTAGATAGCTTTAAAACCTTATCAAAAATGCTGCCATAAAACAAAGGCAATCCATAAGTTCTTTATAAAACTTCATTGACTTGAGAACCATTTTAGGAGAATTTGGTTTTGTAAAGGTTAGGATTACAGATCAAATAAATCTCTGTTAAGAGTAAATTAAATCTAATCCTAAAATGTTTTAAGATTAAGCATTTAAGCCTGACTTAAAACGTTAAATTAAAACTAAAATGTCTTAAAGTACATTTTGAATATGTCCAGGTTCCAATAAAACTCTTGCTTATATTTATGCTTCGATAACACTTAGATAAAACACAATTAAAACTATTTTGTATTTAAAATGTTACTTGGGCTTCTTGATGATTGACGTTTGCAGCCCATCCCAAGTTTAATTTTGGCTGTCATGGCGGCAACAACTTCTAATGCTGCAGCTTTTTCACCGATCGATGACTCAGATGACTGAAGCCTTCGTTTCGCCTCGTTCAATAAAGCCTTATCTGCTTCGTGTCTTTGACCTAAGTCGTTCTTTGTTGCGTAGGCGATATCGTGCAATCTGCAAGCTTCATCAAGTTTATTAACACCCAGATCTCCCCTGCTACGTCGTTTAGATAATTTCGTACCCGGTCCACAATAGTTGTATCCAGAAATAAGCAACTCAAATGGGAGCTTGTTAATCAGGCTGTTCACAAATCCGTTACCTTCAATTACGTTTCTGCGACTGAAAGCGTTCTGACTATCAACAATCATTTTATAGCTTTCCAACAGTGTCAGAAGCTATACTAGCTGTCATGCGTATGTTCGACTTATTGATAAGGTCACGTTCACAGCTTAAAGAGGTCAGTCAAATTTCACAATGCGCTTTATAGAACAGACTTTAAAATTGCCTATACAAAATTATGACATCAACAGCTCTAAAAGTTTTAAAAGGCATGGTGAACTGCCGCTAACATCTATACGGTGTCTTGTCGTAGGACCATCAAATTGCGGGAAGACAAATGTTGTAGTGAATCTGCTGGAACATAGAAACGGCCTTAGATTTGAGAACGTCTATGTGTTTTCAGAATCGCGATTTCAATCTAAATATCAGTACCTAGAAGAATTGTTGAAGCTAATAGAGGGAGTCACCATTCAGTAGTTTAGATGATAGATGATAACATACTCCCCCCGCAAGAAGCCAAGCCAAACACAGTCTTTACTCTTGATGATGTCGTGTGTGATAAACAACACCTCATGAAGGAGTATTTTAGCATGGGTAGACATAAAAATGTAGATTGCTTTTACTTGTGTCAGACCTATGTGGGTATACCAAAGCATCTGATTCGTGATAATCCAAATTTTCTCATATTGTTCAAGCAGGATCACCTAAACCTGCGACACGTGTATGATGAACACGTAAATACTGACGTGACGTTTGATAAAATCAAAGAAATTTGTTCGACCTGTTGCAGTAATGACCATGAGTTTTTTGTAATAGACAAAAAAGAGATATTAATAATGGTCGCTATCGGAAAGGTATTGACTGCTTCATCCAGCTGTAATGTTATATATGTGCTCAACTTATATTTGGTTGCACAGTGCGGATTTGATATCAGGTCAGTTACCTGTTATCGTACATTATGGATTCTCAAGACGCTCAAATTGACAAGTCTATAGCATTACAGAAAGAGCTTATCAGAAAACGAAATGAGATAAGAAAGAAACTTGAGTCGTTAAAAGAAGTTCAATTGAGACATGAAGGTGCGTTTTCTCCTATCACAAAACATTTAGAAACTATAATAGAAAAATTAGATACAAATGGAGACAAACAAACAATTTCGGCGAAAAACGAGCCCCTATTCAGCTGTGAAACTTTCGAAACTCCCAAAAGAGCTTAAATTAATGAGAAGGTTTGCACTCCAGCAATTCCTCTAGCCTCAACAGCTTCAAGACGGATATCTACGAAAGTAACAAACCCACGGAAGAGAATTGACTCATTGAAAGAACAGTCTAATGGAAATCAGGCTGCAAATTTCAAGTCGGAAGATACGGAATATAATTTTAATCCTGAGCAAGACCGAGAAAGTCAAAATGAGGTGAAGAACTTCAATGATTTACTAAATAAATCAGTTCAAGAAAGTAAAGAAAATATTGAAGATTTGATTGATACACAAGTATACGATGATTATTTACAGGAGTTCGATGAACTCCCTAGGCTATATATAGACGGACGCCATGTTTCATGCTAAAGAAAAACAATACTATCATCGGACTGGCATACGACATGATTGCTTTAAAGAAAAGTATTTCATTAGCTCAACTGAAGTTCAGTTCAAGGACCTGATATTAAAGTACTTGTACTTTCAAGGATAGCCGTGGATTATACGAGTTGTTGTTCAAGAGCGAACCTACAAACTATACGAAGAAGGAGCTTGAGCTATATATAAATATTTTGGATGTCAGCAATGCTGTGAAGAGAAATTTTAAACCCGGTGCTCAAATACATGGAACGAAAGATGACAAATATAAGTCAGTGGTAGCACCCTTGTATTCCCAAGGAAAAGAAATGTGCAAGTCATTAAACACCAACCCCATTGACTATGTATACTGGAATGATCCAAATGAGCCTGTCGATAGACTCCACCTGTTAGTATCGTCTCAGGCTGCAGGTAATACAGGTCTCAGGAACGAGATTGTGTCTATCATAGAAAAAATGCGTGAAGAAGGTGTAATTGTGTGAGATGACTCTTGAAAAGTTTGGTCATCATATTATTAAACATGGTACTACTGCACGACAAGAATACTTTCTGGAAACTTCGAAATACATATTTTACAACATAATTCTTAATTTCAATTCTGAAAAGACTCTTGGAAATGCTTATGTGTTAGAAAATAGTCTCACCACCTATTCTTTTCCCCTTTATCGGGCCACAATAGAGATGATAAGACTCAATATTGATGACATCGGTGTCACTATAAATAACAAACAGTATAGTGAGTCTGAACTGTACAACTTTCGCTTAAAGTTCAACGACATATTGTCTTTTAAAAGAGAAAGCAATGTCACAAGTTCAGTGACACTGTCAGCTAAAATTATCTTAAAATTACCTGCCATCCTTGAATCGGTTAAATCAGAGAAACCGACTGTCAAAGAACGTTACAATAGAACCTTCTTCGGTTAAACAAGATATTGTCAATGAGCTACACAAACCTGCAATGCACAATTTCAAAAAGCGTTGTGTAAATAGTTAAGGGAATCAATGAGACACTTCAGGCAGACCTTGTTGAAATGATACCCTACGTTAAACAAAACAAGTGATACAAGTCCATATTGGTTGTAATTGATTGCTTCTCGAAATACGTCTGGACTGTTCCCATCAAATCCAAAGAAGGTAAAGAGATTACTTCAGCAATGCAAAGTGTCCTTTCAAATTTAATGTATCCTCCAAAAAACTTGCAAACAGATGAGGGGAAAGAATTCTATAACTCAGACTTTCGAAAGCTGATGACTAAACATAGTATCAATCATTACAGCCTATATTCAACCAAACAGGCCTCTATTGTTGAGCGAGTGAACCGTACGTTGAAACAGTTTATGTGGAAACAGTTCAGCCTTCAAGGCAATTACAAATGGCTGAACGATCTTCCTGAGGTTATTAAGACTTATAATAATAGCTACCATAGAACAATAAAAAAGGCAAGTAGTATAAATATGTATGTTCTGGACCAGGAAGTCGGAGCCAATTTTCAAATTCTCCCGCCAATTGACATCGGGAAGTGACGTCACGGCGCGGAAGATTTGAAATTTCAAATCGACCAACTTAAAATCTAGAAAAGTAAATTCCCCCAGACTTTCTGCCAACCTAAAATCTATGCAAGTAAATTCCCCAGATATCATGCCAACCTGTGACGTCACGACGCGGGAGATTTGAAATTTCAAATCGACCAACTTAAAATCTAGAAAAGTAAATTCCCCCAGACTTTCTGCCAACTTAAAATCTATGCAAGTAAATTCCCCCAGATTTCATGCCAACCTAAAATCTATACAACTAAATTCCCCCAGATTTCATGCCAACCTAAAATTCTAGTAACTAATGTCAATTTGTAGCTCTGAAAACAGCGGAAACGGCGGCAAATTTGAAAAAAGTTGTTTTTATTGTTGTCAACAAACAAAATTTACGTTGTCAAATTAGCCTAGCCTAGCCTGACCTGACTTTTAAGAAAATCAGTAGCATTGATTTTCAAACAAATTTGAAAAAAGTCTAAATAATAATAATAATAAGACATAATAATTGAAAAATTCACCAATTATTAATCGGTGTTGTCGTCGTCGTCGTCGTCGTTCCCAGGTGCTGCACCTTGCCACTTTAAAATGTTTGTACCCTTCCTTATTGACAAGTTTTTGATAAAGGTACCAATAACATTGTTCACCCCTTTCATCACTTTCACCCTTACAGGAAGGGCACACAAAGTCTACTTTAATTGGGGCATAGTTGGATGAACAACAACATTGACAATATATGTATATATTTTTCTAACAATTTTCAAATAAAAGAATGTATATATAATTTATAGGTAATGAATACCTGCATTGTTCATTTATTAATATTAAAAAATTTCCTTTGTTTAAGAAATCTTCTTGATAAGCATGCTGAATTGCAATCACAAAAATATACAGTATGAATTAAATTTAAAGCAAATCAATAATTATTAGTGGAAATTTGGTGTATTTCTGCTGTAATATCTCTTTTCGATGACTTTCATACAGACACAAAGTACAGATCTCTCTATTAATTTATAATTCGAATAATATTTTTTAATATAAAAATATAACAAAGTCAACCATTAAGAATACATCATTTTTCAAATAATAAGAAAATCATAGATGCATATACTTTTCTAACAATTTTCAAATAAAAGAAATTGTAACAATGGATCCTTTCTATAAGAAATCTTCTTGATAAGAATGCTGAATTGCAATCACAATATTATATGTATAAGATCAACCAGTCTTAAAGTAAATCAGTGTATCGTCAAGTACCTAATTTAATTGGTGAATTTCAATTGGTGAATATTAATTGGTGAATAAAAATGAATTCAAGAGAAATTATGAGTAAGTACATATTCATTTACAACATACATTTAATTTATAATTAATTTTTAATTAAATATCATAAAACAGTTTTCGAAGGTGAAGAGATCACCGAGGATCAATTCAATTATTTGATAGAACATCAATTTGAGTATTTTCAGAAAGAAGAACAATGTAAGTATTAATTTATAACTTATACATATTTACATTAATTTCAAATTATTGTAAACAACAACTAGATCGACAACAGCATCAAAGAATCCTGGAATGTTTACGGGAACGAGACCAACAACAACAACAACAAAAACAGCAACGACAACAGCAACGGCAACAAGAACGACAACATCAACTACAACAAAAGCAAAAGAGAGTACAATTATGGGTACAAGAACAACAACAATACCAACAACAGAAGCAACAACAACAACAACAAGAACAGCAGCAACAACAACAACAGCAACAATAACAACAACAGCAACAACAACAACAACAACAACAACATCAGCAACAACAACAAAAACGTGTAATTGAGATAAAAATAATTATAGAAATAAATTAAAGTTAACCTACTAAAATTTTAATTTATACAGTGTAATATTTATTGAATTATTCTTCTATGTGGTAATGTCCCCAGGCAAATGTTGATATACCATCTTCTCTAATATGTCTTTTATCATCAAAATGACTAAGAGAAATCTTGTTCAAATTTTGTGTATAGTTATTGTGAAGGACGGATCTAAATGTGGACATGTTACCATAAAAAATCTTCTTTTTATACAGACAGTCTCGATAGTCATCTAAATTGAAACCGTTAATAACTGTTTTCTTTACACCTTTAGCTTTCTTGATCAATTTACCATCAATAACGTCAATTGAGTACATTTTCGATTTTAAACCAATAAATTCTCTCATTATTTTACCATTATTTTCATTTTTCATAAATCCAACAATTTTTTTATTTTTCAATGGTAAATTGTATGGATTCTCTTTTGCATACTCAGATGTATCGAAATAAATATCAATATCATCCCTAATATCATTGTAGAAATCATCAGTTTTGATGGTATAAATAAGTGAATCCGTATCTATATAGTTTAATAGTAATTTATCGTTGTATTTTGGTTTCATGTATTCATAATGAAAATCGTACATCAACCATTTTGATAATTCCAATACTGTAAAACCAATATAAATTGGTTTATTGTAACAGGTCTTGACACGATTCAACTGAATTGCCACCATTTTAAGTGTAAAATGGGCTACACTATGGAAATGTGGTTTGGCAATTAGTGCACGTGCACCCAATCTCTTTCCACAACTCTCCCACTCTACATTCTCCATAGTTTTACCGTACACTGCATTATTTAGTAATTTAAAAAAATGTTTCTCAAACGTATTTTTGGCCAATGTACGATGATGTGTATTCAGATCGATATATTTTTTCAACCAACACGATTGTTTAAATTGTAATATTCGATGAATTTGATAAATTTTCAAACCATGCTTGACACACTGTTGTAAATTTCTATAATGTATTATATATTTATTTTTATTTGTTAGATCAGTAATCAATTTGGAATATTTTGCATTTGAACTAATCTTATTCTCCGGACAAAATGGAAGATCATTGTGCTGATCGTGTAGACCTTTTGGATATTCTAGATCCACTTCGAAGATGTAACCTATATCGGAATTTGTTGAAATTTTCATTATATCAATTGATTCAACGTCTTCGACCCATTGAAACCCACCATAGGGTTGTGGTTGTGACATGGCCCAACCATATAGATTGTTAGCATCTAAATACATTCAATACGTACTTGGTTTAGATGAGTCATAGCTTTCCATATACTTATTATTTGCAACAGAATGTCGATGTGAACATTGTGTTATGCCACCACGTATACCTCTTTTAATAAATGTATGCATATTGATATCGGTTAATAATTCAATTTTTATTTGAGTATATTTCAACATGGCGTCCCATGATAATCCGGGTGCTGTGTAATAATGACAAGGATCCAAATTGTATATTTTTTGACAGACTTTGCGGAAATTTTGAAAAATATCAGTCAACAGTAATACATCCGTTATCAAGTACAATTTCATGTAGTCCCATAAATTTTGACAATTGAATTGTTGCCACACATTCTGTGCATGTTTGTAATCTTCATCAGAGCATAATTTCATCGAAAATCGACTGTTAAATTTTTCTTGCGCTGGTAATGATGTCTCTTCTAAACGTTTCCAACAATTAAAGTACTCATATGGTAGCACACCTTTTCTTATCAGTAATTTAAATTGTTCTTCATCGTTGAAAACGCTTTTAACAGTTTGGAAATCATTAGGTGATAAATTCTGCGCTAAACTATCTAGACTTGATGACATAAATCTGAACGAGTCTAGAAACCGCAGATCAACTGTCTCTGTTTCAC
The DNA here is from genome assembly GCA_020740385.1 of Mylabris phalerata. Lineage (NCBI taxonomy): Eukaryota > Metazoa > Arthropoda > Insecta > Coleoptera > Meloidae > Mylabris > Mylabris phalerata. Next base: position 97,263 of record JAJEOX010000272.1, read on the forward strand.
CAACAAAAATTCGTTTTGATAAGGAAACATAGAGTTCCTTATTTAGCGGTATTAAGTTAATATCACCAATTTTTTCCAACGATTTTACAAACAAATGACAATCATAACCAGAAAAGTTATGAAAAAAAATTGGAAAGAATTTAGGTATGCGATATTGCAAATTGCATTGTCGATGTGCTGGTCCTCTATATTTACCAGTAAAGTGACAGTGATCCATCACTTTATCATCATTGACTATTGTTTGATTACAAATATGACAGATGTTCGTTTCAAGATATGATTCAAGTTGTTCATCTTTTAAATTCTCCATTGGTTTCGGTTTCATTAGAATTTCATTATAAATTCTTTGTATATCGTACGTTAATGATTTTACAAATTGATCAGCACAATCTTCACCATTGTAAACTTGTAATTTATCAAAAGTCTGATCGAACGAACATTTTATGTAATAAGCGAAAGCACACGGTGTGTGTTCTTGTACATTAGTTGTTGACGATGTAGTTGGATTCGGTGTACAAATATCAATGTCTTGTAATAGACACTCAAAATCTGCATAGATTACAAATGGAACTTCAATTTGTCGTTCATAATTTTTAAATTCTACTACAGAATTCTCATGTGTTGGCATGATTGTAACTATACGATTACACTCCTCTTTATGTATTAATAAGTTTTTTTCAGAATCGAAATGTAATAAGCAAAAATTGCAAATGAAAATTTTATTTGTATGTCTTGTAATGCTGCTTCGCAGTAATCTTGAGACATTTTTAATCCACACATAGTGGCTCCGTTCTTCTTTTTCTATCAACAGTAAATTGATATGCTTTACTTTTTCTCTTTTGGTACAATACAATGTTCCAACAATTTGATCATCTTCTAAACCAAAAGTATTTACACTAATTTCCGAGTTCAATTCTTCAAATATTTTAATGTCTTTTACTTTCAAAGGAAAGTCTAAATCATCAAATTCTAATACAATATTATTATGTAAAACTATTGTATTGGCAGTGATGTCTTCAACACAATATGAGTTTGGTCTATTTGCATGGAAATCGACTGGACACAAAGCCGAAATTATAGCCCATTTGAAACAATATTCTTCGTTATTTTTGACATTGATAGAAGCGTGCTTTTCTTGGATTTTCTTAGGTAATCCTATGTACTGACTACTTCCTCTCAATGGTTGGTATTGATTTATATTAATTTCTAAATGGGTTATTCCGGTCAACGCCCAACCGCTATCCCTTTCTTGGAATTCAGTTGTTTTCGTTTTAATTTTTTCAATCATCAAGTCATAGTTTAATGCAATATCATCGTCATTCTGCACCAACGTCATTTTTGAGTTGAAACTTTTTATCGAACATTCTTCGTTTTCGTCAACCATCTTCACATACTCAGCAAACAATTCCAAATTGAATTTAATTAATGTATGTTCAATTAACTCTTGTACAAGTTTAGGAACTACAACATCTTTAGAAGATTTTAGAAATACATCAACATCCAAATTACATAAGTCACTATTTTCATAAAGTAATGTTTTAATTCGTCCTTGGAAAGTACTTTTAACCACCTTCAAATTTGATGTGTATGGTTCTGCTGATTTTAATCGATGACTTAAGGTGCGTAAATGACATAACCATTTATCAACAGGAATATCTGTTCCACATAAACTACACCTTTCTTTAGTAAGTTCAGGTTTTTCGCATCCTAAAATTGGAAGCGGTAAATGAAGAAAAGTAATGAGATGGTTTAAAAAACATTTACCTGGTAAAGAATGAACACGTTTTATGTGGCGATTTTAGTTGTATTTTTTTGAGAACGGTTTGAAACAAATATTACATAATACTTGTGCTTTAGACATCTTTAACAAGCAGTTTTGTTGTACGCGTGTGACACTTTAAAACACTTTCAACAAAATACTTGAGCTCTGCGTTACAACCTGCTTTTATACCACGCAAAATTCGTTATGAATTAACGTAATAAAAATTTCTAGAAAAACACTCTTATTGACTGACCTTGTTCATTAATATTTTTGCAATGAAGAATTTTCTTTGGATAACAATACATCATTCTTTGTATAAAGGATCTTTTTAATATTTGACCTTGTTTATTAATATTTTGCAGTCTAGAATTTTTATTGGAAAACAATACTCAATTTCCTACACAAAGGATTCTCTGTAACAATTTTTTCTCTAAATTGAAAATTCTTAGAAAAATAAATGTCTTAACAGTCATCTTATAATTTGTGACAATTGATGATCTCTTTAGAATTGACCTTGTTTATTAATATTTTCCAATTCAGTGGAAATGCTATTGGAAAACGTAGTTGTCCTTGTTTAAACTTTTGTATATATATAAGCGTGGATATTTAAATTGTTAGTCATTTGATACATCTTTTCTTGTAAAGAGCGTTACTGAAGAGTAAACTTATTTGTTTCCTAAAGTCTTAACGATTCACAAAAAAGAAAATGTCAACAACACCATCAACAATTGTGGTTTTCACAGAAGATAAAGTTAATTTACCAATCAATTTGTTACATGTCATTATAAAACAAATCTTTCAGTAAGTAGAAATATTTTCTATATTTTTATTTTTCCTAAATGAAAATTTTATATATCAGATACGGTGTAAAGGATATTATCTTAAAAGAGGATATAGTCTCAATTTACTTATCGTACTCGCCGAAAACTACAACACTTCAGAAAAAATTTGGTAATTCACCAGTAAGATATATAAGAATGAAATTAGAATCCGAAGAAGAATTGGACATGCTAGAAAAAGCAATTACTAAATATAAATTTAATATTGAAGAAGATGAAGACATAAAAGCCATTGAAGCACCAACAACATCAAAAAGAGCAAGAATTGATGAAGATCAATAAATCAAGTAAATTTTTAATTTAGAATAAGGTTAGTTATTACAAAATATAATTAAACATATATTAAAGAAGAAATACTAGTTTTCTTTAAGATGAAGAAGAAGAAGAAAAGGAAGACGGAAATCTAGCTATGAGATAGAAAAAATTAACATACCAAAATAAATGGCATAAAATGTGTAAAATTATTGTATAATAAAAGTTAACAATTGACTAGGTTTAATTATAGAATAAAAATATGATTATTAATCAGAATTGTCTTCTTTTAATTTCATTTCCTGTCTATATTGTTATTGCAGTTTCAAATCCAGTTTTTATAAATAAAACAGTAAATATAAAAGGACATTAAAACACATACTTTAAAATAATTTTTCTTTATTTAATTTATAATTCATTGAAAACAGATGAAAAGTTATACAAATCATTGTTTAAAAGGCAAGCGGTACAATACACTTTAAATGGGTGATTATGTTGATTGTCTTCACGATTAACTTCATGTTGTCCACAAATGATTAAGTTTCTTAAATCTTCATCGTTTTGATAAAATGCTGGTAACTTCAACCAAATATTACTTAAATGTAAAGGATCCATTTTCAATAAATTTATTTTAACTAAATTTCTAATGCATGATACAGCATTTTCTGTATCAAGAGCATTCTGTAGAATCACTGCACTCTGTGACATAGTAATCAAAATCACTATCACTACTATCGCTGCACCACGAGTTTTTTATTTTATTTACTAAACTTTTCAAAGAGTTCAATCTGTTGCGTGTATAAAAACAATTACATGTGTCTGGCCCGGTAGTCACACCACTATTCGACCAAACACAATCTATAAAATGTTTACCATATTCATTTAAAACCTCTTGCATATCTGCATAAGGTGAAAGTTTTTCTAGTAACCTTCTTATAAAGAATTTATCCCTACTATGAACTTTATCATCCGAAAGTAACAGTTTAGCTTCATTAATATAATATTTCAATCCATACATACTGCACTCACAATTTAATTTCAAAAAATGTTTCTCTTCTTTCTTCTAAACGTTGCACAAAAAACTGAGTACTTTTGAAAAATTTAGGTTTTATATACCATTATTCCCACTACCATAAATTTATCCCCTCTTTTCAATTTTGATTAAATAAAAGTACAAGTGAGAGTAAATGAAATTTTCAATAAAATTGAATAGAAAAACTATTTTTACACGAACTTTTTACAATTACATTTATATAGAAATAAATGAATATATCATTTTTATGTAATGTCTTTCATATCAATCCAGCTATTATATACACTATCAAATCCTAACCATTTAACAAATAATTTACGGCCTTTACGACGTAGCACCTTTTCAATTAAATAGATACTTGGATAGTGGGTCTTTTGTAATTCTTCTTCATAGAAACATCCACTGATTGGTTGACCACGTAAATCTTCCAGTAAATACGTCACAGGATTGCTATTATTTACTTTTATAATTTTAAATAATTCTGTTGTCCAATTGGGTGTATAACCTTTGTCGAATAAATGTTTCATCTTACTGATACGAACAAGATCGTCTTTCTTGAATTTTCCAGCAGTGAATTTTTTCAAATTATTATAGGATGCCTGTAGAATTTCTTGCTCGTTATCTTTATTTACTTCATTAGGTTTCATCTTTATCGTTCTGTGTAGTGTATTATTGTAATCTTTAGTGACGTCATCAAGAATTTTTATCCAATTATATGACGCATTCATTGTAAATAATTTATATAATTTACTTTTTAAAGTTCTAATTACACGTTCAGCAATAGAAGCTTTTTTTACACTATATGTATGATAATGACTAATTCCATATTTCTTCATTAAAGCACTAAATTGTTTATTAAAAAACTCCTTTCCTTGATCTGACTGAAGCTTCTTTGGATGACGACCTTGTTGTTGTAATATTGTTTTCATTGCTGACGTTACATCGTTGCCTGATTTAGATTTTAATGGTTGAGTCCAGAGATATTTTGAAAAACAATCAATTACCACCAATATATACTTGTATCCATTGTTTTTTTTTTAATGTTTACTAAGATCGGCTAAATCCATTTGTCAAAGTTCATCTAGACCTTTTATAATTGTACGACGTCCAAGGAAATTTTTTCGAGCTGGTTTATATATTTCATTAACAACATGTTCTTTCAATGACATTATTTCTTTTCGATATTTTATTCACTTCATCACTAGCTGTGTATAATGGATTTGAAAAATGATATCGATGAAGAGGTATTGCCACGATGACCTTCTGATGAGAACTGTTCAATTTTCACAATTGTTTTCATTAATAAATCTTCTAAATTTATCTATTAAATTGTTTTAATTTTTCTGTAGTTGTATTATCTTATTAATATCAATAAATTTCTGGTTATATGTCTTAATTAACCTTTCAATCTTTTCCAATTGATTCCTTGTACTCCTTATTGTATTATTCAGTTCATTCAATTTCTTATCAAATGCGGTGAATTTATCGTTAATTGATTTATCTCGTTTTGTAAAACTATCATTAAGCTTCTTTATGTGATCTTTAATTGTTGGTATATCTGATTGATAAAGTCCTTCAATTTTTCGACTATTTTGAATGTGTTTATGTGTTTGAGTTTCGTTCTCCTCTATTAATCGTTCTAAATTTTTAATCTTTTCCCCAATTATACTATCATTTTTTTTTAATTTGATTTTCTATCTCTTTTCTTAGTTCATCAACGTACCTTTTAGTGGTTTAGTCCTTTACATCTTCACCGTCATGTAGATTACAGATTCGATGATTCTTTAAGTCAAGATTGCCATCAGTAGTATAACTATATAGATTGTGCCAAACACGACTTCCACTCGCTTTATTATCATTTTCACTGAATTTTCTCTTCCAAGCACGTCCGAATTTGTCAATGCTCATAATGATACTAAATAAGGTTTAAGGAAAAACAGCATATTTATACATCATTCTTTTATTGATCACTATCATGAAAATTTTCATATAATATTATAACATTGGTTAAGGCACACATACAATTCAATATTGAATGAAATACACAAGTGGATTTAGATTTATATAAACGTGGCTGGTCTGGTAATTCATGAACTATTGATGTATTATAGATAAAGTTCTCAATGAATTTCTTCTTTTCCAAGCCCTTAACATAAATATCACTGTATCCCGATGTTACTCTATTAATAATTCCATTAAATTCCTTAGGATCTATAAAACCGTCCTCCCATTTCAATCCATGATGATTTTTCGTCAACCAGTATACTTGTTTCTTATATTCCAGTGGTAATGCTTTAAAACAATAGGGAGACTTGAAGATGAAATGACTTATCTTATATCCATCATAGGTTGCTAGCTCTTTTGGTGCGAATTTATTGTTGTTTGGTATTCGGAAACCTTGTACATCTACATACAACGATGGCGATGACGATGACGATGATGAGGTCATTATACTAATAAATCACTCCTGCTTCACGTAGTTCTTTTTCAATAGCAATAATCTCGTTTTGATGAGAATTATTTCCCGCACCAGTTGATGCACACAACAAAGCCAAACGAGCAACTAACTCATTCGGATCATCCCAATAAATATATTCAACTCGTTTTCTATTGTATCGTAAAAATTGAACACCCCGCCTCGAAGGAGAAGGGGAACTCTGTGATCTTAATAATGGTTTAATAACCTTTTGATATTTATATGATGTATCTCCTTGTATTTTCTTCTGTGGATCATAGTTCTGTCGATAGGCATTTGTAAGATTGATAATTCTCTTATAAGCGTCTTGATCTTTAATTGAAAACTTACTATGGGAGACATTTTTCAAAAACAACAAATCATACAATCTTTCTGTTTCCTTGAAAACTTCATTCAATACTTTTATATCACCATCAGGCTCAATATACAAAACTGTATTGCCCAGAGTTAGCTTCTCCGTCGCCTCATCATAATTGATTTTTGAAGTGATTGTTTGATGTTTTTGAATCAATTTTTCAATATAGGGTTGTGCAATTGCTGGATATTGATTGATGTAATCAGCATAAGCCTTGTCAGATTTTTTTGATTGATCCATAAATAATTCTTCCATATCGTCATCGTCGTCATCGTCTTCATCTTTGCCGTCGTCGGCGGCGAATTTACTTGCAATGGAGTGTCTTCTCGGCACATACGGAAATCGCGGTACACTTTCTTCTTCTTCTTTTTCCTCAACTTTAATTTTTGGTGGAGGTAGTGCTTGTTGTTGTTGTTCATCTTCTGCTATTTGTTCTCTTTTAATAGTTTTCTTTTTCTTCTTCTTCTTTTCCAACACCAGTTCATCTAATGGCTTTTTAATCGGTTCCAAAAGTCTATCGATTGTCTCCGTCTGATCTATTTGTTCATTCTTTAGTTGTTTAAATTTTTTTCTAACATTATCAGCGGCTTCTATTAATTTCTTCTTAATTTGTTTCTGTTGTTGACTTAACATTGTCACAGTTGAACAATGAATGTTTGATGATGTAGATTTATCAGTCTATTTATAGTTTGATGAAGCAATCAAATTGTTTTCTATAGCGTCCATTCCGTAGATTTTCATCTTTTAATATTACCAAAAATCCATACTGATATTTCCAACATTCATTACAGATACGTTTGAATACATCGAAACTCATATCACTTCCTACATTCTCACTATAAATCATCTTCAAATTATGTTCATCTTGTTTAAAAATCACAACTACATTTGCATTGTCACGTATTAATTGTTTAGGAATGCGTGTATATGTTTGACACAAGTAGAAACAATCAATACACTTATGTCGACCCATACTGAAGTATTCTCGGATTCTCTCCTGTTCACCAGGTACAGCTATATTGTCAAAGATGAATACAGAATTACTTCTTGCATCACGTGTGGGTATGATTTCATCATTATTTGTAAATGGACAGTATCCAACTTTTTTGACTTTAGAAAGGACACGTCTAAGGAACTCATATTTCGGTTGAAAGAGTGATTTTGAAAATATGTAGACATTTTCGAAACGTAACCCATTCGGTTCCAGTAAAAGACTAATTATCACATTTGTTTTACCACATCCACTAGGTCCACAAATTATTGTTCTCATCGTATCGGGAAGTAGTGGACTGTGTCGATGATGATTTTTCACAACTGACACGTCATGATTATTTATTTTAAGAGATAGTTTATGTTTGACAACGTTCATCATAACTACTGAAGGCATGTCTGTCTGTCTGCGGGTATTTATATAAGAAGGCAGACGTCATTTTGTCAGTTTAATGTTGACGTTCAAAGGTGACGGACTTGTTAATTCCTTAATTAACAAATTACCAATTGAATTACATATCCCCGGATATCAATACTGTGGAGCTGGTACGAAACTACCTAAACGATTGAAGCGGGGCGATCCGGGAATTAACGAATTAGATCGTGCTTATAAACAACACGATATAGCGTATTCGCAGAGTAATAATCTTGAAGATCGACACAGAGCCGATAAAATTTTAGAGAATAGAGCTTGCGAAAGAGTTACGTCACGTGACGCTTCACTAGGAGAAAAAGCAGCCGCCTATTTGATAACGAATATAATGAAAGCCAAACAAAAATTGGGAATGGGACATAGACGACGACAAAAACAATTGAAGAAATGTGCATTTAAAAAGGGTATTATCGATCTACTGAAGAAGACCACCAATGGATCTGATAGTATTGGAACAATAGTTAAAGCGGCTCGTGTTACTGTTAAAAAAGCTGGTGGTCGTAAACGTATTCGTTTACCTCGAATTATACCCATACCAAAAAAATCTGGTGGATGGTTACCCTTATTATTCGGTGGTTTGTCTGCATTAGGAGCATTAACAGGCGGTGCAGCAGCTGTAACAAAAGCTGTGAACAATGCTAAAGCAGCAAGAAAAAAATTGGAAGAGGCCGAACGTCATAATCGCACAATGGAAGCCATTGCCTTAGGTAGAAAAGGTAATGGATTGTACTTGAAAAAACACAAAACAGGATTGGGATTGTATTTGACAAAAAACTACCACTGAAACTACCTTCTCATCCCCTAACTGATCATCAACTACGAACATATGCTGAAAGGCTTAAGATTCCTAATTTTCGAATTGTTTTCATGAGAGATGATTTACCTCAAAAAATTAGAAAATACGAAACAGGTATTGTTAATTTAGATTCTCGAGAAGGTAGTGGTACACACTGGGTAGCATATTATAAACAAAATAATAAAGTGCTTTATTTTGATAGTTATGGAAATTTAAAGCCTCCAAAAGAACTAATCAAGTATTGGAAATTAAAAATATTTTATATAATTTTAATAATCTATAAAAATATAATACATATAATTGTGGACATTTATGTCTAAAATTCTTATATAATAAAGGTGCTTGAACATTAATTGCTCAGTCATGTCTTTAACATTCACATTAAAAGGTCGTAGCAGTGTGCTATCTGCAGACTTTTATCCTCCAATCAATTTGAATCCAAACTGTAGTTATTCATTGGCCCTTATTGGCTTTCATACATACAATACAATACCAAACATTGAAGAGGGACAGAATAAGTTCTACTATAAAGATAATGGTATGGAAAAAGAAATAACCATTCCAACTGGTGCATATGAGATAACACACATTGGAGACTACCTACAAGAACAACTTTGTCCACCTAATGATATTAATAAAGCAGAATTTCTTTCACTGAAGCCGAACAATAATACGTTAAAGTGTGAATTGAAGAGTAAATATGAAATTGACTTCACTAAAGGCGATGGTATTGGAACGTTATTAGGGTTTTCAAAACAAGTTCTGCCACCTAATCAACTTTATTCATCTGATCAACCAGTGGAGATAATCAAAGTTTTATCAATTCGTATTGAATGTAATATAACAACAGGATCATACTATAATAATCGACCATCACACACAATTTATGAATTTGCGCCAGCTGTAAATCCAGGTTATGCTATAAATATTGAGCCAAGAAATCATATATATTTACCAATTTTGAATAAACATTTCATTGACAATTTAACCATCAGAGTGTTAGATCAAAACGGTGATTTGGTTAATTTCCAAGGAGAAGAACTTGTTATCAGATTAGAATTGAAAAGCAATGCGCCTAGTTTTCCATAGTGGTGGGGATGGAGGTGCTTACTATAAAATACCTCAAATTCAATCATTTCCGATTAATCAGACGTCGTTATCATCCGTATCAACAACAACAACAACATCATTGACACAAGCAAGCATTCAAATATTAAAAGATCTTGGTTACAATGTCCGAAAAACTACAAATATACAAAAAAGTAAGATTCGACGATAGTATTGAAAAAGAAGAATATCATACGTATCATCCGACAATTTCATCATTTCAAAATAACGATGAAATTGAAATCAACATTAATCAACAGGATGTTTTTATTTCGTTTTATGAATCATTTTTGTATTTAATTTGTAAATATGAAGCAATTGCTAATGCAACGGCAACTGGTGATTGTAAATTATCTAATAATTTTGGTGCATATCTATTCGACTCAATTGCATACGAATTGAATTGTAAAGAAATTGAAAAAGTACGAGACGTTGGAACAACAACAACCATTAAAGGCTTATTGTGTTACAATCATGATGAAAGTAGAGCTTTAGAAACAGCTGGTTGGTGTCCCGATAGTGGTACAATAGTATCTCTAGCAGCTGATAACGAGTATGTTAGTCTACGTATTCCATTATCATTTTTATTTGCCTGCTTTCACGATTACAAGACAATTATCAATGGAAAACACAAAATTCGATTAGTACGCAGTCGGTCTGATGACAACTGTTATTTTACTAATGGAACAAAGACAGCAACAATTCAAATTCGATCATGTTAAATTAACGAATCTTCGTGTATGGTTGAATTCCCAGTGCTATCCATATGAAAATCAAAATTTTGATTTTGAAAAAAATCAATATACTGAAGCTTATCAAGCTTTTATCGATTTTCATCGTGATTTTCATAATAATCACTCATCAACACCAACGACGACCTATACAAACTTTGCACTTCGATCGATCTTCGTCATTGATTGTTCAAAACAAAACGAAGCCATCCAATCATCAACAGTTGACGTAAAGTTAGAATTTGAAAGTAGTGTGAATTTTCCTAATAAAACTAGAGCATATTGTATTATTGTTCATGATAAATTATTCGAATATTATCAATTGACAGGAATTGTAAAGAATATAATTTGAAGTAGTTTTGTTCGGAAAGGAATAAAAAATATGAATCTTTACTATATTTAATATAATATTCTAAATAATAGATTAAAACAATAGAATTTGTTATTAGAAATATATTTATTTTTAATAAAAATTATATAATTTATTTCTTGTTTTCTTTTCCATCATTATCGTCGCTGTCGTAAATAGATTTATCAATTTCGTACTTCTTTACTATTCCATAAGGAAGTTCGTGCATTACATCGCGAAGACAAACTTTTGCATCACACTTTTCAATCAAATCAAAAATTGTATTATCCAAATTTCTTTTACCATCTAAATATAACTGACAGATTTCTTCAGCTTTTTTATATTCTCCTGTTATTTGATGCAAGTAATCTGACGAAAACCAATTTCTACCATAAACACCTTCATGTTGAGCCTCGAAGAGTAAATCACTAAACATGTGTCTTAAATAATCAATTGATGAACGAACATCAACAATTTTTGGATAATGTTGTTGAGAGTATGCCATCCACATTCTAATCATTTATACGTTATTATAACAATATAAGAAAGAAACAATATTACTTACCTGTTCAATTGTTGAAGCAGAAATTCGTATTCGAATACGTATTCGTATTCGAATACCAATATCGTATCTTGTAATTAATGTCTGCGCAGTTTTCTTACATAAATTTTAAAAAACAACTAAAGTCAGTTTGAGAAGAAATGATATATTCTTAATGGTTGACCTTGTTATATTTTTATATTAAAAAATATATTATTCTATTTACATTATCCGTTTGTCATCACATTTTATTACAACAATAGTTGCATTCATTGATTTTCATATAAATTAAGAATAATTTAGAGCAGGTATAGTCAATAGTTCAGCTTCAAGAGAGTGATTATCTAATGCACTAGTTTTAATTTAATTATAGTGATAGTCTTTCATTCAAAAATGTCTAATCTCTACTCAATGTGCTTACAAGTAGTGGCGAAAAACTTGACAATTGACAATTTTTCGTTACCAAAATTATATGAATTATTACCTAGAACTATAGTTAGTGATTTGTTAGACGAATTCAGTGCGGAAAAATGGACAGAAGTTTGGAATGAAGTTGAAGATACAGAAGATACAGAAGGCTATGAAAAGTTTTTGGAAGTAATACCAAACCATGATTTATATGATTTAGATAATTTTCCATTTGGTGACCAAGTAAATTGTGAGAATTTATTGAAGTTCTTTCTTTGGTTACCTAGTTATAGAGAAATTTATGGAGCTAAACATCTTTGTATTACGTACACTTTTTATAAATATATAAATTTGAGAATTTGTGAAAAGTGCTATAATAATTATAAACCAAATAAGAATGAAATTTTCAAAAAAATTCATTTTCATAAAGGTCTCAAGAGAGACTCCATACAAAATTACGTTAAACATGATCATTCTTGGTGTGATTTTTGTTTAAAAACTCCTCTTTTTCAAATTATGTCTTACACGCAGTGTTGTAAACAAATTCATAGAAAGTCTATGAATATGATAGAATTTAATACGTCTTCATCGGATGATGAAGATTAATAAAATATGATTTTCTATATAAAATTATTATTATTATTATTATTATTATTATTATTATTATTATTATTATTATTATTATATAATTAATTGTATATTTTCAATAAAAAGTATACAATTTACTTTTTGCGTTCTCATTCAAATTTCCCATTTAAAAGTCAGGCTAGGCTGGGCTAATTTGACAACGTAAATTTTGTTTGTTGACAACAATAAAAACAACTTTTTTCAAATTTGCCGCCGTTTCCGCTGTTTACAGGGCTACAAATTGACATTAGTTACTAGAATTTTAGGTTGGCATGAAATCTGGGGGAATTTAGTTGTATAGATTTTAGGTTGGCATGAAATCTGGGGGAATTTACTTGCATAGATTTTAAGTTGGCAGAAAGTCTGGGGGAATTTACTTTTCTAGATTTTAAGTTGGTCGATTTGAAAATTCAAATCTCCCGCGCCGTGACGTCACAGGTTGACATGATATCTGGGGAATTTACTTGTATAGACTTTAGGTTGGCAGAAAGTCTGGGGGAATTTACTTTTCTAGATTTTAAGTTGGTCGATTTGAAATTTCAAATCTTCCGCGCCGTGACGTCACTTCCCGATGTCAATTGGCGGGAGAATTTGAAAATTGGCTCCGACTTCCTGGTCCAGAACATACATATTTATACTACTTATATCACGAGCATTCACAATCAGGTACCTTAGTAAGCGTGTTATTTGTATCTGCGGAACACCCTGAAATATTCTTTGCCTCACGTCTCAACATAAGTAAAATGGGCTAACACACGCAACGCTTTAAATCGAGTATTTTGTCAGTTGTTATAAAGGATAATGAAGATTGCTGCCATGGATTTAACTGCTTTTGAAAGTGTAACATTAAAATGTTCCCTTTCCATAACTATTGTTTCCGTTTTTGTTCGGAACTCAGATTTTTCTTCCTTTAGGGGAGAAAATTTGCTGGAGTCCGAGGCCATAGGGTCCTACTAATTGCTTGGGTACCATTTACGTCACCATCGGACGTTGCTAGAGGAGCGATATTGTCATTGTGTCGGGATGTTTCGAGTATTCATCTATTTACCTTACCGTACCTTACCGTTTCTTTTCTCTTACCACTATGGATGGATATTTGGGCATCGTGATATGATCGACTTGTTGTTCTTTATTTTTCCGATAATATTCCGGAATTAGGTCCTAGATCCCAACAGATTTAGGCCTGTTCACTTGGTTGCAGGGTGACGTCTTCTCGATGTCCTTGCAACCTATCTAATCCTTGAATTTCGTAAGAGCCATGTAAGCTTCTTGAGGGTGTGCTATAACAACCTTCACGCTGTCTGTCTCTGCTGCAGTGTCCCGTACCTTTATCCTGTCCTTTTCTTTATTGTTTCTACTTCTTTCAGCAGTAGACCTTCAGAGGTAGGGATGCAACCCCGCTTAATGGAGTTTCCCTTTTCCTTCCTTCCTTCTTAAGCTCTGGGCTCCCGAAACTGAAGGTCTCTCTCTACCCTTTTCCTTTTTTTTTTTATTTGGTACGTGGCTGGGGATCAACGGTACCATTTTATTTATTGTAAGTTTGATTTCATTTGGTCAACTTACTTTCCAATTTTCTGTTTTCGACCATCTTTCGCTGTTTGGGGATGTTTTGTTTTTTTAATTGAGGTGACAACGATTTTTGAACCACCTGATAATTGTCGGTATTACAGTGCCCTGCGTTTTTCATTTCCGGTACTCGGTTAGCCAAAACGGCGTTGTCTATTGTGCTTATTCTATTTTCGCCCTTAATTACTGGTACTAACGGCGTTTTATGAACACGGAGCCTTTTAGAGCTGTGCGCAATCACGTTTTCGGAAAACACGTTTCCAGTACCCCCGATTTTTGTAGCGTTCACTTCCCTTTTCAACGTTAAATTGGTCAGACGTTAGTTCAAGTTTCGTTTTTTTTTCAATTTAATCATTGGGAATTTTTACCGTACCGATTCCTTTTTGGAATATTTTCGATATCGTTAAATACCCCGGAGAAAGGTAATATTTTCTTTTCAAATTCATTCTTTGGGGTTCTAATTTAAATTGTTTAGGGGTATATTTAGAGACCGGGAATAAATCCGGAGTTTTTGCTTGCACAAGCATCGTTTTGGCGTTATTCCATCCCAGTACGGGTACTATCGCTCATCCAGTGGCGTAATTGACTGCATTCACCGTAACTGGGCGTTTCCTTCGTCGTTTCCTAATACCGTGCATCGCACTCATCCAGTGGCGTGGATTGCTACATCATCGTACCGTGCCATCGAAAACGATAAGTTTTATCTTTATTTAATTTTTCTATCAACGTACTTTTGCATACGTCTTACGAGACTGTTTTTGTGGATTTTCTATGTAAATTGCGTGTCTCTAAGATCATTATCCGTTCACTCATATAATTGGTATTAGTTTGAACGTTTCGTTGATTAACTATTATATTTTTCACTTTAGTTTAAATTTTTGCAAATTTCTTTGTAAAATTTGTCCAGTCACACAGGATTTATCTAAGGTATGTGACCTTGTATCGCGTATCTCCTGTGTGATTGATAAGCAAAGAACCTTGTAGTAAATTTTAAAAATCATTTTCATTAATTTTATAAATTATCTAAATTTAAAACGAGTTTCGAACATCCTTAGCATAATAAGAACTACCACATTATTAGAGTGGTATATATTTCACTTCCATTTGTTTTTTTTTGTTAATAATTAAATTGTTTGATTTCAAAATTTTTGTTGTTTATCGGAATCCCATTCCACGATTGTGGGATTCTTTAACTTTTATAAATCGTGGTGGCGCCCTTTAACAGCTATTTTTAAAAACATAAAGAACCCCCATCGAACCCATGCATCGCTCCTGGATACTGAGCAACGAGAGAAACACAAAGTGTAGGTTATATAATTTTTGGCGCCCAACGTGGGGCCCGACTTCATAATTATTGTTCTATTCATCGTTCACTCATTAAATTGGGGATGATTTTTAAAAATAGCTGGCTTGTTGTGAATAAGAAACCGATAGAAAGTTTACTTGACACGACTACAAATTCTGAGGTCACCGTCTGCCATAAGCTTACCAGAAAACACATTGATTGTCAAAGAACAGAACGGGAAAATGTGAGCCTTGCTGCTCAATTAGTTAGCCATACAACAGCCACAGCTTTATTACATTATTTACCAGGGGATAATAAACGTCTTGCAGAAAATACGGGCCACTTTACTGAAACAATGTCAACGTGGTTTGACATAATGAATTCGTATGCTCCAAGTCAAACGTTACATATAAAGAAACCTTATGGCATGTTACTTGAACATTAGAATAAAAGTCTTGATAAAGCATACCATTTAGTTAAAAATATGAAATGTGTTTGTAAAATTATCAATGCAAACTTTTCAAAAGGGTATTCTTACAAGTATCTAATCATTAAAATCTCTGTTTGAAGATATGAAAAGAAAATATAATTGTGGGTATATTGTAACATCTAGGTTAAATCAGGATAGTTTACAGAGTTTTTTTTCCCAAATCAGAAGCAGAGCTGGTCTTCACGATCATCCTTCTCCTTTGAACTGTATATACAGAATCAGAATGATTATTTTGGGAAAAAATCCAGGTGTTGTTCAAGACAAAACGAACATACAAATTGAAGCGGAGACTGAACACACCGAAGAATACTTACTGACAACTGTTTTCAGAACTGCTGATCTAAATATATCCAACCCTGAAAGTGAGACACAAGAAATCTCATTTTTGGCTAAAATTAATCCAGAGGGCAGCCTTTCTTCAAACTCCAGTCTTTTGTCTGTACAAGAAAACGAATACGATGGGTTCCTGTACTTGTGTGAATGGCTGGCCAGAAAGTTTAAAAATAAATATCCTCAAATCGGGCGTTATACTAAAGACTATGAAGAATCACATACATACAGTATGCCTACATGGATTCAACATTTGTGATTTGGTGGACTAACTGAGCCAAGCAACCGGTGGTACATCCAAGCAAAAAAATGTGAAAAGCTCTTTAAAAAATTTCACAGAAACGGATTACAAAGAAATAACCCCATCAAGCGTCTTTTACATATGACTAAAAAACAAATACCAACAGTTCCTGAAGAAGTTCTTCGTTCATTTTTTATTCAGAGAACATATATTTGACTAAAAAGATTAAATAATGAAACTTTAAATAAACAATCTTGAGCGGAAGCGTGATTCTGATGAGAGAAAAATTACACAAAAAATGAAAAAAATTGTTAATTGAATAAATTATAACAATAGTATGCCCCTAATAATTAAAGACTGCTGTACATGTTGTACAAAACCCACAAATCAAGAAATAAATGTTTTTCTATTTTAGAATAGTTTCATTCTAAGCATTTCTCTTTTCGCAAAATACATATGACTGAAGATCAACTTGCTATATTATTATTAATTAAATGTCTGTTAAATACACGGGTTCATGTATATTTTGTTAATATAGCAATACTCTAATCTTGTTCAATTTTCGCAAAAATTAGACATCTCGGTGTGATTGGGATAAACTGTTATTTTAAGTCTTTTTTGAAAACTTCCTGTAATTATGTGAATGTATTTTTCGCAGCATTTCTTATCGATAAAACACAATTGTATCAGATGTCGCCTTCAATCGATGAGCGGTACTTCTTATTAGCGTATTGTGTTCCACTGGAATGACTACAGTTTGCTAATTCAATAATAAGACAACAAGGTTGGCAAATATTTTTATTTTAGGTGCGGAAATATCTAAAGCCGTTAATGATTATTACTATTTGAATTGAGTATAATTTTAAATCATGAATCCATTCTCAAATATGAGATAATAGTTAACCAAAATAAATAACCCATATAATTAATTATATGGGATTTTGATTTTGAGTTTCTTATTTTATTTATTTTGGTTGAATTGAGTAGCCGGCCTATTTCAGTTTCACTACGGTACGGGAAAAGCGTGTGCTGGAAAGAGAAGACGCTCGAAAGAGCTTGCAGTAGGGTCTAATGTGACGTCATTCTGCACTTGACGATTTTCATTGGCTAGCGCTCGAATGCTTCGACCGGTATAGTTTATTATCTGTGAGCCTCCCCCACATCAAATCGGCTGCGATTAAACCCCCACCAACAAGTAGTCCAACATCAACAACACTTTTCTACCACTACCACTCCTCCCACTACAAGTGGTCCAAGATCGGCAGTACTTTTCTATCCCCTCCATTATCCCCACCAACAAGTGTTCCAGCTTCGGCAGCACTTTTCTATCCTCACCTTAATTGGTCCAGGATCGGCAACACTTTTCTATCCCCCACAAAATTTGAATTTCCCGCCCTAAAGTGGTCCAGCTGTGGCATCACTTTTCTATCCCCCCCCACAAAATTTGAATTTCCCACCAAAGTAGTTCAGGATCGGCATCATATAACTACTCACCGCCAAATTCCTATTCAACCAATAAAGGACCCCATAGACCGATGCGTGACCGCGGGAGCGGGAGCGGAAGCTTTTAGTGAACGCAAGATGCACAAGATGTAATGGAGATAAACTATATTCGTCAAAAACGAGGGTTGTTTGGAAAATTTTTAACCACTGTATTTGGAGTCTATGATGAGGTCTATCAAAATATCGACAAATTAGAAAAAAAATCAACAAGAATTGATATGTACTTCAAATCAGCAAATAAAATTTATGCTGACTGCACTAACTGAGTTTAATAACACGGAAGAAAGAATCAGCATAAAATTTAATAATTTTCGGGCCAAACTAAATGGAGGTAATAAAAAACTACCGTCAGGGATTATAATTTTATCTCAGTCAATTATGACAATAAAACTAACAACAGATGAAAATAAGATTAAGGTCTATGGATATTTTTTCATTGCTGAAGTTACAGTATATACAGTAATCAAGGTGACATCAATGCCTACGAAATTTCAAGATAATAATTTTTGGGCATTAGAAACACCAACTGGTGTGTCAGCGATTGATTATGATGCGCAACTATATTTCGAATTGGATCAAGAGAAATTGAAGAATAGAATTCAATTGAGCCCAACGAAATTTCTATGTTCTCCAACTGCAGTCAGGAGTATTGAAAATGATCCTGATTGTATAATTGATGAGATTTATCAAAGATCGGGTGAAACACTGTGCAAAATCATCAAGTATTAGACTGATCAATTAATTTGAAAGAAGTTATATAAACCCAACACGTGGATGGATATAACATCAGTAGTATAAATATGTATGTTCTGGACCAGGAAGTCGGAGCCAATTTTCAAATTCTCCCGCCAATTGACATCGGGAAGTGACGTCACGGCGAGGGAGATTTGAAATTTCAAATCGACCAACTTAATATCTAGAAAAGTAAATTCCCCCAGATTTCATGCCAACCTAAAATCTATACAACTAAATTCCCCCAGATGTCATGTCAACCTAAAATTCTAGTAATTAATGTCAATTTGTAGCCCTGTAAACAGCGGAAACGGCGGCAAATTTGAAAAAAGTTGTTTTTATGGTTGACAACAAACAAAATTTACGTTATCAAATTAGCCCAGCCTAGCCTGACCTGACTTTTAAGAAGATCAGTAGCATGTGATTTTCAAGCAAATTTGAAAAAAGTAATAATAATAATAATAATAATAATAATAATAAGACATAATTGAAAAATTCACCTATTATTAATCGGTGTTGTCGTCGTCGTCGTTCCCTGGTGCTGCACCTTGCCACTTTAAATGTTTGTACCCTTCCTTATTTACAAGTTTTTGATAAAGGCACCGATGACACTGTTCACCCCTTTCATCACTTTCACCCTTACATTGGAAGGGCACACAAAGTCTACTTTAACTGGCATCGTTGGATGAACAACAACATTGACAATATATGTATATATTTTTTTAACAATTTTCAAATAAAAGAATGTATATATAATTTATAGATAATGAATAACTGCATTGTTCATTTATTAATATTAAAAAACCTTCTTTGTTTAAGAAATCTTCTTGATAAGAATGCTGAATTGCAATCACAAAAATATACAGTATCAATTAAATGTAAAGCAAATCAATAATTATTAGTGGAAATTTGGTGTGTTTCTGCTGTAATATCTCTTTTCGATGACTTTCATACAGACACAAAGTACAGATCTCTCTATTAATTTATAATTCGAATAATTTTTGGTTTACTTACATCTTTACAATTATCATGAATCACTAACGTTTATATTCGGTAAAATATGATAACAAAGGGATGATGTAAATAGTATAATAAATTTTTTTATATAAAAATATAACAAAGGTTAACCATTAAGAATACATCATTTTTCAAATAATAAGAAAATCATAGATGCATATATTTTTCTAACAATTTTCAAATAAAAGAAATTGTAACAATGGATCCTTTCTATAAGAAATCTTCTTGATAAGAATGCTGAATTGCAATCACAATAATACATGTATAAGATCAACCAGTCTTAAAGTAAATCAATTAGACCGTGCATCGTTAAGTGCCTAACAAAAATTTAAATTGGTGAATTTTAGTTTGTCTTTAAAATAAATTCAAGAGAAATTATGAGTAAGTACATATTCATTTACAACATACATTTAATTTATAATTAATTTTTAATTAAATATCATAAAACAGTTTTCGAAGGTGAAGAGATCAACGAGGATCAGTTTAATTATTTGATCAAAAATCAATTCGAGCATTTCCAGAGAGAAGAACAATGTAAGTATTAATTTATAACTTATAGATATTTACATTAATTTCAAATTATTGTAAACAACAACTAGATCGACAACAGCATCAAAGAATAATGAAATTGTTAAGGGAACGGGACCAGCAAGAGAAACAACGACAACAACAACAACAACGACAACAACAACAACGACAACAAGAACGATAACATCAACGACAACAACAGCAACAGAGGGTACAACAGTGGGTAGAACAACAACAACAATATCAACAACAACAGAAGCAACAACAACGACAACACCGCCAACAACAAAAACAACAGCAACAGCAGCAACAGCAACAACAATAAGAACAGCAACAACAATAACAACAACATCGGCAACAGCAACAACAACAGCAAAAACAACGTATCATTGAAATAAAAATACTTATTAAGGGCACAGAGTACTCCTCAAAATTTCAACCGGCGAAAATGTGAGTTTGTAACTTGCGATTTCTCGTTCGTCCTTGAAGCTACAACAACCGCAAATAGATTTTCGAAAAGGGCATTTCTTATAGCGACTTTTTTGGTTCTTTCCGTTTTTCAAAATGTTGACGCAAATTTGAATTACAGACGAAAATCTAACAACATGTTTTTATCGTATTTTTGTACAATTTCTTATATTTTCTCTTATAACTTGACTAATTGCGATTATTTTGCAAAAATTCTTGTACTGTCAGATGGCAAATAAAAAGTTCTTTCCAAATATTCAAGAAAATTTCCGATTTCACTGTTAGTTTTCCGGAAAATTAAGAAAACTTCTGTACGCTACAACACGTTTTTTTCCACAGATTTTATCTTACAGCATTGATCAACCCCTTATTCGAAAGCAGATACAAAGGCGGAGGGCAAGATAGAAAGCTTTTTTTGAAATTTTGAAAATTGCCTGAGTTATCGCGGAAAAACTAACTGGTTTTTCTGGCATTGTTTACACATATTAAAATTAATTATTTTGCTTTGAAATACATACGGTTATTTAGATAATTTTGTCCTGTTTCCGAATGGCCAATTATTTTTGCAAAATGTGTTGATTTCTCGAAGAAAATTGAGTGGAAATCCAACATCGTTATTTTACAAAGATTGCCCGCGTCAGACGTAAACAGTGCGGGTTTGCCTAATCAAAAGGTTGTGGAATCATCGCTACTCAATCCAAAGCGAGACACACAATTCGATTTGACAAACGCGCACTGTCTGCCAGTATGGCGGGTTATCTTACTTGATAATACACAAACAAAGAGACTGGATTTTCATTCCATTTTCTTCGAGAAATCAACACTCTTTACAAAAATAATGGGCCAATCGGAAACAGGACAAAATTATCTAAATAACCGTATGTATTTCAAAGCAAAATAATTAATTTTAATATGTGTAAACAATGCCAGAAAAACCAGTTAGTTTTTCCGCGATAACTCAGGCAATTTTCAAAATTTCAAAAAAAGCTTTCTATCTTGCCCTCCGCCTTTGTATCAGCTTTCGAATGAGGGGTTGATCAATGCTGTAAGATAAAAACTGTGGAAAAAAACGTGTTGTAGCGTACAGAAGTTTTCTTAATTTTCCGGAAAACTAACAGTGAAATCGGAAAATTTCTTGAATATTTGGAAAGAACTTTTTATTTGCCATCTAACAGTACAAGAATTTTTGCAAAATAATCACAATTAGTCAAGTTATAAGAGAAAATATAAGAAATTGTACAAAAATACGATAAAAACATGTTGTTAGATTTTCGTCTGTAATTCAAATTTGCGTCAACATTTTGAAAAACGGAAAGAACCAAAAAAGTCGCTATAAGAAATGCCCTTTTCGAAAATCTATTTGCGGTTGTTGTAGCTTCAAGGACGAACGAGAAATCGCAAGTTACAAACTCACATTTTCGCCGGTTGAAATTTTGAGGAGTACTCTGTCCCCTTAAAGCAAATAATTAAATCATTAAAATTTGAATTATTATTGTGTAATAATTATTGAATTATTCTTCTATGTGGTAATGTCCCCAGGCAAATGTTGATTTACCATCTTCTATAATATATCTTTTATCATCAAAATGACTAAGAGTAATCTTGTTCAACTTTTGTGTATAGATATTGTGAAGGACGGATCTAAATGTGGACATGTTACTATAAAAAATCTTGTTATACAGACAGTCTCGATAGTCATCTAAATTGAAACCGTCAATAACTGTTTTCTTTACACCTTTAGCTTTTTAGATCAATTCACCATCAATAACGTCAATTGAATACATTTTCGATTTTAAACCAATGAATTCTCTCAATATTTTACCATTATTTTCATCTTTCATAAATCCAACAATTTTTTAATTTTTCAATGGTAAATTGTATGGATTCTCTTTTGCATACTCAGGTGTATCGAAATAAATATCTATATCATCCCTAATATCATTGTAGAAATCATCAGTTTTGATGGTATAAATAAGTGAATCCGTATCTATATAATTTAGTAGTAATTTATCGTTGTATTTTGATTTCATGTATTCATAATGAAAATCGTACATCAACCATTTTGATAATTCCAATACTGTAAAACCAATATAAATTGGTTTATTGTAACAGGTCTTGACACGATTTAACTGAATTGCCACCATTTTAGGTGAAAATGGGCTACACTATGGAAATGTGGTTTGGCAATCAGTGCACGTGCACCCAATCTCTTTCCTCAACTCTCCTACTCTGTAACCAATTTGATGTCTTTTCTTTTATCTACATTCTCCATAGTTTTACTGTACACTGCATGATTTTGTAATTTAAAAAAAAAATTCTCAAACGTATTTTTGGCCAATGTACGTTGATGTGTATTCTGATCGATATATTTTTTCAACCAGCACGATTGTTAAAATTGCAGTATTCGATGAATACGATTGATTTTCAAACCATGCTTGACACACTGTTGTAAATTTCTATAATGTATTATATATTTATTTTTCTTTGTTAGATCAGTAATCAATTTTGAATATTTTGCGTCTGAACTAATCTTATTCTCCGGACAAAATGGAAGATCATTGTGCTGATCGTGTAGGCCTCTTGGATATTCTAGATCCATTTCGAAGATGTAACCAATATCGGAATTTGTTGGGATTTTCATTATATCAATTGATTCAATGTCTTCGACCCATTGAAACCCACCATAGGGTTGTGGTTGTGACATGGCCCAACCATATAGATTGTTAGCATCTAAATACATTAAATACGTACTTGGTTTAGATGAGTCATAGCTTTCCATATACTTATTGTTTGCAACAGAATGTCGATGTGAACATTGTGTTATGCCACCACGTATACTTCTTTTAATAAATGTATGCATATTGACATCGGTTAATAATTCAATTTTTGTTTGAGTATATTTTAACATGGCATCCCATGATAATCCGGGTGCTGTGTAATAATGACAAGGATCCAAATTGTATATTTTTTGACAGACTTTTCGGAAATTTTGAAAAATATCAGTCAACAGCAATACATCCGTTATCAAGTACAATTTCATGTAGTCCCATAAATTTTGACAATTGAATTGTTGCCTCACATTCTGTGCATGTTTGTAATCTTCATCAGAGCATAATTTCATCGAAAATCGACTGTTAAATTTTTCTTGCGCTGGTAATGATGTCTCTTCTAAACGTTTCCAACAATTAAAGTACTCATATGGTAGCACACCTTTTCTTATCAGTAATTTAAATTGTTCTTCATCGTTGAAAACGCTTTTAACAGTTTGGAAATCATTAGGTGATAAATTCTGCGCTAAACAATCTAGACTAGATGACATAAATCTGAACGAGTCTAGAAACCACAGATCAACTGTCTCTGTTTCACCAACAAAAATTCGTTTTGATAAGGAAACATAGAGTTCCTTATTTAGCGGTATTAAGTTAATATCACCTTCAATTTTTTCCAACGATTTTACAAACAAATGACAATCATAACCAGAAAAGTTATGAAAAAAAAATGGAAAGAATTTAGGTATGCGATATTGAAAATTGCATTGTCGATGTGCTGGTCCTCTATATTTACCAGTAAAGTGACAGTGATCCATCACTTTATCATCATTGACTATTGTTTGATTACAAATATGGCAGATGTTCGTTTCAAGATATGATTCAAGTTGTTCATCACTTAAATTCTTCATTGGTTTCGGTTTCATTAGAATTTCATTATAAATTCTTTGTATATCGCACGTTAATGATTTTATAAATTGATCAGCACAATCTTTACCATTGTAAACTTGTAATTTATCGAAATTCTGAACTAACGAACATTTAATGTAATAAGCGAAAGCACACGGTGTGTGTTCTTGTACATTAGTTGTTGACGCTGTAGTTGGATTCGGTGTACAAATATCAATGTCTTGTAATAGACACTCAAAATCTGCATAGGTTACAAAAGGAACTTCAATTTGTCGTTCATAATTTTTAAATTCTACTACAGAATTCTCATGTGTTGGCATGATTGTAACTATACGATTACACTCCTAGGTACAATACAATGCTCCATCAATTTGATCATCTTCTAAACCAAAAGTATTTACACTAATTTCCGAGTTCAATTCTTCAAATATTTTAATGCCTTTTACTTTCAAAGGAAAGTCTAAATCACCAAATTCTAATACAATATTATTATGTAAAACTATTGTATTGGCAGTGATGTCTTCAACACAATATGAGTTTGGTCTATTTGCATGTACATCGACTGGACACAAAGCCGAAATTATAGCCCATTTGAAACAATATTCATCGTTACTTTTGACATTGATACAAGCGTCCTTTTCTTGGATTTTCTTAGGTAATCCTATGTACTGACTACTTCCTCTCAATGGTGGGTATTGATTTATATTAATTTCTAAATGGGTTATTCCGGTCAACGCACAACCGCTATCCCGTTCTTGGAATTCAGTTGTTTTCGTTTTCATTTTTTCAATCATCAAGTCATAGTTCAATGTAATATCATCATCATTCTACACCAACGTCATTCTTGAGTTTTATCGAACATTCTTCGTTTTCGTCGATCATTTTCACATACTAAGCAAACAATTCCAAATTGAATTTAATTAATGTATGTTCAACTAACTCTTGTACAAGTTTAGGAACTACAACATCTATAGAAGATTTTAGAAATACATCAACATCCAAATTAGATAAGTCACTATTTTCATAAATTAATGTTTTAATTCGTCCTTGGAAAGTACTTTTAACCACCTTCAAATTTGATGTGTACGGTTCTGCTGATTTTAATCGATGACTTAAGGTGCGTAAATGACATAACCATTTATCAACAGGAATATCTGTTCCACATAAACTTCACCTTTTTTAAGTAGGTTCAGGTTTCTCGCATCCTAAAATTGGAAGCGGTAAATGAAGAGAAGTAATGAGATGGTTTAAAAAACATTTACCTGGTAAAGAATGAACACGTTTTATGTGGCGATCTTAGTTGTATTTTTTTGAGAACGGTTTGAAACAAATATTACATAATACTTGTGCTTTAGACATTTTTAACAAGTAGTTTTGTTGTACGCGTGTGACACTTTGAAACACTTTCAACAAAATTCTTGAGCTCTGCATAACAATCTGCTTTTATACCACGCAAAATTCGTTATGAATTAACATAATAAAAATTTCTAGAAAAACAATATATGCACTCTCATTGACTGATTTTGTTTATTAATATTTTTGCAATAAAGAATTTTCTTCGGAAAACAATACGTCATTCTTTGTACAAAGGATCTTCTTAATATTTGACCTTGTTTATTAAAATTTTGCAGTCAAGAATTTTTATTGGAACACAATACTCAATTTTCTACACAAAGGATTCGCTGTTACAATTTTTTCTCTAAATTGAAAATTCTTAGGAAAATAAATGTCTTAATAATCATCTTATAATAAGTGACAACTGATGATCTTTTCATAATTGACCTTGTTTATTGATATTTTGCAATTCAGTGGAAATGCTATTGGAAAACGTAGTTTTCTTTGTGTAAACTTCTGTATATATAGCCGTGGATATTTAAATTTTTAGTCATTTGATAGATCTCTTCTTGTAAAGAGCGTTGCTGAAGAGTAAACTTATTTGTTTTCTAAAGTCTTACCGATTCACAAAAAAGAAAATGTCAAGAAAACCATCAACAATTGTGGTTTTCACAGAAAATAAAGTTGATTTACCAATCAACTTGTTACATGTCATTATAAAACAAATCTTACAGTAAGTAGAAATATTTTGTATATTTTTATTTTTCCTAAATAAAAATTTTATATATCAGATACGGTGTAAAGGATATTATCTTAAAAGACGATAGAGTCTCAATTTACTTATCGTACTCTCCGAAAACTACAACACTTCAGAAAAAAATTGTTAATTTACCAGTAAGATATATAAGAATGAAATTAGAATCCGAAGAAGAATTGGACATGCTAGAAAAAGCTATTACTAAATATAAATTTAAAATTGAAGAAGATGAAGACATAAAAGCCATTGAAGCACCAACAACATCAAAAATAGAGGTCATCAAAAACAAAACAGCAAGAATTGATAAAGATCAATAAATCAAGTAAATTTTTAATTTAGAATAAGGTTAGTGATTATAAAATGTAATTAAACATATATTAAAGAAGAAATACTAGTTTTCTTTAAGATAAAGAAGAAGAAAAGGAAGACGGAAATCTATCTATGAGATAGAAAAAATTAACATACCAAAATAAACGGAATAAAATGTCTAAAATTATTGTATAATAAAAGTAAAAAAATTGACTAGGTTTAGTTTTAGAAATATAAGTCAATAAAAATATGATTATTAATCAGAATTGTCTTCTTTTAATTTCATTTCCTATCTATAATGTTATTGTAGTTTCAAATCCAGTTTTTATAGATAAAAAAGTAAACATAAAAGGATATTAAAACACATACTTTAAAATAATTTTGCTTTATTTAATCATAATATTATAATTCATTAAAAACAGATGAAAAGTTATACAAATTATTGTTTAAAAGGCAAGCGGTACAATACACTTTAAATGGGTGATTATGTTGATTGTCTTCACGATTAACTTCATGCTACCCACAAATGATTAAGTTTCTTAAATCTTCATCGTTTTGATAAAGTGCTGGTAACTTCAACCTAAAATTGCTTAAATGTAAAGGATCCATTTTCAATAAATTTATTTTAACTAAATTTCTAATGCATGATACAGCATTTTCTGTATCAAGAGCATTCTGTAGAATCACTGCACTCTGTGACATAGTAATCAAAATCACTATCACTACTATCGCTATTCCACGAGCTTTTTATTCTATTTACTAAAATTTTCAAAGAGTTCAATCTGTTGCGAGTATAAAAACAATTAGGGGGTAGCGGGGTAATGCCGCGCAGCGGGTAATACTTCGCACTGCTGTTTCGTGAAAACAAAAATTAAATTTCAAAGTTAAATAGGTGCTGCTATCTATAGTCAAAAATAAGAAGAATGATCGAAAGTTACGCCGGCATTGCAGCATTCGTTTGGTGAATACGGTTGAAAACGTCTTTTTTCATAAAACAATGCAATTTTGCTGCGAAGTCTAACAAGTGGTAAGTACATGTCATAATACGATTTAACTTCACTGATTGTACGTATTACTGCTTTGCATTATGTAGATTCATTGTACGTATCTGTCAGTTATGAATATTTGTTATTTTTGATAATACAACAAATTCAGTTAAGACACACGTGTTGGGGGAATCACGCGCATTTGAACTGGGGTAATACCGCGCGCGCGGGATTTCCTCGTTTAGGTGAATAAATATATTTTCTATCTATTATAGGTATCTAGATATAAAATGCCCCGTAATTATATTCGAAGAACTGAGAAGTCCAAGTGGACGGATGATCAACTTAAAAATGCACTGAATGCCATTATTGGTGGACGCAAAATACGAGAAGTGAGTCGAGCTTTTGGTATTCCGGAATCAACATTGAGGGACAGACTAAAATCAGGTAATCGTATCCCACCAAAACTGGGAAGAAAGCCCATATTCAATGACACCCAAGAAGAAAATCTAGCAAATCATGTGTTACAATTAACACAACGTTTTTTTGGTTTGCAACCAATTGAACTCAGGCGTTTAGCATTTGCTTTTGCTATTGCGAATAACATAAAACACAATTTCGATAATGACAAAAAACTCGCCGGAAAGGATTGGTTAGCACTTTTTTTTAAACGTCGTCCAAATATTAGTTTACGTAAACCCGAACCTACAAGTCTGAATCGTATTTCCGCATTTAACTAAGAAGAGGTTTTTCAATAACACACGCCTACAAAAAAAAATTTTTTTTTGGTGCCTAGTATTTTTGAGCTGATTTTAACAATATTTTTACTGCTGAATCTAAATATGAAAGCAGTTTTTCTGTATCAGCTCTAGATTTTTAGATAAATTCACTCATCTATCAATGCTTTTTTCAATTAAATACTTTCAAGTATGAGTGTTGTAAAATTTATACAGGGATAGATTCTTGTATATTTTCCTTATTGAGAGTCTTCTTTTGTAACAAATTGAATTTAAAATAATAATATTTATGAAATAACTTATTATTATTTAAAAAAATAATTATTATTTAAATTCATTTATTACAAAAAGAAGACTAACAATGAGATATATAACTGATGGGTTGACAAACTGTTAACAAGTGGGATTTAATCCTACTTATTAGTGTCATCCAGTTAGTTCCATAGAAATCCGATAGATGGAGCTGTCCAGTATCTGAAGTGACCTTCAAAACTTAAACTGCAATTGAGAGTTGAGGTTAGTTTGTGAATTCCCGCGGTGCAGATAGATAGAAGTTAGCGTCGTCTGAAATTACTCTTTAGTAACGAGTTGTTGAAAAGTAAATCTAAAACGTAGATTGTTATTGTGAATTGCTGTATTTGTGTTTTTGAATAGAAATAAAATGAGTTCAAGTAGAAGAAGCTGTGTACATCATTTTTTGCTACATATGCGGAGAATACACGTTACAGGAAAACAGAAAAATTATTCGTGACTTTGTAAAGAGGACCTATCTTCGATATTTTGGTGTTAAGCTTGGTGATCAGGATAAAACCTGGGCACCACATATTGCCTGTAAAACTTGTCCAGAGCATTTACGACAGTGGAGTACCGAGAATAAGAAAAGTCTGAAATTCGGAGTACCAATGGTTTGGAGAG
The DNA here is from genome assembly GCA_020740385.1 of Mylabris phalerata. Taxonomy (NCBI): domain Eukaryota; kingdom Metazoa; phylum Arthropoda; class Insecta; order Coleoptera; family Meloidae; genus Mylabris; species Mylabris phalerata. Next base: position 126,838 of record JAJEOX010000272.1, read on the forward strand.
AACCAAAAAATCACTTCGATGACTGTTATTTCTGCCTAGTAAATATTACAGGAATCAATCGAAAGAACCGTAACAAGTGGACTTATCCAGATTTAGTCTCTGCAAGACGCCCTATCCCTCACTCAGAAGAAGTGCCAATGCCAACTTTTCACAAGCTACCTGAACTCTGTGAGGACACATATTGTCTCTCTGATCAGAATTCTGACACTGCTGAAGGTGACAGTGATTTTGAAACGAAATCATCAATTCCTCAATATTTCAACCAAACCAAGATGAGTTAAATGGCCGCGCTAGAGATCTCTACCTGGCGAAAGAAGCTTCTGAGTTACAGGCTTCCAGGTTGAAGGAAAAAAATTTACTTGAACCAGGAACGAAAATTACATTTCATCGCACAAGGGAGAAAGATCTGCTACCTTTTTTCTCTGAAGAACAAAATCTTGTATTTTGCCATGCTATTAGAGAACTCCTGGTAAAAGAGGGTCGTCCTGAATATTTTCCGGATGATTGGCGCCTATTTATTGTCAGCTCAAAGCGAAGTTTGAAATGTGTTCCACATAATGAGAACAAATATGGCTCAATACCAATTGCTTACTTAACGAAAATGAAACAGCAATATGACATTATGGCTTTGGTTTTGGAAAAAAATAAAGTATCGTGAACACCAATGGGTGATTTGTGTAGACTTAAAAATGGTAAACTTTCTCCTTGGACAGCAAAGTGGCCACACCAAGTATACTTGTTTCTTGTGCCTCAGGGATAGCAGAGACAAAACGCAACACGGGGTTAGAAAAGAGTGGCCTAGGAGAGAAAACATGGATGTTGGGGAAAAGAATATCATCAATGATCCTTTAGTTCCACGAAAGAAAATCATCTTTCCACCTCTGCATATCAAGCTGGGTCTAATGAAGCAGTTTGTAAAGCCTCTTGATAAGAATGGATCATGCTTTGCATATATAGGGAAACAAATGCATCAGCTGAGTAAAGAAAAAAATAAAGCAGGAATATTTGATGGCCCACAAATGAGACAGCTGATTAAAGACCCTGACATCATAAATTCAATAATTGAGATTGAACAAAAAGCCTGGAATTCATTTGGTACAGTTGTCCAAAATTTTCTGGGTAAACACAAAGCTGAAAACTATGTTGAATTAGTTAATGAGATGCTGAATAATTTCAGATCACTTGGGTGTAACATGAGCATTAAGGTGCACTATTTACACAGCCACTTAGACCGCTTTCCTGATAATTTAGGCGACATTAGTGAGGAGCAAGGTGAAAGATTTCACCAAGATATAAAATGTATGGAGGATCGCTATCATGGAAGATGGGATACTCACATGATGGCAGATTACTGCTGGTCTTTAAAACGGGATTGTTCTAAAATACATTCAAGAATGTCACGCAAAAGAAGTTTCCGAAATGTTTAGTGAGTAATTGGTTTAAATGATGACTTTTTCTGTTTTCTATTGTATATAATAAATAATATCTGTAATATCTAAGTAATATAATAAAAATTTCTTGTTTAATTTGTTTCTTTAAACCATAGTTTTTCTTTTAAAATAGTGTAATGTATAATTCCTAAATATGTTGATATCTTAAAAATTCGAGCTGATAGGCAGAAACTAATAGCATATTTGAATTCAGGACATCAAATTCATAAGAAATCACCTCCAAAATCTTCGGCACCAAAACCACTGTTGACCAGTGTAATCTTACAACTGTAATGGAAAAACATCAGTTTAAAGCAAGTCGTATTTTAAATGTGGATGAAACAGGTATCTCTACTGTGCAAAAACCAGGAAAAATTTTGGGGCCCAAAGGACAGAAACAGGTAGGAGCAATAACATCGTGGGAAAGAGGAAAAAATGTGGCGGTCGTATGTCCAGTCAGTGCATCGGGGCAATTTCCGATTCCCCCCATGTTCATTTTTCCACGAGCTAGAATGAACACTCAGCTCCAAAGAGATGGGCCAGTAGACGCGATTTATAAGTGCTCGAAAAATGGGTGGATTAAGGGGACAGAGTACTCCTCAGAATTTCAACCGGCGAAAATGTGAGTTTGTAACTTGCGATTTCTCGTTCGTCCTTGAAGCTACAACAACCGCAAATAGATTTTCGAAAAGGGCATTTCTTATAGCGACTTTTTTGGTTCTTTCCGTTTTTCAAAATGTTGACGCAAATTTGAATTACAGACGAAAATCTAACAACATGTTTTTATCGTATTTTTGTACAATTTCTTATATTTTCTCTTATAACTTGACTAATTGTAATTATTTTGCAAAAATTCTTGTACTGTCAGATGGCAAATAAAAAGTTCTTTCCAAATATTCAAGAAATTTTCCGATTTCACTGTTAGTTTTCCGGAAAATTAAGAAAACTTCTGTACGCTACAACACGTTTTTTTCCACAGTTTTTATCTGACAGCATTGATCAACCCCTCATTCGAAAGCTGATACAAAGGCGGAGGGCAAGATAGAAAGCTTTTTTTGAAATTTTGAAAATTGCCTGAGTTATCGCGGAAAAACCAACTGGTTTTTCTGGCATTGTTTACACATATTAAAATTAATTATTTTGCTTTGAAATACATACGGTTAGGTAGATAATTTTGTCCTTTTTCCGATTGGCCCATTATTTTTGTAAAAAGTATTGATTTTCCGAAGAAAATTGAGTGAAAATCCAGCGTTGTTATCTTGCCAAGATGGCCCGCGTTTTACGTAAACAGTGCGAGTTTGCCAAATCGAAAAAGTCAGGAATCAGGGTTTCAATATAGTATGGTAGTATGTAAGTAGAATATATGAATGTATAGATGGGTGCATAAATATAAGGGGTTGTGATTTATTAAAGTTTATTTTCGATTTAATGTCCCTAGAAATACAAATTAGTTGTATCTGATTGCATTTTATATACCTACAATACCTGTTATGCGTTAATAACAGATATGCGTAAGTATACATGACTTCCAATTGTGGTACGACAGTAGGGGCATTTACAGGTAAGGAATTGTGCCAATGCCAATTTTGACACCTGTAGTAAGGAAACGTGTTAACAGGTATGTATTAACAGGACACAAATGGTAGAACATACAGAAAAATGTACAGGTAAATAAGAATTTTAATAATTTCAAAATTAACAAACATAACAATAAAAAAAATTAAGATGGTCTTCCTATATCATTGTCAACATCGTCATCGCCATCGTCACATCGTCATAATCGTCATCTTACTCCGGTGGGCTGTAATGACGAACAAAAACACAAAAATTAATGATGAAACCAATTAATACAAGTAATTTTTTTACCGTGAAAAATGATTTGAGATGTTAATGTTAATTGGGCCTCCAAACCACCCTCCGCCCCATCCACGACCACGACCACCATCACGGCCTTGGCCTCTACCTGGCCACCCTGCAAATCGGAAAAAGGAATTCAATTTGTGCAATCAGGCATTCGTAGATCACTTACACTTTTTCTTTTTTTTGTTGACGTGTCCGTGTCCACCTCCACGGGCACCGCGACCGCGACCGCGACCACCGCGACCACCATCACCACCACCACCACCACCACCACCACCGCGATCACCGCGACCACCACCAGCAAGTGTACCATTGGTTTTGTTGTTGTCGTTGTTATTATTATTATTATTGTTGTTATTATTATTATTGTTATTACTGTTATTGTTGTTGCTCCGATTACCATCGGCATCCAACGATATGTTTTCTACAACGGCATTCAATTCTATCGAAAACAACAAGAGAAAAAAGAAATTTATAACGCCTTATTCTGTTACAATCAAAAAGTGGTTGAAAGTATACAATATTTCATAAAAAAATATTACAATTGAATTTACGAAATATTGTATCTAATCAAACACTTTTGACGGAATAAGAAATGTATTTAAAAAAAAGATAACTTACGTTCGACTAACTCGTCCGTTGCGATCTCCATTTCCAAAACTAATGAGCAAAAAAAGCAACAAAACCAACAAGTGTTGATTGCAATAATGATCGGGGTAGGGGCGGAGGTAGGCGCCAATTGTTTATATATTTGTGGAGACAGTTTTCCATGAGCTTCGATTTATCGTATATACTTAGTAAATTTCTAATAATTATACAAACCGACGTATCCAAAATTCTTCGATTATACCAAACGTAGCATCTTGGACAATAAATTCTTATAATAATTGCTAATAATTGATGAACGATATGAAAAATATTTTTAGGATTTATAGGGGGGTTCCTAGAGGATCCGTTCAGCAAAATTTCAATCTGACAATAAGTCAATATAAGTCCACCAATTTGTTTTCTTTCCATTTTTCTTCACAGTTTTATAGAATAAATACGAAATATTTCAATTCTTATTACCAGGATAACGTGAAGAAAAACGAAAAAAATCAATGTTACAAATATACTCAAGTAATTTGGAATAATTGGACGTGTGTAATGCGTTTTTGGAAATCGAGCGTTGTTTTGGCCCACGTTCAAATAAATTACAGGGTTGCTGCGCTACGACTGCAAATCTGAATATTATTTTGCAAAAGTTGTCGTCTAATCGTCAAGTGTGTCTGTACTTGTTCAATATCACATTCACTAATGCATAGGTATAGGGCAGTAAGGATATAGGACATGTCCATACCAAGTTGACAAAATAGTACGCGTTGTGCCATATAAACACGTTACTTTTTAGCTTAGCAGCTCTGTAGATATCGGGATAACCCTTCAAGAACCTCACACGTAGCTAGTTCCTACGGCAAATTCGCGTGTATACTCAGCCACATTTGTTGTACGCTTGTTGATAGAGCAACAGTGAATTAGGTTTTCAAGTTTTGATGTTTGTGAAACCATTTCTTGTAAACGCAGCTTCACAGTCTACATACAAGGTAGAACAAAATTTATTCATTTTTCAAACGGTTTTTTTTGTTAATTGTTTATCGAAACAACACGCCAATTCGTATACTTCGAATGGCAAATAAAAAGTCCAAACGTCTACGAAGTCGCAAAACGACATGTAGAATAGCTAGACGAGTACCATTTAATACATCTAATCACAATGATAATACTGCTGAACGTAGTAGTAGTAGTAGTACCAGTAACGAAATCAGTAATAATAGTCATAATAATATAAATACTAATACTGATAACGATAATATGACGCCTACAGCTGCTGCTGCTGCTACTACTACTACTAATACTACTACTAATAAAATTAATAATACCAGTAATACTAGTAATAACAATAATAATGATAATGATAATAATTATATCGCCACCTATGAGGAAAATACCTGTAAGGACGACACTCAAGGTAGGTTTTCGGCAGTTACAATTCAACCCGGTCGACGAATTGTCAACTTATCCCATCTTATCTCAACATTACTGTATGGGTTGAAGCATAAGAATAATATGCAGTGCACATCGACGGACGTCGAAATTGTGAAGGAAAAACAGTATGGGCTCCATAGCATAATTACCTATCATTGCAAAAAATGCGGCAACATAGGAACATTTGATACAGATGGCAATACCGGTGGCAACATCAATGAGGCAGCAGCAGGTGCATCAACTGAGTGTGGTATAGGATACACTCAGTTAGCACAACTATGTGCAGGATTGGATATTCCCCACATGGCGAAGAAAACATATGAAAAAGCCGAAGCCAAGGTACACAAGTCCGCTAAAGAATTAGCATATCAATCGATGATCGAAGCGGGAAAAGAAGAACACCGTTTAGCCGTTGAAGCTGGTGAAGTTCTTAACGGTAAACCAACGATCACCGTTCTTGTTGACGGAGCCTGGAGTAAGCGATCATATGGCAAAAATTATAATGCGTCATCCGGGTTTGCAACAATAATTGGAAAACGATCGGGTAAAATATTGTTTCTCGGCATCAAGAATAAATTTTGCGCAATGTGTGAGAGAAACAAGGCAAACAAGACTGAAACTGCCCACATATGTTTTAAAAATTGGACGTCTACATCGACATCAATGGAAAGCACGATCATTGTGGAAGGATTCAAACAATCATTGCAAATGCACAATATAATATACAAAGCAATGATAGGTGATGGCGATAGCAGCGTCATTAACAAAGTAAGACAGGCACAGCCATACGGTGCCTCTGTCTATATAGATAAAATATACTGTAGAAACCATATTCTGCGCAACTTTTGCAATAAATTGCAGAATTTATCGAAAGAAACTGGTGACGAAGTACCAATGAAGAAATTGCTACGTAACAATATCAAAAGAATTCGAATTGCAATACAATCAGCAATAAAATACCGCAAGAATGAGAACAGACCTCATAACAGCAAAGTCACTGCATTGCGTCAGGACATTATGAATTGTATTGCACACATCTTCGGTGACCACACGTCATGTGATCAGTACTTTTGCAAAAGTGTGGGTAAAGTGGATTTGTCGTCAATGTACGCTTCATTGCAAAGTTGTACATTTTATCCTAAGTTCCATTCGATCGTGAAATCTGTCGCAGACATATCATGGAGCCTCATATTTGATGTCGATGATAACATTGTAGAATCGTTCAACAATGTTGTAAATAAAATGGTAGGTGGAAAAAGAATCAATTTTTCCAGGAAAGGTTCCTATGAAGGCAGATGTTTCAGCGCTGTCATCAATTTTAATAAACAAGGGAGGTTTTTAGCCGAAATTGGACACGAAATGGGTTGTATTGGCCAAAATACTCTAAAGTATTTGGCACAATATAGAACAATTCGAAGGGCTACGAAACCGAAACGAAAATTCCAACGAACCGTCAGTGCCGATTCCGACTACGGACGGTCGGACTTGGACATAATAGCAGATGTAGACTCCAATGAATATGAAGAGAAGAAGAACATATTCATAGAAACTCTAAACAATGTGGACATTGTACAATTAGAGAAAGATACAACAATGCCACAATTTAAAGATAGATGGCTGGCAGAACGACGGCTTCGAATTACTGCAAGTCATTTTGGACGAATCTGTAGAATGAGAGCAAATACAAACACAAAAAATTGTGTTAAAGACATTGTATCGTTTAAAAGCTGGACCTCGAAGTCTACAAATTACGGAATAATGATGGAAGACACAGCCCGTAAAGACTTCGAACAAAAGACAAACTTGCAAGCCCAGAAATGTGGATTGTTCGTTGATCAGAGCAAAACATTTCTTGCGGCCACACCCGATGGGCTCATTGGTGCTGACTGTACCATTGAGATAAAATGTCCGTACTCCGCACGACATATGACCATCGAAGAAGCTATACGTAACAAGACGATTACGTATTGCACAATCGATAATGATGGTCAATTGCAGTTGAAAGTAACGCACCCGTATATGTATCAAATACAGGGTCAACTGCATATAAGTCAACGAAATCGCTGTTATTTCGTAGTGTGGACTACGAAAGATATGAAGTACCAGATAATCCATCGAGATGATAATTTTTGGAACACGGAAATGGAGCCACAGTTAGAGAAATTCTTTTTTAGTGCCTTGTTACCCGAAATTATAGACTCACGACTTAGTCGTGATCAGTCCATCAGAGACTTATTAGTGAAAGACATGTAATCATGTCTTTGCAGCAATGCTGCAAACTTTGGTGTTGCTCCATGTTGTTAAAACATCTGGGCGATGCAACTCACAATCCTGTGTTGTCCAATATTGTAAATATCTGGGCCGATGCACGTGCTGCTCGATATTTTGAAATATCTGGGCCGATGCACCTGAAGGGGATCGCATGTACTCGTCCGATATTTTTTAAATATCTAAATACGTGCTGTTTCGGAACATGTGCACTTACAAAAGATTATAGTTGCTCTGTAGAATGTGGAATGGTAATCCCGGGGCAAGGAGAGGATACGAGGAGGGGTTTTAGTGGGTAGGCCCTGTATACAGGGAGAGTCCCACACTCCCTAACGACAAGGAACCGTTTGGGGTCTATAAAAGATTTCCCCTTCTCTCAAAAATACAAACAAAAAAAAAAACGCCCGCTTCAGAAACTGCGATGACCTATACAACCTTAGTGCGAATTCTGGAGAAATCGTATGAATAAATTGTCAACTTGGTATGGACATGTCCTATATCCTTACTGCCCTATACCTATGCATTAGTGAATGTGATATTGAACAAGTACAGACACACTTGACGATTAGACGACAACTTTTGCAAAATAATATTCAGATTTGCAGTCGTAGCGCAGCAACCCTGTAATTTATTTGAACGTGGGCCAAAACAACGCTCGATTTCCAAAAACGCATTACACACGTCCAATTATTCCAAATTACTTGAGTATATTTGTAACATTGATTTTTTTCGTTTTTCTTCACGTTATCCTGGTAATAAGAATTGAAATATTTCGTATTTATTCTATAAAACTGTGAAGAAAAATGGAAAGAAAACAAATTGGTGGACTTATATTGACTTATTGTCAGATTGAAATTTTGCTGAACGGATCCTCTAGGAACCCCCCTATAAATCCTAAAAATATTTTTCATATCGTTCATCAATTATTAGCAATTATTATAAGAATTTATTGTCCAAGATGCTACGTTTGGTATAATCGAAGAATTTTGGATACGTCGGTTTGTATAATTATTAGAAATTTACTAAGTATATACGATAAATCGAAGCTCATGGAAAACTGTCTCCACAAATATATAAACAATTGGCGCCTACCTCCGCCCCTACCCCGATCATTATTGCAATCAACACTTGTTGGTTTTGTTGCTTTTTTTGCTCATTAGTTTTGGAAATGGAGATCGCAACGGACGAGTTAGTCGAACGTAAGTTATCTTTTTTTTAAATACATTTCTTATTCCGTCAAAAGTGTTTGATTAGATACAATATTTCGTAAATTCAATTGTAATATTTTTTTATGAAATATTGTATACTTTCAACCACTTTTTGATTGTAACAGAATAAGGCGTTATAAATTTCTTTTTTCTCTTGTTGTTTTCGATAGAATTGAATGCCGTTGTAGAAAACATATCGTTGGATGCCGATGGTAATCGGAGCAACAACAATAACAGTAATAACAATAATAATAATAACAACAATAATAATAATAATAACAACGACAACAACAAAACCAATGGTACACTTGCTGGTGGTGGTCGCGGTGATCGCGGTGGTGGTGGTGGTGGTGGTGGTGGTGGTGATGGTGGTCGCGGTCGCGGTCGCGGTCGCGGTCGCGGTGCCCGTGGAGGTGGACACGGACACGTCAACAAAAAAAAGAAAAAGTGTAAGTGATCTACGAATGCCTGATTGCACAAATTGAATTCCTTTTTCCGATTTGCAGGGTGGCCAGGTAGAGGCCAAGGCCGTGGTGGTGGTCGTGGTCGTGGATGGGGCGGAGGGTGGTTTGGAGGCCCAATTAACATTAACATCTCAAATCATTTTTCACGGTAAAAAAATTACTTGTATTAATTGGTTTCATCATTAATTTTTGTGTTTTTGTTCGTCATTACAGCCCACCGGAGTAAGATGACGATTATGACGATGTGACGATGGCGATGACGATGTTGACAATGATATAGGAAGACCATCTTAATTTTTTTTATTGTTATGTTTGTTAATTTTGAAATTATTAAAATTCTTATTTACCTGTACATTTTTCTGTATGTTCTACCATTTGTGTCCTGTTAATACATACCTGTTAACACGTTTCCTTACTACAGGTGTCAAAATTGGCATTGGCACAATTCCTTACCTGTAAATGCCCCTACTGTCGTACCACAATTGGAAGTCATGTATACTTACGCATATCTGTTATTAACGCATAACAGGTATTGTAGGTATATAAAATGCAATCAGATACAACTAATTTGTATTTCTAGGGACATTAAATCGAAAATAAACTTTAATAAATCACAACCCCTTATATTTATGCACCCATCTATACATTCATATATTCTACTTACATACTACCATACTATATTGAAACCCTGATTCCTGACTTTTCCGATTTGGCAAACTCGCACTGTTTACGTAAAACGCGGGCCATCTTGGCAAGATAACAACGCTGGATTTTCACTCAATTTTCTTCGGAAAATCAATACTTTTTACAAAAATAATGGGCCAATCGGAAAAAGGACAAAATTATCTACCTAACCGTATGTATTTCAAAGCAAAATAATTAATTTTAATATGTGTAAACAATGCCAGAAAAACCAGTTGGTTTTTCCGCGATAACTCAGGCAATTTTCAAAATTTCAAAAAAAGCTTTCTATCTTGCCCTCCGCCTTTGTATCAGCTTTCGAATGAGGGGTTGATCAATGCTGTCAGATAAAAACTGTGGAAAAAAACGTGTTGTAGCGTACAGAAGTTTTCTTAATTTTCCGGAAAACTAACAGTGAAATCGGAAAATTTCTTGAATATTTGGAAAGAACTTTTTATTTGCCATCTGACAGTACAAGAATTTTTGCAAAATAATCACAATTAGTCAAGTTATAAGAGAAAATATAAGAAATTGTACAAAAATACGATAAAAACATGTTGTTAGATTTTCGTCTGTAATTCAAATTTGCGTCAACATTTTGAAAAACGGAAAGAACCAAAAAAGTCGCTATAAGAAATGCCCTTTTCGAAAATCTATTTGCGGTTGTTGTAGCTTCAAGGACGAACGAGAAATCGCAAGTTACAAACTCACACTTTTGCCGGTTGAAATTTTGAGAAGTACTCTGTCCCCTTAACGAGGAACTTTTTTTTGAATGGATTGTACATTTCCAGGCTTATGTAAAGTTGTCTCAGGACGACCCAGTATTGCTTGTATTAGATAACCAAACAAGTCATATCTAGTGTTAGGATCTACAGTTTCGCCATAAGTATTTCAACGCGTTGAACCTACCATTGGCGTAGTTGTTCTATAATTCTGATTAAATAACTTCTTGTATGTTGTAAATCATTATTACTTACAAATTATAGTCAGAAATAATAATTGAAATATTAAATTAAATTTAAATATTTTAAATTTCTTTACGTTCAAATCATATGTTTATTAACCCAAACGAATTAGTATAAGAGTATTCAGGAGTGGGAACCCATTCCATTGAAATTTACAGTACAATCAAACGCCTGCGTTTTACGAATGACGTCGATCGATCATGCGGATATTTTAAATGGTCTACTGTTTTTCAACATTCTGCTGCTATCGTTATAGAGCAACTCGTTTTGTTGGCGACGAAAACACTCGATTAAAACAGAAAATAACATTTCGCTCTACTCGAATTTGTCAGGAGAGTAGATTTTGGCCGGCACGCTCTACGGTGCCAAATCCTATCTCTAGTCATATCTCATTATTAGTGTATGATTACTGCAAGGCTCATGAAATCGTGATGGTTTCAATCCACCACACACATCACACAGGTTACAACCACTCGATTTAACAATTTTTGGACCCCTTAAGAAGTATTTTAATCGTGAATGTGATTTATATATGAGAAATCACCCTCATGAAAAAATTACACATTATGAACTTGCATCTATTTTTAATGCAGCGTATCTTAGAGCTGCTACAATGGATAAAGGCATTTCCGGATTTAGAACTGCCGGTATTTGGCCAATAAATCCAGATAAATTTTCTGACGAAGATTTTTATCCAACTGATGATGGTCAAGTTGATGTGACAGTTATCGAAGCACCAGTTCATCTTAATAATATAAGTGGTGCTGAAAGTTGTATTTTTTCTGCTGAAACTTCTAGTAACACCAACATTCCTCAGACAGAATCTACTCAAGAATTACAAAAATGTGAACCACAACCTGGACCGTCTGGAGTTTCCTTAAAAAGTTTGAACCCACTTCCCAAAATTAGTAACAAAACAACAAAATCAAAACCAAAGCAACATTCGGAAATTCTTACATCAACACCCCTAAAAGCACATTTACTAGAAGTAAAGGAAAAGAAAAATAAACAACAAAAGAAGAGAACAGCTAATGAAAACGTAAAGACTGAATGAGAGGCGAAGCAAGCGAAGAGAAAAGTTATAACAAAGAAAAAATTATCTGTAGGGCGAAATTTAAATTTTGACTCAGACTCAGATGAAAGCATTGATTCAAGGCAACTATGCGATGACGATGAACTTGACGATTTGGAAGAAACAGATTACACTGATATTTGTATCAGATGTGGGGAATTTGGGAGGGATAAAGAAATGTGGTACCGCTGTGTGAGTTGCTCCCGTTGGTCCCACACAGATTGTAGTGGCTGGGATACCCCCAAAAACTATACATGTGATTTATGTATTTCTCATAATCAATAAATAATACAAATTTTGTGCAAAAATATTATTTTAACCACTATTAACATTTGCACATGATTACCCCGGGCATTGCGCGAATTTTGGTTTTGTTGTGGTTGTTTTGTAATTGTTTTGTGAAAGGAAAATTTGAAAACCCGAATTTTATTTTATTATAATTTTTCTTGTATCAGTTTCCCTATTTTATTTTACAAAACTTTCTGTTTCAAAGTTAAATTCAATCTAATCTATTTTAAAAATTGTTATTTCGAACATTTTTTTTTAAAGTGATGATTGTAAGAATTTGTAATTCGATTTTACATTTCCGTTTTAAAGTACATAATTTATACTGATTTGCAAAATTAGCGTTTATCAATTGTATATTCATAAAATTGTTACGTAACTCGCGGAAATGTGTCTTAATAACAAGAGATTAAAAGGTAAAAATGTGGAATTTCAAACGTTGCCGACTTCTTAGAAAAAAATTAGTTTGCTTAGGTGCGTGCCTTTCCCCCACTCTCCCCTACATGTGTCTGGCCCGTTAGTCACACCATTATTCGACCAAACACAATCTATAAAATGTTTACCATATTCATTTAAAACCTCTTGCATATCTGCATAAGGTGAAAGTTTTTCTAGTAACCTTCTTATAAGGAATTTATCTCGACTATGAACTTTATCATCCGAAAGTTACAGTTTAGCTTCATTAATATAATATTTCAATCCATACATACTGCAATCACAATTTAATTTCAAAAAATGTTTCTCTTCTTTCTTCTAAACGTTGCACAAAAAACTGAATACTTTTGAAAAATTAAGGTTTTATATACCATTATTCCCACTACCATAAATTTATCCCCTCTTTTCAATTTTGATTAAATAAAAGTAGAAGTAAGAGTGAATGGCAATGATTAAATTTTCAATAAAATTGAATAGAAAAACCATTTTTAGACGAACTTTTTACAATTTCATAAATATAGAAATAAATAAATATATCATTTTTATGTAATGCCTTTCATATCAATCCAGCTATTATATACACTATCAAATCCTAACCATTTAACAAATAATTTACGACCTTTACGACGTAGCACCTTTTCAATTAAATAGATACTTGGATAGTGGGTCTTTTGTAATTCTTCTTCATAGAAACATCCACTGATTGGTTGACCACGTAAATCTTCCAGTAAATACGTCACAGGATTGCTATTATTTACTTTTATAATTTTAAATAATTCTGTTGTCCAATTGGGTGTATAACCTTTGTCGAATAAATGTTTCATCTTACTGATACGAACAAGATCGTCTTTCTTGAATTTTCCAGCAGTGATTTTTTTCAAATTATTATTGTATTTAATCAAATTATTATTGATGCATGTAGAATTTCTTGCTCGTTTTCTTTATTTACTTCATTAGGTTTCATCTTTATTGTTCTGTGTAGTGTATTATTGTTATCTTTAGTGACGTCATCAAGAATTTTTATCCAATTATATGACGAATTCATTGTAAATAATTTATATAATTTACTTTTTAAAGTTCTAATTACACGTTCTGCAATAGAAGCTTTTTTTACACTATATGTATGATAATGACTAATTCCATACTATTTCATTAAAGCACTAAATTGTTTATTCAAAAACTCCTTTCCTTGATCTGACTGAAGCTTCTTTGGATGACGACCTTGTTGTTGTTGTAATATTGTTTTCATTGCTGACGTTACATTATTGCCTGATTTAGATTTTAATGGTTGAGTCCAGAGATATTTTGAAAAACAATCAATTACCACCAATTTAAACTTGTATCCATTGTTTTTTTTTTTTTTGAATGTTTGCTAAGATCGGCTAAATCCATTTGCCAAAGTTCATCGTTTTCCATTTGAATCTGTTTGAATGTGTTTATGTGTTTGAGTTTCGTTCTCCTCTATTAATCGTTCTAAATTTTTAATTTTTTCTCAATTATACTATCATTTGTTTTAATTTGATTTTCTATCTCTTTCTTAGTTCATAAACGCACTCCTTAGTGGTTGAGCCCTTTACATCTTCACCGTCATGTAGATTACAGATTCGATGATTCTTTAAGTCAAGATTGCCATCAGTAGTATAACTATATAGATTGTGCCAAACACGACTTCTACTCGCTTTATTATCATTTTCACTTAATTTTCTCTTCCAAGCACGTCCGAATTTGTCGATGCTCATAATGATACTAAATAAGGTTGAAGGAAAAACAGCATTTTTATACATCATTCTTTTATTGATTACTATCATGAAAATTCTCATATAATACTATAACATTCGTTAAGGCACACATACAATTCAAAATTGAATGAAATACACAAGTGGACCTAGATTTATATAAACGTGGCTGGTCTGGTAATTCATGAACTATTGATGTATTATAGATAAAGTTCTCAATGAATTTCTTCTTTTCCAAGCCTTTAACATAAAGACCACTGTATCCAGATGTTACTCTATTAATAATTCCATTAAATTCCTTAGGATCTATAAAACCGTCCTCCCATTTCAATCCATGATGATTTTTCGTTAACCAGTATACTTGTTTCTTATACTGCAGTGGTAGTGCCTTAAAACAATAGGGAGACTTGAAGATGAAATGACTTATTTTATATCCATCATAGGTTGCTAGCTCTTTTGGTAGGAATTTATTGTTGTTTGGTAGTCGGAAACCTTGAACATCTACGTACAATAGCGATGACGATGACGATGACGATGATGAGGTCATTATATTAATAAATCACTCCAGCTTCACGTAGTGCTTTTTCAATAGCAATAATCTCGTTTTGATGGGAATTATTTCCAGCACCAGTTGATGCACACAACAAAGCCAAACGAGCAACTAACTCATTCGGATCATCCCAATAAATATATTCAACTGGTTTTCTATTGTATCGTAAATATTGAACACCCCGCCCCGAATGAGAAGGGGAACTCTGTGATCTTAATAATGGTTTAATAACCTTTTGATATTTATATGATGTATCTCCTTGTATTTTATTCTGTGGATCATACTTCTGTCGATAGGCATTTGTAAGACTGATAATTCTCTTATAAGCGTCTTGATCCTTAATTGAAAACTTACTATGGGAGACATTTTTCAAAAACAACAAATCATATAGTCCTTCTGTTCCCTTGAAAACTTCATTCAATACTTTTATATCACCATTAGGCTCAATATACAAAACTGTATTGCCCAGAGTTAGCTTCTTCGTCGCCCCATCATAATTAATTTTTGAAGTGATTGTTTGATGTTTTTGAATCAATGTTTCAATATAGGGTTGTGCAATTGCCGGATTTTGATTGATGTAATCAGCATAATCCTTGTCAGACACTTTTGATTGATCCATAAATAATTCTTCCACATCGTCATCGTCGTCATCGTCTTCATCTTCGCCGTCGTCGGCGGCGAATTTATTTGCAATGGAGTGTCTTCTCGGCACATACGGAAATCGCGGTACACTTTCTTCTTCTTTTTCCTCAACTTTAAGCAGCAATAATATACCGAAAGAATGAGGACAGACCTCATAACACCAAAGTTACTGCATTGCGTCAGGATATTATGAATTGTCTTGCGCACATCTTCGGTGACCACACGTCATGTGATCAGTACTTCTGCAAAAGTGTGGGTAAAGTGGATTTGTCGTCAATGTACGCTTCATTGCAACGTTGTACATTTTATCCCAAGTTCCTTTCGATCGTGAAATCTGTTGCAGACATATCATGGAGTCTCATATTTGATGTCGATGGTAACATTGTAGAAACGTTTAACAATGTTGTTAATAAAATGGTAGGAGGGAAAAGAATTAATTTTTCCACGAAAGGTTCCTACGAAGGCCGATGTTTCAACGCAGTCATCAATTTTAATAAAGAAGGGAGGTTTTTAGCCGAAATTGGATATGAAACGGCTTGTATTGGCCAAAATACTCTAAAGTATTTGGCACAATATAGACAATGTAGAATGACTAAGAAACCGAAAAAAAAGTCCAACGAACCGTCAGTGCCGATTCGGACTGTGGACAGTCGCCCTTGGATATAATAGCAGATGTAGTCTCCAATGAATATGAAGAGAAGGACATATTCATGGAAACTATAAACAATGTGGACATTATACCATTAGAGAAAGATACAACAATGCCACAATTTAAAGATAGATGGCTGGCAGAACGACGGCTTCGAATTACTGCAAGTCATTTTGGAAGAATCTGTAGAATGAGAGCAAATACAAACACAAAAAATTGTGTTAAAGAAATTGTATCGTTTAAAAGCTGGACCTTGAAGTCTACAAATTACGGAATTATGATGAAAGACATAGCCCGTACCGACTTCGAACAAAAGACGAACATGGAAGTCCAGAAATGTGGATTGTTCGTTGACCAGAACAAAAGATTTCTTACGGCCACACCCGATGGGCTCATTGGTGCTGACTGTACCATTGAGATAAAATGTCCGTACTCTGCACGACATATGACAATCGAAGAAGCAATACGTAACAAGACGATCACGTATTGCACAATTGATAATAAAGGTCAATTGCAGTTGAAAGCAATACACCCGTATATGTATCAAATACAGGGTCAACTGCATATATGTCAGCGAAATCTTTGTTATTTCGTGGTGTGGACTACGAAAGACATGAAGTTCCAGATTATCCATCGGGACGACAATTTTTGGGACAATAAAATGGAGCCGATTCTACAGAAATTTTTTTTCAGTGCCTTGTTACCCGAAATTATAGATTCACGACTCAGTCGTGATCAATCTATAAGAGACTTGTTAGTCAAATACATGTAATCGTGTCTTTGTAGCAATGGTACAAAATACGGTGTTGTCCGATATTGTCAAAATATCCGGGCCGATGTACCTCACAATCCGGTGTTGTCCGATATTGTCAAAATATCCGGGCCGATGCACCTCACAATCCTGTGTTGTCCGATATTGTCAAAATATCCGGGCCGATGCACCTCACAATCCGGTGTTGTCCGATATTGTCAAAATATCTGGGCCGATGCACCTCACAATCCAGTGTTGTCCGATATTGTCAAAATATCCGGGCCGATGCACCTCACAATCCGGTGTTGTCCGATATTGTCAAAATTTCTAGGCCGATGCACCTCATGATCCTGTGTTGTCCGATATTGTGCGAATATCTGGGCCAATGCACGTGCTGCTCGATATTGGTGAAATATCCGGTCCGATGCACTTCAAGGGATCGCATGTAGTCCAATATTTTTTAAATATGTGGATATGTGCTATTTCGGGACAAGTGCACTGTCAAAAAAAACATACTTGCCCTGTAGTATACCGAATGGTAATCCCAGGGCAAGGAGAGGATACGAGGAGGGATTTTAGTGGGTAGGCCCTGTATGATACAGGGAGAGTCCCACACTCCCAAACGACAGGGAGCCGTTTGAGGTCTATAAAAGGTTTCCCCTTCTCTCAAAAATACAAACGAAAAAAAACCGCCCGCTTCGGAAACCACGAGGACGATACCCTTTGGAAAACATTCCTCGATTTTGCAGTTTTAGTACAGCAACTCTGTAACTTATTCGAACGTGGGTCAAAACAAAGCTCGATTTCCACAAACGCGTTACACACGTCTAATTATTCCAAATTTTTTGAGGATATTTGTAACATTGAATTTTTTCGTTTTTCTCCACGTTATCCTGGACTATACACAAATATTTCATATTTATTCTATTGAAGAATGGAGAAAAATGGAAAGAAAACCAATAGGTGTACTTATATTGACTTATTATCAGATTGAAATTTCGCGAAACGAATCCTCAGGGAACCCCCCTATAAATCCTAAAAATATTTTTCATATCGCCCATCAATTATTAGCAATTATTATAAGAATTTATGGTCCAAGACGCTACGTTTGGTATTTTTGAAAAATCTTGCTATGTCGATTTGTATAATTCTTAGAAAAAACACAACATATATACGATAAATCGAAGCTCATGGAAAACAGTCTCCGCAATGTATAAACAATTGGCGCCTACCCCCCGCCCCAACCCCGATGATTGTCGCAAGCCCCACTTATTGTTGGTTTTGTTTGTCTATAACTCATTAGTATTCGGGATGGTTACGAAAGAACAATTAGAGCGTAAGTTATCTATTATTATTATTATTTACACATTTCTTATTCAATTGGTATTAAAAGTGTTTGATTTGATGCAATATTTCGTCTATTCAATAATTTGATTATATGCACCACACGTATGCAATTGTATTTTTTTTAAATGTATCTTTTCAACCTCTTTTCGATTGTAGCAGAATCATTTGTTATAATTTTCCTTTTTTCTGTTTTTTTTTATAGAATTGAATGCTGAAATTGAATCAATTTCTTTGGAAGAAAACACCAACAACGACAACAAGAACAAGAACAATGATAACGCCAAAGAAAAAAACCACAGTAACAGCAACAGCAACAGTGGTCGTGGTGGCCATGTTGGCCATGTTGAGAAAAAAAAGAAAAGAAAATGTAAGTAATCTATGAATGCCTGATTGCACAATTAGAAATCATTTTTCCGATTTTCAGGGTGGCCTGGTAGAGGTGAAGGTGGAGGCCGTGGATGGGGCGGTGGATGGAGCAGTGGATGGGATGGAGGGTTCTATGGAGGCCCTCTAAATATCAACATATCGAATAATTTTTCACGGTAGGAAAATAGTTGTATTCATTCATTGATTTCATCATTAATTTTTCTGTTTTTATTTGGCATTATAGCTCACAAAGTGAAAACAATGAGGTGGGGGCGATGTTGCTGTTGCTGTTGATGTTGTTAATGTTGATGATGATGGCGATGATCATGTTGCGATGGCGATGCTTTTTTCCAAGTCTTTTATTAATTATTATTAATAATTAATTTTTAGAAAAATTATTCATTAAATTATTGAAATTATTAAAATTATTATTAGTAACCTTACATTACCTTTACATTTACCCGTAATTTTCACCATTTGTTTCCTGTTAATACATATTGACACGTTTCTTTCCTCCAGCTGTCAAAATTGGCACTGGCATAATTCCTTACCTGCAATTATCAGTACTGTCCACCTACAATTGGAATCGGCACAAGTAATCAATTGTGCGATTCCCTGTACATGAAGAATACGTGGAGCACTATCTCTATCGTCATGTATATTTACGTACGTCTGTTATTAACGTACAACAGGTATTGTAGGTATATAAAACGCACTCAGGTACGACAAATAATAAACTTTAATTAATCACAACCCCTTATTTTTATGCACACATCTATACATACATATATTTTTCTTACATACTATCATTCTATATTGAAACCATGATTCCTGACTCTTCCGATTTGGCAAACTTGCACTATTTACGTCACAAGCGGGCCATCTTGGTAAAATCACGACGCTGGATTTCCAATCAATTTTCTTTGGGAAATCAACATTTTTTACAACAATAATGCATCAATCGGAAAGAAGACAAAATTATCTACCTAACCGTATGTATTTCAAATCAAAATAATTAATTCTAATAAGTGAAAACAATGCCAGAAATACCAGTTGGTTTTTCCGCAATAACTGAGGCAATTTTCAAAATTTCAAAAAAAAGGCTCTCTCTTGCACTCCGCCTTTGTATCAGCTTTCGAATGAGGGGTTGATCAAAGCTGTAAAATAAAAATTGTAGGAGAAAGACTGTTGTAGCGTACAGAAGTTTTCTCAATTTTCCGGAAAACTAACGGTAGGATCGGAAAATTTCTTGAATATGTGAAAAGAAGTTTTTACTTGCTATCTAACAGTACAAGAATTTTTGCAAAATAATCAAAATTGGACAAGTTATAAGAGAAAATACGAGAAATTGTACAAAAATACGAAAAAAACATGTTGTTAGATTTTTGTCTGTAATTCAAATTTGTATCAATATTTTGAAAAACGGAAAGTTCCGTTGGCCTCTATATTAAATGCTCTTTTCAAAGATCTATGTCCGGTCGTTGTAGTCCCAAGGATGAGCGAGAAATTGCGAGTTAGAAATTCATATTTTCGCCGGTCAAAATTGGACGAACTACTGCCCGGCCTTAACCTTGCAAAGAGACAAGCTGACGGATCTAGATTTGTTGATTAAACAAAGTCTGCGCTAATTTGACCACCATCTCTCTGTCAATAGACAAAACTACAGGAAATCATATTTTACCGATAAAGCAGACTGCATACGTATATAAAGGCTCTCTATCGACTACTACAGGAGGTAAATCGAGTGTTTTTCACACGATAAACATAGTTTTGTTTACTGTTAATTTTCCAAAAGATTTTCACTTTTTGGTAGCAACAATGGTACCGTTGGAAACGTAATGAAATAATCTATAAATTGCATTATACTTTATATAAAAATAATTAATTTTTACAGATAAAAATTGTCGGTGAAAACTCCCATCCATTTTCCATCATAAATTTCCAGTAAATTTTCCGAATTTCAATCTCAAACTATTCTCAAAATTATCCGCTTTTCATTAGCTTTCAAAAGAGCCCTGGTTCAGCCGTATAAGTTTAAAACGGTATGTAAAAAAATCAAATTAGTATGTCGAAATCTTTCATCAATTTTCCGGAAAACTTACAATGTGATCGGAACATTTCTAGCAGCAAATTCATTAGAAAATAAGCAATATTTGACAAGTTATGAGGGAAAATATAAAAAAAAAACTGTAAAAAATGCAAAAAAAACATGCTTCTATATTTCCTTCTGTAACTCCAAATTACATCCGAATTTCAAAAAATCATATATGTACTTCCCTCTCTCTTGAAATGCCCTTTTAAATACCGTTTAAAACATTGAAATCCGTTGGAAAATAAAAAAGTGACATTGTTTTCCGTTTGCTGCTGCATCCCCTTAAGAAGGAAAATATAAAAAAAAAACCTGTACAAAATGCTAATAAACATGTTTCTAGATTTCCTTCTGTAACTCTAGATTACATCCGAATTTCAAAAAATCGGATATATAGTTCCCTGCTTCTTGAAACGCTCGTTCAAATGCCGTTTAGAACAATGAAATCCGTTGGAAAATAAAAAAGTTATTTTATTTTGCAATTGTTCTATCGTGTAAGGAACGCCCTTAAAGAATATTATCATGACCTATATAGGGAATAATGTAAGTTGAATCTTTAGGAAAGACTCTAAACAGAAACAGAACCAATTATGGAATGCGAATCACAATGTGCATGTTTCTCTATGAGAAATAAATTTGGATGTCAGATGAATCTTGTTTACCACTGCTGCACACTGATAGTCTTAGCAGTCATAGTAATTATTATTTTTACAGTCCCTATTCTAATGCCAGAACTTAATATTCCGATTGCATCCATCAATGTAAATCTCAATCAAAAAAATTAAGTAAAAATAATTACTTTAAATATAATCAACCAACCTGTTTATTTCGATCCGAAATATGTTTTGCCCTCAAATATATGAGATGGATAAAAAGAATTATTTGAAACAATATGACTATCAAGAACTCTAGGAATCATAAGGAATGTATCGGATTCATTGAACTTATATAATGTTTCTTGTAGAAGATCAACAGATCTTTAGCAAAATGAGTACATACATAGTACTTTTTTTATGGTTTGACAAAGCAGAACATGTTTAACCCATTAGAGACTATGAATACCCATTTTGCTACTTGTGTAGCAAAATTCTCACCTCATCGACACCCTGTGAATCCGACAGGCGCGCTGCTGTAGCTCTTTAGTCGTTAGTCACCCGTAGTCGACCTCTAGTCATTACTGAATTAGGTTGCGCGGTAAGATTAAGTTTGAACGCGTTTCACATTTGTGTAAAATAATGGACATCATCAGTGGCAAACACATTCGCTTTAGCTACAAAATTCAGAGTCTTATATTAGAGGGACCGGAAAGCAATGTGGTTTCTGCACATATCACTATTTGATTGTCATTTATCAGCTCATTGTGTACATCAAAATCGTGGCAAAGATATTCTGAGGTTACTGTGACTTGTTTAGTTGTAAATACATATTTGAACTTTTTTTTAATTTAGGGTGAAATAGCCTGCCAAATACCAAAAAAGGTACGCATCCGGCATTGCCTGCTTTTCGAGCTTCGGAAAGGTCGTTACGCAACAGTTACTACAAAAAGCATTTGCGATATTTATCCAAATGCATCAGACGTCCGTAAACGCCAAAGGTTGTTTTCCAAGTTCAGACCCAGGAATGTTGATCTTTCTTACTCATATCGATCAGGAAGATCAACTACATTAGACAATGACGTACTAAGGGCGGAAGTCGAAACAAATACCAGTCACACAATCGAAAAATTGTCAAACAGTCTTAACCAACATTGGTTAACCATCCAAGAACATTTGCAGCAAATTGGGAAAGTAAGCAAAGCAAGTAGTTTGGTCCCGCATAATTTATTAGAAGAAAACAAAACTAACCGATCTACCAAATGCAACTTACTGCTTCAACGGCACAATACAGAGGCGTTTTTTGATCGCTTTATCACCAGAGATGAAAGTGAGTCCTCTATGATAATCCAAAAATGCAAAAGGTAGTGGCGCTCCAAATGAATCACCACGAAGAACTGCTAAGCCAGATTTATACCCCAAAAAGCACTTTAGAAGTGCTGAAACCTGGACAAACTGTGAACAATTGGATAGTGTAAATAAATCATTAATTGAAAGGTGCTGCTATATTTTTAAGTTTTGTATGGAATTTTAGGAGTTTCTATTGAAAAAAAATAGTTTAGTAGATTTTTAGTCTTATATAGAGTTAGGACAACTAGGTCCTAACTTCGAACACTGTGTATGAAATTAAGATCCAATTTTTTCAATTACCTTTTTTGATACCGTTGAAGTTCTGGATTTATTACTTTGAAATTAAAATCAATAAAAATGTTTTTGCTTTAAAAGTTGAATCTCTAGAATAACAGTTCCAAAAATTACAAAAAGTATTGTTTATGTAAGCTTGTTTTCAAAATTTCGATTTTTTTTTTAAATATACGAAACTGGGCTCTATTGTTTCTTGTAAATTGCTGTTCGGAAACTCTCATTTATTCGAACAGTTACAATTAATTCACGATAATTTTGGACACGTTTCCGGCGCGATTACTTTTGTGGAAAACCTGGATATTGAAATTTCTGAAACATTCGAAAACTTTGATTGAATTATTAATCAATTAAGTAATTCACCAACGCCAGAGTCGTTTTGAGCCAGCCACAAAAAAAACAATTAAAAAATTAAGAATTATCTGTAACGGCGTTTTTCGAAATTTTGATAAATAGAGAAGTGATTTGCAGTATTCATTACTTTTCATCTACAGAGTATAATTTTTTCTTCAATTGTTACTTTAACCCCTAATAAAAATCAAAAATTCAATTTAATATAATTAAAAATATATAATAGGCTGAAAATTAATTAGAATTTTTGTTACGAATAAAACAATATAAAATATTTCATTAGTGGAGATAGAATTCTGCTTTACAGCAAAAAAAAATCCAATTGTTTTAATATTTTTTTTAATCTAAAAATTTAAAAATTGTCAAAAATTAATTATTGCCAGTATTTATATATAAAGTACTATAGATTGGAAATTCTGTAATTAAAAAAAAAAGAAAGATTGAGAATAAACATTGCAACTGCATGAGATTTGTACCCGAGACATTCGGATTGAAAGCAAATTTGCATTTTGCATTTTGAAGTTTTTCATTTGTCTAATTTGTTTTCTTACATTACGATGGATACTTTTCTCAACGTGTCTCCGAGCCTGTTGACTTTATACACTATAAGAACTTTAGATTATTTCTTTAAGCATTTACATGGTGAGTTTAACAGTTTCGTCTGTTTTTATACTAATGTTAAAATTTTACTGAGTTATACAGGAAAATTTGTCAAAAACCTGCTTAAGTCCTACTACAATTACAACTAATGATTTACTAATCTAACTTATCCTATACAGGTATTTGTTAGTTGTTACTTAGTTAACTCTTTAATACATTAGTTTAATCTCTATTGAAAAATTCCATGTTACAATAGGGTAGTTTATGTTTCATTTTGAATGAAATATTCTGTTGATTTTTGTTTTTAATTGGTAGAAGTAACTCGTTGTGTTCTAGTTGTGTGTGTGTAGAATTTGTTAGATAGTTCATTTATATATTGTTTCAATGAAATGATTCCCGTTTTTTCTCTTAGTTGAGTAATTCTGGTAAATCTGTTTTTATTTTTAATTAATCGGAGGCATCCGTTCTGAAAAGTTTCTAGTGATCTAAGTTTTCTGTCTAATGCAGAGCACCATGCTGGCGCTGCATACGTTAAAATTGGTCTGATTATTGAAGTATAAATTAGTTTTTTATTTTTTTCTGAAGTTCGCGTTGATTTTAAAAGTGGGTATAGTAATTTTAACGTGTATCTAGCATTGTTTAGAGTGTTATGTAGGTGTTGTGAGAATGTTAATCTTTTGTCCAGTGTTATTCCGAGGTATTTGACTGTTGTTTTTTCTTTGATTTTATTATTATTTGTGGAAAACTGAAAATTTTGTTGTCCGTTTTTCTTCTTGTAAATATAATATTTTTGCACTTATCTATATTAGGTGTTATTTTCCATGTTGCCAAGTAGTTTTGTATGTTGCGCAAGTGGATTTGTGTTTGACGATTTGCGACTTCTGCTGCAAATGAGTGTGCGTAAATGGCTGTGTCATCTGCATAGTGCTAATTTGGTTTTTGGGAATTTAGTGATGTCGTTAATGTATAGATTAAATAATACCGGTACGAGTATGAAGCCCTGAGGCACCCCTGACTTTATGTTTTTGGTTTGAGATTCTTTTTCTCCGATTTTCGCCGCGAATTCTCTGTTGTCGAGGTAATCTTTTATTAGGTTTATTAAATACGTTGGTATTTTTAAGTTGATTATTTTATACTTTAGCCCTGTCAGCCATACTTTATCGAAAGCTTTTTCGAAATCTAGTAAAATCATTGCTATTGATTTATCCAGGTTAAAGTGTGTTGTGATGTCATCGATCAGTCTTACAATTTGTTGGGTAGTTGAATGTTTTCTTCGAAATCCGAATTGTTCTGCTATTACTGTATTGTGTTTTTCCAGGTGTTTTACGAGCCTCTTGTATATTATCATTTCGGTGATTTGAGAAAGTCCAGGTAAAAGGTTTATTGGCCTGTAATTGCAGGAATGGTACGGTGTTTTATTGGGCTTAGGTATAGGAATTATTAGGGAGTCTTTCCATTGGTCTGGGAATTTCTGTAGTTTAAATATTGCGTTTATTATGTATACCAGCGGCACGATTGCTTTTTGTGGAAGACTTTTTATAATTCGATTTTCAATTGTGTCTCTACCTGCCGCTTTCTGTGTCGGTAGCTCCTTTATTACTTCAGTTACTTCTTCGTACGATGTAATTATTTTGTGAACTTTATCAGGTGTAGTAGATTTCGTTTCTTCGAAGAAATTTTTGATTTGCCTGGTTATTTCTTGTTGCAGTTGGTTAAGATTTTCGTCGTTTGACTGATAGATTTCTTGAATTGCTTCTGCTATGATGTCTGCTTTCTCTTTATCATCGTAGACGGTTTCGTTGATTTTTGGGTTTATTAGTAGTGGTATGTTTAGGTATTTGACTTTATTTTTGAGTGTTTTGGTTGTTTTCCAGAGGCTGTTGTCTTGAGGTTTTAGTTTCTCTAGTTTATTGCTCCAGTTTTTGTTTCTTTGTTCTGCTATTATCCGTTTCATTATTTTACATAGATTATTCATTTGTATTTTATGAGTCGTGTTTCTGGTTCTTTGCCACTGTTTTCTTGCTTTATTTTTGGTTTTTATTAGACTTAAAATCTCTGAGCTGAGATGCTCTTTATTTATGTCTATTTCTATGTTCTACTATGATTTCTGTGTATTGTTGTACCGTTTGATGTAATTCTTCGACTGTATTGATGTTACGGTTTAATGTGATTGCTTGGTTTAGTTCATTTCTAAAGCGTTTCCATTCTGTTTCTTTAAAACAGTTGATTCTTTTTGCCACTTGCTCTATTTTGGGATGTCCTAGTTTTATTTAGACTGGGTTTTGGTCAGTGTTCAGTTCACATTGCGATACTGGGTTACTGAGTGATTTAAGTTTATAACATTTTCACTAATTGCTAGGTCGATAGTCGATGGTTGTGCGTCACTATTAGGAAAATGTGTATATTCGTCTGTGTGGTGTAGAATATATCCATTGGACTTGAATACAATTAGCTAGCATTGTTCCACTTGTATTGTAATCAGCGCAGTTCCACGCGGTGTTTCTTACGTTGTAGTCTCCAATTAGTATTACTTTCGTTGGTTGGAAGAGAGCATCTAGATCGGAGTCTCTTAGTTTATTTTGTGGTGGGTTGTATATTGCTGTTATTGTTGTATTATTTTTGGCTAACTTTATAGAAATATTTTCTAGCGTTGACGCCGGATTATCATGCAATGATTGATGTGGTACGTTTTCTTTGATTAGTATCGCTACTCCTCCACCAGATCTATTGACTCGATCTTGGCGGTAAGTGTGGTAGTTTCTTATTTTCAGTTTGTAATTTGGTTTGATATTTGTTTCAGAGAGTGCCATTATGTCGATTTGATAGTATTCCATGAAATTGGCTAGTTCCGGTACCCTTCCGCTGATACTTTGACAATTCCAGTATGCCATATTTATCGTGTTATTCATTATCTATTTTGTTGATTACTTCAATTAGGGCCGCGAATTTATCGCCGTCCGTTTTGCATTTTTTTAAGTTTTCATTGAGGATCCTGACATACCTTAACATTTTGCTG
Source organism: Mylabris phalerata (assembly GCA_020740385.1). Taxonomy (NCBI): domain Eukaryota; kingdom Metazoa; phylum Arthropoda; class Insecta; order Coleoptera; family Meloidae; genus Mylabris; species Mylabris phalerata. The sequence continues at coordinate 153,862 of JAJEOX010000272.1, forward strand.
ATGTCAATAAATTTGTTTGGTTCGCTAACCTCTTCTATTAGTTCGTTCACACTCTCGCTATTGTTGTTGTTTGTTGTAGCTTGTTGTTGTTGTTTCGCTCGCTTCTCTTGTTCTTGGGCTAGTTGTTCCCAGATGTTACGTTGTGGTTGAGGTGCCGGTGTGAATGTTGTTTTCCTTGTGTTGTTGTTTCTTGATTTGTTGCTTTATAGTTTATTAACATACACGGGACATTCTTGAGAGTTGCTCAAGTGTTCTCCCTCACAGTTGCTACATTTTGGACTGTCTTGTCTTTCGACAACACAATCTCTTGTTAGATGGTTTCCAAGACACTTTAGACATACTGGGGTGGGGGTTAAAAGCAAATACGCTGTCAACTACACTACTTAGTATTTTGAATTCTATACTCTCTTATAAATTCTTTTTAGGGGCGGATTACTTTCAATTTCTTTTTCTCAAAATGAAGAAACAAAATTAAGCAAAGTAGTGACACAATTTTTTATTTGTTAATTTCTTACGTTAATTACAATACACAATTAAAACAATTGTTTCTTTCATTTATCTATCCACAAATAATACGACGAAAATGTGGCGTTAGCCACAAAAAAGAATTGGCAATCTAGTCAAGAGACAAGATGATAGACCTGGATTAGTTGATAAAACAAATTTCTTCGCCATCTATCTGCTATTAGCCGAAACTAGAATATATCGACAATTGTATTATTGTTGTATTATTAAAATCGATGCAGAAGTCACTTAAAAACTGGAAATGACCCGAAAAAGAGAATTTAAATCTGTACCCGATAAGTAACATTATAGAAAAAATTAAAACACCTCAAAAAGTTAACAAAAACAGAGAAATTTATTATGTTCCACAAATACAGAAGTACTGGGATTTCTACTAAATACTTAGGACATAATAATATAGCTATAGGTATATTGCTAGTGTTCTTATAAAAGCCAGTAGTCTGATCCTAAAAATATTATGAATGGTATGTTGATTTTGTTGAGGGCCCTCAGCACCAAAATAGACAATTATAGACAATCGGAAAACAAGATTCCTGATTTGTTTTCCAACGGATTTCAATGTTCTAAACGGTAATTAAAAGGGAATTACAAGAAGGAGGGAAATACATATTTGATTTTTTGAAATTCGGATGTAATTTGGAGTTACAGAAGGAAATATAGAAGCATGTTTTTTACCATTTTTTACAGTTTTTTTTTATATTTTCCCTCATAACTTGGCAAATATTGATTATTTTCTAATCAATTTCACACAACATGTGGCCAACTAAAAGCGCTTTCCAAATCTGTCAGAAATTTTCCGATCGCATTGTTAGTTTTCCGGAAAATTTATGAAAGGTTTCGACATACTAATTTTGTTTTTTTACGGGCAGTTTTAAACTTAGATGACTGAAGCAGGTCTTGCTTGAAAGCTAATGAAGAGCAGATAATTTTGAAAATAGTTTGAGATTGAAATTCGGAAAATTACTGGAAATTTATAGTGGCGAAATTTTATCTCTTATTTTTATCTGTTAAAATTAATTATTTTTGTATAAAGTGTATTGCAATTAATAGATTATTTCATTATATTTCCAACGGTACCATTGTTGCTGCAAAAAAGTGAAAATCTTTTGGAAAATTAGTGATAAACAAAACTATGTTTATCGTGTGGAAAACGGCTGACTTAGTTCCTCTTATACTCGCTAGAGAGTCTAAAAACACCTATGCGTCCTGTATGTCGGTATATTCTAGTTTCGGCTAATGGCAGATGGATGGCGATCAAATTTCTTAATTACAATTTACAAATAAATAATTGTTTTTTTCATTTATCTGTCTACAAATTATACGACGAAACTGTGGCATTAGCCACAAAAAAAGATTTGGCAATTTTGTCAAGAGACAAGATGATAAACCTAGATTAGTTGATAAACAAATTTGATCGCCATCTATCTGCCGTTAGCCGAAACAAGAATATATCGACAATACAGGACGCATAGGTGTTTTCAGACTCTTGCGAGTATAAGAGGAATTAAGTCAACGGCTTTCCACCCGATAGGCAGAGTTTTGTATATCATTGATTTTCCAAAAGATTTTCAATTGTTTCGCACCAACAGTGGTACCGTTGGAAAGGTAATGAAATGATCTATAAATTGCAATACGCTTTATACAAAAATTATTAATTTTAACACAAAAATAATAGGTGAAAATTCTCCATATTTTCTCACCATAAATTTCTAGTAAATTTTCCGAATTTTAATCTCAAACTCTTTTCAAAATAATGAGCCCTGGTTCAGTTGTCTAAGTTTAAAATTGTAGGTAAACAAATCAAATTGGTATGCCTAGACCTTTCATCAATTTTCCGGAAAACTAAAAATGCGATCGGAAAATTTATTGTAGGTTTGGAAAGCGCTTCCAATTTGCTTCATGCTCTGTGAAATTCATCAGAAAATAAGCAAAATTTGCCACGTTATGAGGGAAAAAAACTGTACAAAAAGCTAAAAAACATGCTTCTATATTTCCTTCTGTCACTCTAGATTACATCCAGATTTCCAAAAATCTAATATATATACTTCCTTCCGTCTTGAAATGCTCTTTCAAATGCCGTTTAGATCATTGAAATCCGTTGGAAAATAAACTTCTGGGGTTGTTTTGGAAATTCTTCTATAACTGATGCGGACCCTTAATGTTTTTTTCAAATGATCGAATCGTCAATATTGTTACAGAAATCCTTATAATTCTTCGTTTTCGTTCTATATACAAGGTGCGTTCCATAAGTAATGCGACCATTTTTTTTTCTGACGCACGATACACCAGAGCGTGTTGTAACTGGCTGGGCTAAGCGAAGGGGGGTGTTAGCTTCAAAACGCTCCTTGTCTCATTTGGCTGCGAGCTGCCGGAGAGTCAAAACGTGCGTTTCCGTCAACCCCGCTTTGAGTTTATGTAACACGGCACAATGGATCAATCTATAGAGCAACGGTACGCTATCAAATTTTGCGTCAAATTTGGGACGTCCGCCACCGAAACGCTTTCATTACTTCAGCATGCCTTTGGGGCTGATTGCTAGGCCAAATCACAAGTTGTCCGATGGCACAAGCCGTTCATGGAGGGCCAAGAGGAGATCACCGACGAACCTCGAAGTGGACGGCCATCAACCTCACGAGTCGACGAAGATGTGACGCGTGTGCGCGATTGTTTGAACTCTGATAGGCGGCTGAGCCGTCAATTGATAGCACAAACTATAAACATGGCAAAAACAACCGTTTTCCGCATTGTGACCGAAGATTTGAACATGAAAAAGGTGTGTGCCAAACTCGTCGTAAAAGTATTGACCGACGAACTAAAGCACATGCGAGTTCTTCGGCGCCGAGAAATGTTGGAAATGTGTGAAAATGATCCTCATTTTTTAAACTCAGTAATCACTGGTGAAGAGTCGTGGATTTTTTAGTACGACCCTGAGACAAAAAAGCACAGTTCAGGGTAGCACACCCCATCGTCGCCCCGTCCCAAGAAGGCGCGCATGAGCAAGTTCAGAATCAAAACCATGCTCATTGTCTTCTTTGACGTCAGAGGCATTGTCCACCACGAATTCGTACCTACCGGAACTACAGTGAACTCAGCTTTCTACTCGGAAGTGCTCAAAAGACTGAAAAAGCGCCGAGTCACAGCACCTTCATTGTCAACGACTTACTGGCTAGGACCAACACCCCATTGGTTCCCCAGCCTCCCTACAACACCGGCCTAGCTCCAGTTGACTTTTTTTTGTTTCCTCGGTTAAAAGGAGTCATGAAAGGAAAACATTAGGACACGATTGAAGCATTCCTCAAATGTTTTTTTTTTTTTTAATTTGGTCGCATTACCTATGGAAGGCACCTTGTACGACTCTATTCTTATTTTTGTCTACCACAGACGGTCACATTTATAGAAATACATATATCCATATTTATAGTGTAGTTTTATGTTTTTTTTCAAACATTGTAAATATTCCCTCTCTGGAAATGTCTAACAAGTACCATCTCCACCCCTTGATTATTTTAACAATATTTCAGTACTCTTCTGGTAGGCACGATAGAAACAATCAGGGCAATTCAGTAAATGAAAGTTTTGTATTTTCAATTTATCACTTCATGTAAATGTAAATTGTTTCACACAATGCAACTTTTGACTGAATATACAATAAAATATTCTGTAGAAAAATAATGTCGAGTCATGCAGAAGAATTAAGTATATAATTTCTTTTTCATTATTAAATCAAATCTTGCAACGTATGAAATATTGCGTTGTCTTTTCAATTTTTAGAATAAAATACAAAATTAACACCTCCACGACCACCACGACGGCATCCGAACCCACAACGACGGCTATCACTGCCGTCACGACGGCCGATAACAATAAAAGAAAAAGTAAGGCCCGGTATTTCCATCTGTAGGTAAAGTTCTCGTTATCTATCTGTCATGTAGGCTACCTTATAGATAGATAGGCAGCAGTTAAATTTGTGTGTACATCTACGTATTTTTATCTGACGGATACGTATCAAGTGAGTAACTAATTAGTAAGATAGGGGGTTACAATTTTAAAAAGTTGGTAGTACATAAAAGCAAGATGACGCGAAAGAAATGCACTGAGTGAGATAAGCATATGCGCAATAATAATGAGTAAGGCAAAGATACAATTATTTGCAAATGACATTTAAAATAAACAAAATTTTGTAAAAATAATAAAAAGATTGTGGAATTTATAGTAAAATGATGTAAAGTGATATAAAAGGTAAGTACTGGTTAAACTAATTTTATCATTTTTTAACTTTGCATTGATAAGCTTATTGATAATTAAAAAATAACCCTTTTTCGGTATAATTAACAAAATGTGCGAAAGTAGTAGCAAAAAGCGAAAACGATCCTCTAATTTTTCGGAAGCTGAAACAGAAATCTTAATAAATATTATAATAAAACACAAAAATTATTGACAATAAACGATCAGACGCGGTGTCGTGGAAGGAAAAGGCCGAGATGTGGGGAACAAGTCGCTTATGAATTTAATGCAGAAACTGGAAGTACTTATCGCGATGCAAAAATACTGCGAGGGAAGTATGAAGGGATTGACAAAGATATAAAAAAAGGAAGCATGTAATAAGTTGGAGATTTTTAAATCTGGAGGTAGTACCACTGCATTAACAGATTAAAAAAATTATGGAGGAAGCAGCACAAAATTATCTACATAACCGTATGTATTTCGAAACAAAATAATTCATTTTAATAAGTGAAAACAATGCCAGAAAAACCAGTTGGTTTTTCCGCGAAAACTCAGGCAATTTTCAAAATCTCAAAAAAGCCTTCTATCTTGCACTCCGCTTTTGTATCAGCTTTCAAATGAGGGGTTGATCAATTGTGTAGGAGGCAACCTGTTTTAGCTTACAGAAGTTTTCTAAATTTTCCTGAAAACTAACAGTGGAATCGGAAAATTTCTTGAATATTTAGAAAGAAATTTTCATTTGCTATGTAACAGTACAAGAATTTTTGCAAAATAATCACAATTGGTCAAGTTATAAAAGAAAATATAAGAAATTGTACAAAAATACGAAAAAAACATGTTGTTAGATTTTCGTCTTTAATTCAAATTTGTATCAACATTTTGAAAAACGGGAAAAACCATTGCGTTCTATAAGAAATACTCTTTTCGAAAATCTATTTCCGGTTATGGTAGTCCCAAGGACGAGCGAGAAATCGCAAGTTACAAACTCATATTTTCGCCGGTTAAAATTTTGAGATCTACCTTGTCCCCTTAACCGAAGTTCGAAAGAGGCGATTTTCGCGTTATCTGAAAGATAGCCTACATAAAGTTTTAACTAGAGGTGGAAATACCGGGCCTAAGTAATAAAAATTTTTACTATATAATTCTTAGATTTCTTTCTAATTTTTAGGAGGGCGGGGCTCACGTGGCCGAGGACGCCATGGCCGAGGAAGATATAGGGGAAATATAATTTATAATTGTAGGTAGTCGAAGATATATGATACATAAAAATTATTACAATTTTTACACCGATAATTAATTCTTTTTCAATTTTCAGAAAAAAGACTGCAAGAATTTGCTTAATTAATTCATTGATTTAGATTTGTAATTTTTTTATTTGGATTTTGCAATAAGAATTTTTTATTTACGAGGGTAGCCCTGAAAGTTTCCAGAAATGACCAACAGATAGCGCTTGACGGATGTCAATATGACATTAAAGTTCGACATTTTCATATAATAAACGTATTATAAGAAAAACGTTCGGCAGCGTATTTTAGTTTTCACGGTGTTTAAAATAAATCAATTTATAGAAAAAAAATGGATATTTTTAGGGAGAGCATTTTCGTGCGATAACTTTACGATTTTTAATCTGGTCTAACTCAACAACAATGCATTGAGCGACCAGGTCTTGTTGCTACCGTTGCTCTTCAGGATTGAAGAACAACAATGGTATACAACAATTTGTTTACCTGATGTCGGGGAAATCAGAAAACAGGAATCGTCGCATCATTATTCACCACGACAACGCCAGCTCTCACACAGCTCTTCGTAAAGTCGACTATTTAAAGGGGAACATCGAATTAATTACTCATTGTCCGTATTCGCCTGATTTATCACCAAACGACTTTTTTGTTTCCTTTTCTCAAAAACAAATTGTGTGGTGAACGTTTTTCAACACCGGAAGAGGCCGTTAAAGCATTTAAAAGACATGTTCATGAGATATCTGCTTCAAATTGGAATGAATGCTTCGACAACGGGTTTGTTAGAAAGCAAAAGTGCTCAAAATTTAAAGAAGAATACATTGAGAAACAATAAAGTAACGGTTTCGATAAAATATCTATTCATTTTCCTTTTTCCGGAAACTTTTAGGGTGTCCCTCGTATTTTCGTTTTGTTTGCTTATTTAACACTTCCAACTCAGGATTTTCCAGGTCACCAATAGCCACTGCTGGTAATGTAAGGAAAAAGGCCAGGTGGAAAAAGGTGTCGGTACGACCGATCGCTGCGGCTTATATTTCGTTGGCTTATCGGTCGAATGCCCCTTCTGCTCAGGCTTGCGCGGTACCTCGTTAGTTTTAGTATGCGGCTGCTGGTGACGCTGGACGGTTCGTTACAAAATTTTTAAATGAAAATTGTTTCTAAATCAATTATTTTCTCCAGTGTTCCTAAATGTGATGAACAAAGTTTTATATCGCAAGAAATTGCTAGTGAACACAACATCAGGTAAAAAGTTCTTTTTGCTCAACCGAAGTACAAAGTAATATCGAATAAGTATTTTATTCCTGTTACAGCGACTTGGTAGGACTATCAAGTGCAGCTTCAGCCGGTGAAAACTTTGTAGAGCCAATGCGGGATCAACCAACATTAGAGGTTGAGAAAAAAGACTTGCCGGAGAGTACGATCCTTCAATCGAGAAAATTACCGGTCGACGTGTGGTGGATATTCAAAGTTTCATCACCAACATCAGTCAACTGGAGAGTCACTCATGCAAAGCAAGTGGCTTAGGATTTCTAGCATTAGAAAAAGAAGTAGTAATGGGTTTAAATTCAAAATTAATTTATAAATGCACTAAATGTGTCTTTACTACTTCTTTCGAAACGAATCCCAACAGGAGTGGCTCTAATTGTGGAAATGTCAACTATTTGGCCACTTCTGCTGTAATTTCTAATGGAAAAGGCTTTTCAACATTAGAACAAATATTGGCTACTCTTGACATCCCCGGCTTTTGAATAAAAACATTTTTAAATAATCAGCAAAAAGTCTATGAGTCGTGGAATGACGCTTTGACGCCATCAATTGAAGAAGCCGGCAAGTTAGAATATGCGAATGCCCAAAATACAAATAAAATGACAGGGGATATTGGAAACATTTCCGTTATTGTTGATGATGGTTGGAGTCATAGGTCCTACGGTCACCGCTACACAGCAAAGTCAGGAGTAGCCGTAATAATAGAGGCATATACGAAACAGATTTTATGGGTGTTAGGAATAAATATTGCTTTATATGTGCAATGGCAAGTCGTAAAGAGATCGCCACACACAGTCATGTTTGTTTTGAAAACTGGGAAGGCTCATCGTCAGCAATGGAAGCTGATATTTTGCAGGAGGGATTTTCTTGCAGTGAAGCCATGCACAAGTTGCGCTATACCTCTTTTGTTGGTGATGGAGATTCAAGCGTGCATAGCAGGATTTTGGAAACAGTTCCATATTCGCGATCTATTTAAAAAATACAATGTGCAAATCGCGTAACAAAGAATGTTACGAAACACTTATTTAATCTTGCCTAGGAATCTAACGCTAATAGAATTTTACTAACAAATTCTCGAATATGTAGCATTTCGAAAAATATAACAAAAGTAATATCGTGGCATGCGAAGCAAAAAAATGCGTCTCCTGTAGAATTGAAAGACGATATTTCAAATATTGTTAATCACGTTTTTGGAGACCATTCACAATGCAAATCGTTCTATTGTTTAACCCATTAACGCCGGCCGTCCTCATTTGAGGATGCTAAGAAAAATAAACACTCAACGATATAGGAAGACTGTTTATAAAATTTTTCAAGTTTTATCACGTTTATATAAACAAATTAATGAGTCAATGGTCTAGAACGACTTTAAACATGATTAGTTGTGATTTGACAGTACTTGTAATCTCACAATATTTTAAAGTGTGTTTGTTCATAGATTGTTATTTTGGAAAAAATATTTTTTTCATCAAGAAAAACATAATTTTACAAAATTAGAAGCTTTAAATGCCCTTCTTTCTGTAAGTATACTCAAAATAATTGTAATTTCATATTTGGTGGCTTTTATCTACCAATATATCTTGACGTCCTCAAACGAGGACGTCAGGCAGATTTATAAATAATTTGAATATTTTTTTTTCATGTCAGATTATTTTACTATGGGTCCGAAAACTTTTTATGGTGTCAAAACTTTCCAAAAATTGGAAGAAGCTATAGATGTAATTGAAAACGAGGAATATGATCAACTCTAAAGTATTGATTTGTGTGTGCTTCCACCAAGTTTGGATGAGTTGACAGATAATGAAGAATTCGATGAAGATATTATAGAAGATCCAAATTATATTCCAAAAGAAATTTCTGGAACAATTGAAACTTCAGTCATCTCACATGATGAACCTAGAGAAGAAAAAGCTGCAGAGCAGGGTTTATAAAAGGAATATGCTGCGTTTGATAAACCTCAGTGGTCAAAAACAGATCTGCCTCCTACCACGAAAACCGGTATTCTGTTCGATGAAGAGATGAAAAAAGTCAAAGAAGATTTGAAAAATTTATCTCCAAGGAAAATTTGGGAAAAATTTCTTTCGGATGAGATTATTTCTTATATTTGCGAACAAACCATTATATATGCAAGACAAAAAAATAATCATTCTTTTACTATACAACCACAAGAAATGCAAACTTTTTTTGCAATTTTATATCTAACAGGATATAACAAATTACCAAGAGAACGATTATATAGGTCCCTAGATGAGGATCTAGGAGTTTCCTGCGTATACAATGCAATGAGCAGAGATAGATATTTAGAAATAAAGAAATTTCTGCATCTAGCCGATAATGCGAAAATCGGAGACTCAAAAGATAGAATGTATAAAATAAAACCTTTAGCAAATAAATTAATTGAAAAATTCTGTCAGTGGGGATGCTTCCACAAAGATATATCAATTGATGAATCCATGGTAAAATATTTTGGCCACAATCCAGCAAAACAATTTATAAGAGGCAAACCAGTACGATTTGGTTACAAAAATTGGATGATATCTAGTTCAACAGGATATTGCTACGGTTTTGATGTTTACTGTGGGAAAAAATCAAATGAAACTGAAGATACTAAAGGATTATCCCTTGGAGCTAAGGTAGTGCTAGACCTTCTAAAAAACCTACCTGAACCATCTAAAAATGAAATTTTTTTTGACAATTATTTTACAACATATCCACTAATGGTTTATTTGAAAAAGAAAAATATAAAAGCAACAGGAACGGTCAGAGAAAATCGTATCCAAAAATGCCCTCTCACGGAGTCCAAAAAAATGAAAAAAATGGCTAGAGTTACTTACGATTATAGACTTGACAGAACAAATGGAATATTGTGCGTAAAGTGGTATGATAATAGTATTTGTTCAATGTTATCAAATTACGACACCGTTGAGCCATTGCATCATGTAAAACGGTGGTCAAGAATTTCAAAATCTAAAGAGAATGTAGTACAGCCAAAATTATTCTCTTCTTATAATTCTGGAATGGGTGGAGTAGATGCTCACGACCAATGCATATCTTTATATCGCATTGCTATAAAAGGTAAAAAGTGGTGGTGGGTTCTTTTTACATATTTTCTGGATATGACAATGACAAATGCGTGGAAAGTCCATCAAATTTCTTCAGAAACATCAATGGACCAACTAGAATTTCGTCGTAATATAGTGCGAAGTTATTTGAGAGATGGCGCGGCTTCCAAGACCCAAAGGAAGAGAAAAGCTGGATCCAGCGTTGAACTTAGTGAAGGATTTCATTTTCCAGTGAAGCTGGATAAACAGTTAAAGTGTTGTATTTGTCATATGAAGGCAAAAGGACATGCAAAAAGTGCGAAAAAACAATGTGTATAGAAAAAGGATGCTTTGAGAAATACCATACATCCGCCTTACGTCCCCATTCGAGGACGGCCTTGTATCTCTAGATTAGGTTAAAAAAAAAATATATATTTTTTTTAAATTTGTATTAAATATATTCTAAAGTTAATGTTTTGGTGTTCTATAACATTTTTTCCTTGTCAGTTTTCTTTCAGGCGTTAATGGGTTAAAAGTGGGCACCAAAGAGATAATCGCACAATATCAAAACTGTTCTATACAGAGAAAGGTGCGTTTATTGCAAATAATTGGCGCGGTTACTGCCAAAAGTTACAGTCTAATTGAAAACGCTACTAGCAATAGAGCTGAATTGTTTATGCACCAAGTTGCAAAATTTAACGGTGGAAAGGCGAGCGAGCTTCTTTGGTAGAAGAAATGGTTTCAATATTAGATCCCAAGGAGCTGCGCTATCTTTTCAATATGGTCTCGAACGGTTAAGCAAAAGTAACAGCAAAAGTACCCAAGCAACGATTGAAGCGATTGGTAAACAATCGAACAAATAAAAACAGAAATCGCTTGGGAAGAATGTTACCAACATTTGAGCAAAAAAAATAAGAACTATACAAACAAGGATAAAGATTACGGATTATCCTGTAAATCGATGCGCTAATCAAACAGCAAATTAAATTATTAAATGTTTCGACAGATAAGCAAAACGAAATTCAAATAAAGACAGTAAAGCAAAGTGACTCTGAGGCCTGGTTCGACGAAAGAAAATGCCGTCTAACATCCTCTAAGTTCGGTGAAATCAACAAACGAACAAAGAATTTTGGAAATTTTGTGCACAATATTCTATACACTAATCCTACAGGAATCCATCTTGATTATAGCAAAATGTATGAAGATGTTGCCAGAGACGAATACTCTACATTGACCGGCAATACGGTTGTGCGGTGTGGACTTTTTATGTGCACCGTAGGTTTTCTTGCCGCCTCACCAGATAGTTTGGTTGGTAATGATAAAATAATGGAAATTAAATGTCCATATTCCGCCAGGCAATTAAAACCTATAGAGGCACCCTATCCTATTAAAACATTTCATTGTAAATTAGAAAGTAATAGTTTGCGATTAAAAAAGAATCACAATTACTATTACCAGAATCAGGGTCAAATATCTATAACGAAGCGACAAGTTTGTGATTTTGTAGTGTGGACTCCTAGGGGAATTCACATTGAAACAATTGAGGTCGATAACGAATTTTTTAAGAAAATACTGCCAAAATTACAGCAATTCTACGATAACCATTTTGGGCCTGAACTCGTCGACAGCAAGCATAATCGTAGTATGAAATTACGGGACATGAGTTAGTTTAATTATGGTAAATAAAGAAACCAGATAAATCAAATTTGTGGCCTAGGCCTGATATTTATGCTGCTCAAAGTCGACAAAACAATTTCAAATAAAAATGCCAGATATCTGAGTTACTCAACTTGTAAACCATACAAATCAAATTTGTGGCCTAGGCCTGATATTTATGCTGCTCAAAATCGACAAAACAATTTCAAATAAATTTCTGAACCGACGCTAGAAATCTAAGTAATTTAATTTCCAAATAATCAATAAAGAAACAATATTGATCAATAATTTGCTATAAAAAGATAAATAACTAATAATAATAATGACACAAATTAAGGTACACAGTTATATAATGAGCCAATATGAATGTTGAACAAGTTTCAGCAGTACTGTAAAACTGCATTTACAATGCGAAAGAATCAAAAATTCTGAGAATAATATTAAAGTGACAGAAGATTTTAGGCAAAAGAAGAATCTGCCCATACCTGCTCTGAAGTACTTGGAATGGAGATCCCAGAGCAGGGAGAGAATACGAGGAGCGGTTTTAGTGGGTAGGCCCTGGATGGTCCAGGGAGAGTTCCACACTCCCAAACGACATTGGGTCATTTGGGGTCTATAAAAGATTTCGCCTTCTCTCGAAAATCAAAACAAAAAACACCGGCCTATTATAATCATCCTCATCCTTTAATATCATTTGTTTTTGTTTCCTCAATATCGAACATTGATTTTTGTCTTATTTCAGTTTATTGCAAATAGAATTATTGATGTAATGAAATAATGTTAAATACCACCTGTTTTGGTACTAATTGACAATTGTTACTAATTGACAAGGTAAGATATTATTGTACGAATTGCTGGTAAGTACACATTACGTTTGTCATATAGGATGCGCCAAAAGTAACGACTAATATTCATGCTTTTTATTTATCAAAAGGTAACTTTCTATTGATCATTTCTGGCTCATAAATAAATAATAGAAAAATAAAAAGTCTGGGCATTGGAATTATTAATTTTATGCGTTCCTTTTTGTTCACACTGTATGTTGTCATACGGCATAGTACAAATCTGCAAATGCTAATCCAAAAAATTTCCGTAAAATCCATAAAATCTGAAATCGACGTCTTTATAAATTTCATAATGATCTACCGCAATATGACGATCCGTGGAAAATAGTTTTTCTCATGTTTCTTCACGAAATCCCGAAAAAACAGAAACATTTGTTTTCCGAAATCGATTATAAATGGAAAGGTCACTAGCCACTATCAAGTGTTTACTACATACTTTCTAATTATTTACTATAGCTCTGTGTACAGTATCCCTTTTTTTTCGTAAACAATAAAAGTAACGTATACTTCAGCTGTTGGTTATTATATCAAAGTGAAGGATTTTTTCTTAGACAAAACACACCAAATTTTTGTAAACAATATTACCCCTTCATTTAAAAATAATAAACAGGTGATAGTAGTAAATGAACTTTTGTTTTTCCGGGATGTCGCGTGGAAATTGAGAAAAACGTATTTTGCTTGAATGTTTTCAAAATGCTTCTTAGTTTGGGATGAATTTTGCGATTTTTCACCAATTTCCCAAAGAGCTACGAGTTTCAAAATTTGCTACAATGATCTCTAGGACCCACCAATAAATTTAAAATATTTTTCAAATCTCTTGTCAAATAATGGGAGGCACCATAAAAACTAAACAAGTGGTACACTTTTACGTGAAACGAATGGTATATGCTATTGTCAATTATTTTTCTTGTTTCGCTAATTACGAAAATTCACTCTACTTTATCAATTTTCATTGATTTGACTTCAGCATATTGCAAATAATCGTTTGGTCTATTTCTTCTGTTTTTTATTCTATTTTTTATCCATCTTTGTCTTGTTCGTTACTGGATCATCTGAATATCTGTCGACAGCATAATAAATTTCATCTACCTCTTCGCTGTTTGAAATGTCTGATAATGCTTGAAACCATCGCCTATATCACTCTCTTATTTTAACATGGACAACAGCGAAGAGAGCATGAAAGTAAAACGTAAGTTATCATGTATTATTATTTTTCAAATTGTTATCAATTATTTATTTCCTTTCCAGTTCCTGAAGAACTCCAAAAAATGTCAACTCAAGATAGTGTTGATAGTAGCAGCGGCACCAAGGCATCTGCTACTACCAGCACTGATAAAAGTGCAATCTGTTGCACTTGCGGCGGCCACCACATGTTCCAAAACAAGGCCCGTAATAATGTAACAAAAAATGACTAATCTACCCAACCAGCGTTTAGAGCCGACTAGACATTTTTTAAGATCAGGTGTCGATTATTGTGAGCCGATTCTGACAAAGGAAGGCATCAGGCGCGTATGGAAAACTAACTATGAAATCATACATTTGTCTCTTTATATGTCTTTGCACTAAGGCTGTGCATTTAGAGCTGGTGTGTGATCCTCCTACGACAGAAGGATTTTTGAACACGCTACGACGATTTATGTTACGTCAAGATATTGATAAGGAATTACATTCAGATGATGCCACAAATTTTATTGCTAATGAAAGACAATTAAAGGAATTGTCTGATTTATTTAGAAACGAAACAAGTAAAAGTACAAACATTAACAGCTTGGCAGATCATAAGATTAAATGGTGTTCAATTCCACCAAGATCGCCGAAGTTCGGGGGCTTGTGGGAATCAAATATAAAATCACTGAAATTTCATTAAAGAAAATAATAGGCGAAACATTACTAAAATATGAAGAGATGTACACTTTTCTAACCAGAATATAAGCTTGTCTCAATTCCCGACCGTTAGTCCCTCTATCAAATTATCCTAATGATTTAAACGCCTTAACACCTGGCCATTTTTTTGTGGGAGAACCACTCATTGCCACTCCAGAGCCAAACCTGATGGAATTAAAGATGAATCGGCTTTCCCCGATTTCAATTAATTTAACTGCCTAGACAGCATTTTTGGCAACGGTGGCAGGAGTGAGTATCTTACAAGGAAACATTCCTAGGTGTCACCCTCCGATTTTAATGAAATTTGGACATCTTAATCTCCATCGAATTCTAAGAGATGCATGTTTTTTTTATCGGCGGAAAAACATATCTAGGGGGTGAAATCGTGACTCAAAGTTTAGACTTAAACGGGATATTTTTAAGTTTCGCATACTTCCAGTTAAAATATTCAAACGGGACAAACGGCATTATTCTCAGGGTAAAAAATTATATAGAAATAAATTGCTTGTATATCGAAATGTTAATGAGGGTGGAAGTTATAAGGATTGGAAATAAGAAAATTGCTATAAGTCAAAAACTATTCATCGGATTTTGACGAAACTAATGCCATACGAAAGAAGAGGAAAAAGTAGAAGAAATCTGTTTTTGTATTTTTTCGAAAAATTACGTTTAGGGGGTAACTGCCCCTCAACCTTATTTGAATGGATCAGAAAAAAAACTTTACTATTCTTATAATTAGTATGTTTTAATTCATAAATAGTGTTTTTCCCATCAATTTTCAACAGTTGGGGCACATAACAATGGTATTTTCTTCATATGTTGCATATCTATTCAATTTTAATGTTGGACATTTTTGTTTATATGAATATAGATACTAAAATAATTATTATTTTGCGATATATTTTTTCTAGATCTGTTATAAAACTTATTAATCTCATTTATCGACCACCAGAAAACACCAGACCGACTAGATCACCAGTTGACCTAGGATCTGCTCCCGTGGGGACGTTTCTAGCCTTAGGAGTTCTTCTCTGCCTTGACTTCCATCTGCTCCCGTGGAGACGGATATTAGTTGAAAGCTTATTTTTTGTAGTATTATAATTAAATAAAGAAATTCTTTCAAAAAACATTAGTTGCGAGGGTTCTTGTGGTCGATCGCTAACCCCGTAACAACTCATATTAGTCAAGTTTTATAATATATTAGGAGATTATTTTATTTTGTTATTGAGAAAAATGCACTTGGAATTATAATAAATAGATAAGTAGTACAACAGACATAAGGGTTGAAATTTGCTAAATTTTTATAAAGCAAATTCTAGCCATTGTACTTTCACGAAATCAATTATTGTTGAAAAATATAACTTTCTCGACTTTTATGGAAAAACTCTATAGGGGGTGAATTGATATTAAAAATATAAATAATTGAACTTTCATAGTGATAACAAATAAGTTTTAGAATAATTCTAGAAAAAATATATTCGAAAGTTATAATACAATAATTATTGTAGTATCTATACTCGTATAAAAAATAACGTTCAGCATGAAAATTAAAAGCATAGGCAACAGAAAAGAAAATAATATTATTTTTTGCCCCAACTACTGAAAATTGATAAAAAGCACTATTTATGAATTAAAACATAAAAATTATAAGAATAGGGAAGTTTTTTTTTCTGATACGTATTGATATGCTTGACGGGTGGTTACCACCTAAACGTAATTTTTCGAAAAAATCCAAAAACAGGTTTCTCCTACTTTTTTGTCTTCTTTCGAATGACATTAGTTTCGTCAAAATACGATGGATAGTTTTTGACTTATAGCAATTTTCTTACTTTCAACCCTTATAACTTCTACCCTATTTAACATTTCTATATGCAAACAATGAACTTCTACATTATCTTTCACCCTGAGGATAGTGCCGTTTGCCCTGTTTGAATATTTTAACTGGAAGTATGCGAAACTTAAAAATATCCCGTTTAAGTCTAAACTTTGAGTCACGATTTCACCCCCTAGATATGTTTTTCCGCCGATAAAAAAAAACATGCATCTCTTAGAATTCGATGGAGATTAAGATGTCCAAATTTCATTAAAATCGGAGGGTGACACCTAGGAATGTTTCCTTGTAAGATACTCACTCCTGCCACCGTTGCCAAAAATGCTGTCTAGGCAGTTAAATTAATTGAAATCGGGGAAAGCCGATTCATCTTTAATTCCATCAGGTTTGGCTCTGGAGTGGCAATGAGTGGTTCTCCCACAAAAAAATGGCCAGGTGTTAAGGCGTTTAAATCATTAGGATAATTTGATAGGGGGACTAACGGTCGGGAATTGAGACAAGCTTATATTCTGGTTAGAAAAGTGTACATCTCTTCATATTTTAGTAATGTTTCGCCTACTTAAAGAGTACCCCGTTTGAGCCTAAACTTTGAGTGACGATTTCACTCCCTAGATATGTTTTTCCGCCGATAAAAAAAACATGCATCTCTTAGAATTCGATGGAGAATTACATATCTAAATTTCATTAAAATTGGAGGGGGGCACCTGGGAATGTTGCCTTGTTAGTCAACCACAGACACGTGCGACATGGAAGATGCCATCTTCTCGTCAAAGATGGCACAGCACAATTGCAATGGCCGATGGCTCGTGTTCTACAGGTCTACTCTGGGAAGGATGGCCTAATTCGCGTCGGCTTGGTAGGAAAAGCTTTTCCTCTTATCTTCACACCAAGCAATATTTAAAATGTAAAGGTTTTAGTTCAACAGGTTTCCATCCTTTAAATGAAAACATCTACCCAGATGCTGATTTTGTACCCGCATCCTATTCTGATCGACCACCATTCGAAAAATCACCTATCAGAATTGATCAGGTGCCTTTTAGTCAGCCGACCACTTCACACTTCGAAGTTATACACCGCAAATCGCCAACTTCTATATCGTCGATTATGATTTATCCACGCCCAAAAGTCGAAGCTCGTAAAGGAATACGAAAGGGAATTTTGACTGATACTTCCTAAAAGCAAGAAATTGAAAATATAAAGGCTAAAAAGCATGTTTCAACTAAATCTAATCAAGCAAAGTCCATTAATCTTTTGGCAAAAAATTGATTAATGAATAAAAACAAATTCAACAATGCAAATAGAATAAAAAGAATTCTACCAGAAACAGACACCAGTGAGGATTCTGTCAACTATTCACTAAGTGACACATCTGAAAATATCTCCGAAAATAACAATGAGATTGAGAACCTACGGGCTGAGCATGTTAATAAGCACAATTACAATATTGGAGACTAAGTTATATTTATATTCGAAGGTTCCTATTTTGTCGGAAAGGTAGAAACAATATCTAAAGGTGTATTATTAAAATCGATGCAGAAGTCACTTAAAAACTGGAAATGACCCGAAAAAGAGAATTTAAATCTGTACCCGATAAGTGACATTATAGAAAAAATTAAAACACCTCAAAAAGTTAACAAAAACAGAGAAATTTATTATGTTCCACAAATAAAGAAGTACTGGGATTTCTACTAAATGTTTAGGACATAATAATATACCCATAGGTATATTGCTAGTGTTCTTATAAAAGCCAGTAGTCTGATCCTAAAAATATTATGAATGGTATGTTGATTTTGTTAAGAATTTGTGAGTTATTTTTTGTTAAATATGTTACTAGACAGAAGATAATCGTTTCCTTAAGGGTCTCGCTCGAAGAAAGCTAGCCTGTCCTCAATTACATTGAAATTCCATAAGAAAAGCAATTCCAAAATCATTCGAAAACGACCAAAGATATCGCAATGGAAAATATCTCATTCGATTCGAAATTTAAGCCTCTACATTCTAGATTCCAGATTTTCTTTTCCGTTTTTCGGAAAATAGCGTCTAAAATTATCAAGTTTTTCGAAATAGCACATTCTAAGTAACTCGGTAGATGATGTGATGTGGTTTCGTGACTTATGATTGGCTAGATGAAGGTGAGGGGCTACTTGATTGTTTCTCGACGTCTATTGAACGAAGATTACAAATTTGCAAGGAAAGTGGTCTCCTCAGATATATGATAAAGCAATCTGTAATTATGATGAGGCCCTCCATCCGATACTAGATGAACTAAGCCACTCGTAACAACATCAATTCGTTTTTCATAAATTTCCCGAAAAACTAACAATGCGATCGGAAAATATCATAATTGGAAAGCGCTTTTAATTTTATACATGCTGTGTGAAATTCATTGAAAAATAAGCAATATTGGCAGAGTTATGAACGAAAATATAAAAAAAACATGCTTCCGGTTTTTCTTTTGCAACTCTGGACTACGTTCTAATTTCCAAAAACCTGATAATGCACGACAACAACGACGAAATGCCCTTTCAAATGCCGTTTACAGCATCAAAATTCATTGAGAAATGCACGAAATTTTTACTTTGAAAATTACCTTTAAAACTAGCTTTTCTGATGGTTGTCCTTAAATCAAAATATAAGCGACACTACCGGTCCAATCCAGAGAAAAAAGTACTGTTTTATTATTCAAGATTCCTAATTAGCATGTTTGATTTGTCGACAAACTGTCTCTGTATTCAAAGAACACAATGTGAAAAGCCACTACGAAACGAAACAGTGAAGCTGGAGAAGTGAAAAAATTAAAGCTGATCGAACTGAAATCACAATTGAAAGTTCAGCAGAGAATGTTTACTTCAGCATTACAACAACCATCTAATATTGTGAAGGCAAATTTTTCCGTTTTATTTTTAATTGCTTAAAAAATGAAACCATATTCGGTGGTGAATTTATAAAAGAATGTTTAGAAGCCGTTGTAAAAGATTTTGTACCTTATAATTGTAAATTTTCTTGACATATTAGTTTATCCCGACAAACAAACAAATTGTTGCAAATCTACGTGATCGAATTCAAGTCTTCAAATATTTCTCGTTGGCTTTTGACGAAAGTACTGACATTTCGGGCACAGCAAAACTTGTAGTGTTCATCCGCGAAGCGAATAAATCATTTCAAATAACCGAAGAAATAATAAACTTGATCGGTTTGAAGGATACTACAAAAAAAGAAGATATTTTTCAGGCTGTGGACAATTGTTTATACTAAAACAACTGGCTTTTAGAAAATCTTTATGGATTATAACTGACGGTGAAGATAAGGGAACTATAAAATAATTTTTAATAAATAAATTAGA
The DNA here is from genome assembly GCA_020740385.1 of Mylabris phalerata. Lineage (NCBI taxonomy): Eukaryota > Metazoa > Arthropoda > Insecta > Coleoptera > Meloidae > Mylabris > Mylabris phalerata. The sequence continues at coordinate 173,715 of JAJEOX010000272.1, forward strand.
ATCAAACAATATTAAAACTGAAGATTTAATTAATATCCATTGTTTGATTCATCAGTAAAATTTGTGCGCTCGTGTAATGAACGTCATAAAAACAGTAAATTGTATTCGATCCCATGCACTTTCGCATCGACAATTTAAAGAATTTCTAGACGCAGAATTTGCTGTTATGTCAGTCGGGCCAGGTGATTAAGTCGTGGAAAATGTCTGCAACAGTTTTTTTAACTTACGCTGTGAAATTTGATTTTTTGATTTAAAATGTAAGGTTTTTCTTTGTTACAATGTAAACGAAAACATGTTAAACGTATACGATCGTAAACAAAAACTTGAAACTCGCAGCGGTTTTTCTAGTATACACAAAATAATTTTCTTTTAAAATCTGGAATCTCGAGGATTTCTTCTAAAGTAAGCATATAACATAAACACCTATTACGGTAAAAATTGAACAGCTGCCGAAACGAATAACAAGCTAGTCGCATTTTTATACGATGAATGTGCGAGAAAAACGTTTTTTTTTTTCAGGAGACGGTGTCAGAAAACCCAAGAAAAAACAATTTTCACAGGATCCTCAAGTCTTCCAGAGTCAATTTACGTAAAAAATTTGATTGACGGAAATATAGAAATTTTCGGAGTCATTTTTTCTCTAATTTGCTGATGAGTTATCGGCTCCTGCTTTTGATTAAAATGTTCTCTTGGGACTCCCTTAAATCCTTGAAGTGTTTCGAATCGCTCAACAATTAATGTGTAAACGCCAAGTATATAGGTATTTGAAGGAAGCACCCTGTATACAAGTTGGAATACGAGATTATAAGTTCAATTAAAAAAAATATATGTACTAAGAATTTGTGAACCGCATAATTTGGAGGAAACTTTGGAGCTCATAACAAAACGATAAAAAATTGAAAAAAATTGAAAAAAATCGAAAATTCCATAAACGAGACAGTTTTTTTGAATATATTAGAACGTTCATTTTTAAAGACAAAATTTATAATAAAATAGACTTACCTTAACTGGACTACTGGAAATTCTTCGTTAAAACACAATTAAAAAACTCACAAATTCACTAAAAAATTAAAATAAAAAATTTAACGGATTACCACAACTAAACAACACTCTAAAATGAATACGATAACAAAATGGCGGACTTCTGATTCTGTAGCACCTTATATAGGCTTTACCCCCTCTCACAACTATCGCCCTCTAGTGAACAGAAATAATGTCGATAATTACAGGAAACTGTAAAGAAACTCTGCATTTATTTTTAGGTTTTTAATCTTTCAATTAACTATCAAAATATAGAAAATTTTATGATTTGCATAATTGAATTATATTACAAGTTAACAGATAGAAATACCTATTTTATTGAAGTTTTTATAATTCAAATATACACTGCAAATTGTTAGCATAGATAATCTAGATACCCCACCTCCTCAAACGAAATAGTTCAGTTTTTCTTATGAAAGATCCAGATGACGCCAAACGCAATCGGAACACGCTGTAACTAATTGTTTGAAACCATGCTAATTTAAAAATTAAAATTGCGGGAAGTTTAAATCTTATTCTTATATTATACTGAAATTGAAGGTATAAATTCAAACACAAAATAATTTTATTTAAAATATATTAATTTTAATAAATATAAAAAAATACATTAAATACAAAAATTACATGCCGTTATAGTACAGTAATTAATATTATTATTAAAATACCTATCAATAAATAATCAAATGTTTAAGATTAATTAACAAATAACAGAGAAAATTATGATAGGTAATTTATGATAAATAGAGATTTAATAAATAAATATAAACCAACTGTAGCGGAAACCACGTACATATATGAAAAGTTTTTTGATTAATTTTATCGAATTAATTTAACTAATTTTACTTATTTGTTAATTCAGTTTCACCAAATAGCCCTAAAGAATCGGCAAATATAACCGCGAAACTGTCGGCACACTAGTAATTTAATTACAAGTTCAAATATCTTATATCCCATACCATGATTGAAACTTTTCGTTAATCTTCCAGAGGTTATCAAAATTTATCATAGCTGATAATTGTTTATGTCGTCAGTCGAGTTGATAGTCACTCTGCTGGTTTTCTTGGGAAAATATGTGAGGGAATCTTTTCATCATCCTATATTTCCATAAAACACAACTAAAATGGAAAAATTGCAAATTAGAGCGTAACCTGAAAAAATTAGCTAAAAAAAATGTACTTACAGTTTGAGACGAATTAAATCAACTTTTCAATATTTACATTTAATAAATATTATTATTAATTGTTTATCTACTAATAAGTAATAAGCTAGCAGCGGGATTTTGCCCCAAATTTGGGGCAAACACGTGACTTCTCCAAACTCTATTGCAAGTTAGCGATCGACAATAACAACTCGATACCGTATTCGAATAACCCCTCTACTCGTTTTTGTTGGATCGTTATAATCTTTCAACGTAGTTGATGAAATGAACGGGCGACGTCACAAACAATAAACAAGCGGTTCACTGTAGCTGATTATTGCCCCTCTCTTGCTGGATTTTCATAAGCGGAGTGAGTGGGTTCAAGTACTTGCACGAACCCAATAATGTTCGAGAATCGGTCTATCGTTTTAGTAATTGAAATTACAGTAAGAATCGAAAGTCACGTACGTCTATGATGTACGTAAACGATTGTCGCGCGGCATCTAAAGGCTGGAATACGATCCCTAAGCTTAGTAATAAGTAGAGTTAGGATCTACAGGCCACTAATAAAAATTTCAACTGTCAAAACTTACCAGTGACGTAACTGATTTCATGTTCAAATAATTTGTAATTTACTGGTAATTAATTAAATATAAAAATAATTTCCATTATTAATATTTAATAAAATTGGTAAATTAATTTAGAATTATGGATAATTGATAAATTTGTGCGTAATATTTCATTTATTTTTGAGTATAAATCATTTGTTTATTAACCTAAATGAACTACAATGAGAAAATAACGGAGGGGAAACTGAATCTGTCAAAATTTCGCTAAAATCAAACATCTGCGTTTTAGCGGTAGCGTTGCTAAGTCAAACGGATTATTATAATTGGTCGACTGTTTTTCTAAATTCTGTTGCTATCGATATAGAGCGCCTTGACTTGTTGTTGTTTGTTGGCGGCTAAAACAACTGATTCAAAATCGAAACTTATGTGCCGCTCTTGTCAATTTTTTCCAAAATTAGATCCCCTACTGCTCCTTCTACGGAGCAAAATCCTAACTCTAGTAATAATTCACCAACAAGCAACATAATATTAAAGAGAGAGGGTGCGAGGATGAGAGAGAAAAAAACTCAATTCGAAGCGCCACCTTAACGAATCATAAGAAAACTACCGCCCATATAAGTGGAAGCTAGTGATGGGCAGGATCGAGTACTTTTAGGAATCGAGTAAACGATACTCGAGTACTTTGAGGAATCGAGTACTTTACTCGATTCCAGTACTCGCATGTTTAAAATTTATGTATGATCAGCACTAGTGATGGACAGAATCGAGTACGATAATCTGGCGGGAAGATTATCAAGCGACATAGTGACCACAAGTTTAGAATCACCACTGAACGAGATAAATTTAAATGATAATTTGATATTGTAATTATTTTTATTTCTTATGAATGAATAAATGCTTCTATTCTTTTTTTACTGAAAATTTTACTTTCTATTGTTATAAATCGAATAATTAAATATGAAAGGTCAAACTTATGTGTTCATAGACAATAATATTCTTTATTTGTTTATTTTAACATTAGATGTCTACACCACTTTTATAATAGCACGCGATTCCTAAAAGTACTCGATTCTGCCCATCACTAATCGGTAGTGAAAAGTACTCGAGTACTGAAATCAACTATAATCGTAAATACTCGAGTATACTCGAGTACTTTTAAGAATCGAGTACATCGATTCTAAGTACTCGATTCTGCCCATCACTAGTGGAAGCAGCGAAGGAGCCTGTTGTTAGCCTCTATCGACAAGAAACTAAACTATTTGATCTACAACGACCGAATTGAATTTACTTTTTCTGTTTATTCGTTGACGTTTTCGCATCAAATCCACCCACAATCTTTCCTAAACCTTCACAATATGATTTGAAACAATTATCGGCGTTCTGCGAAATCTTACAAAATCACTTTGTCTCTCTTGATATGTGAAAACGTTCATTGCGATACTAAAACTGCGGCACGGCGTCACTTTATTTCTGAATTATAAAAGAAATCTTATTAAGCTATCTAGATTTACAACTACAAATATCTACAGTCAAAATTAATCAAATAATAAAATATTAAAATTAGAATTCAAAGTAAAAAAAGTCCTAATAGCCTTTAGGTGTTTAAATCCACGCAAAAGTATTCTATTTTGTTGGATAAATTTTGTGTAATTTTTCATAATTTTCATCCCTGAATGTTTTATTCTCTATTTTTATTCACTTTTATGGTTTTTTTTTGATACAATAAGTAAATAAGCAGATCCTTAATTTGTAACATTTCTTATCGTTGATTTTATTCATTCATAACATTTTCATTTCCCTAATTGACCCGTTTATTAGCCAAGTTAAAGATACACGGAGGTAATTGCCCTATATTGAAAAACAAGTTTCAAAAGTCGAAATATAAAACAAATAATAAATTAAATTTGAATTCTGGTGGAATAATGGAAAGCAAATTGAAAGAGCTTTTCAAATATCTGAGAAATATTCGATCAGTCCTGCAGCTTTCTAAAAAATTAAAAAAAAATCATTATATTGAAAAAAAAACAAGCGCAATTTTAGAGAAAAAATCGAATCCAAATTCAATCTGGATTCTCTAAATGCTGGAAAGATTGACTTTTTGTTTCATTTCTTACTTTAGAAATTGCAACATGCAATTGGTCATTCATTGTCGGAGTTATTTAACTTTAATTTGTCTGAATCAACGTTATACATCAATAATTTATATCACAGTTGGCTGTGGTTTTGGTCGTAGCCTATTTCATACTTTATAACATTTGACATTTTTTTATTCAAAAAAAAAAAATCAAAACCAATCCGCAACATCACATAATCAAAGCACTGCAGGGTGAAATGTCGTTGAACGCTCCATCATAGATGATTAAATTTTGATGTTCTAGCTTGAATATCACCCTCGAAATATCGAACCAATTAATTACAAATACAATAAAATAAAATTCTCAAATTATTACGAGGATCTTGGGAAATAAACAAACAAACATCCTAGAATTGAGAAAAACCTAAAAAAATGAACTTAGTAAGAATTCAATCTCACAAAAAGTTAGATTATAACTAGTTAAAAAAAAAAGAAATTTTTCATTGCCTGTTATTCCTTTAAAGATGAAACAATGTGCAACAATATCATTAATTTCTTGTTTTGAAAAATTATTAAGATATTAGGATATTAAGATATTAAGAATTGTTCTATATTGTAAATTTAAAGTGGTTTCCGAACATCCAAAAAATTCTTCATTTGATCTATTGGTCCTTCCGAAAGTTAACAAAACCATTAAAATTTCTATTTAAGTTTTTTCCTCAATTTTTACGTTTAACGATTTTATCCCATTTCTAGAGCTTTGCCTGTGAATCCAATTTTTGAGACTTCAAGAGAATAAATTCAACTGTAATTTTAACCTATTAAGGTCACAGGATAGCTGTGAGATTTTTAACCGGCAATAATGTGAATTTCTAACTCGGGATTTCTCGCTCGTCCTTGGGACCACGACAATCGCAAATAAATTTTTGAAAAGGGCGTTTCTTATAGCCCCTTATGGTTATTTCCGTTTTTCAAAATGTTGATACAAATTTGAATTACAGACATAAATCTATCATGTTTTTTTCTTGCTTTTGTATAATTTTTCGTATTTTCTCTTATAACTTGGCCAATTTTGATTATTTTGCAAAAATTCTTGAACTGTTAGATAGCAAATGAAAAGTTCTTTTCAAATATTCAAGAAATTTTCCAATTCCGCCGTTAGTTTTCCAGAAAAACAAGAAAATGTCTGAAAGGAGATATAGGAATTTGGACACAGTTTTCATTTTACAGCATTGATCAGCCTCGCATTCGAAAGCTGATACAAAAGCCGAGGGGAATGCGAGGCCTTTTTTTGAAAATTTGAAAATTGCCTGAGTTTTCGCGGAAAAAACCAACTGGTTTATCTGGCATTGTTTCCACTTATTAAAATAATTATTTTGCTTTAAAATACATACGGTTATGTAGATAATTTTGTTCTCTTTGCGATTGGAGCATTATTTTTGTACAAAAATGTTGATTTTCTAGAAGAAAATTGAGTGGAAATCCGGAGTCGTTATTTTACAAAGATTATCCGCGTTACACTTAAACAGTGTGGGTTTGCCTAATTGAAAGTTTGTGGAATCATCGATACTCAATTCAAAGCGAGACACACAATTCGATTTGGCAAACACGCACTGTCTAGCAGTATGGCGGGTTATCAGGCTTGATAATACACAAACAAAGAGACTGGATTTTCATTCCATTTTCTTCGAGAAATCAACACTCTTTACAAAAATTATAAGCCAATCGGAAACAGGACAAAATTATCTACTTAACTATATGTATTTCAAAGCAAAATAATTAATTTTAATAAATGAAAACAATGGCAGAAAAACCAGTTGGGTTTTCCGCAATAATTCAGGTAATTTTCAAATTTTCTAAAAAAGGGCTTCGCATTCCCCGCGGCTTTTGTATCAGCTTTCGACTGAGGGGCTGATCAATGCTGTAAAATAAAAAATGTGCCCAAATTCTCATATCTCCTCCCAGACGTTTTCTTAATTTTCCAGAAAACTAACGGCGGAATTGGAAAATTTCTTGAATATTTGGAAAGAACTTTTCATTTGCAATCTAACTGTACAAGAATTTTTGTAAAGTAATCAAAATTGGCCAAGTTATAAGAGAAAATACGAAAAATTATACAAAAGCAAAAAAAACATGTTAGATTTTTGTCTGTAATTCAAATTTGTATCAACATTTTGAAAAACGGAAATAACTATAAGGGGCTATAAGAAATGTCCTTTCGAAAAATTTATTTGCGGTTGTCGTTGTTCCAAGGACACGCGAGAAATCCCGAGTTAGAAATTCACATTTTTGCCGGTTAAAAATCTCACAGCTACCCTGTGCCCTTAAAAGTGATTATTTTACAACAAGATAGTGAAAGTTTAGTAAAAGATTTTATCTATTTACGTAATCACACAATTCTATTTGAGAAAACTGAATTTGCTTAGTTGGAAATTCAATAAGAAAAACTTGTGCTTACAAATTAATTTGATGTATTCGATATTAAAAAACAACTTACAAGGTGTATAACGGTATTTCATTTCGCAGTTGACTATGCCTTTTGTCACCCTAGATTGTCGTAGCTTTTCCGAGCATTTGAAAAATACACCAAGAAATGTCAAATTTAGTAAAGTATGAAGTAATCAATTAAATTGCCAACTGGGGCGAAACAGTATTTGCCCTTATGTCCGTTTGATTAAAAATAACACTAACCATACGGTTTTTCACCTCAAAGTTGGTCTTTTTGTCTAGTCTCTTGGCTTTCTTCAAACACCTGTCTAAATTAATTTCAAATTTAAAGAAATTTAAAACAATTTACGACACTACATAACAAAAACAAAGTTAATTGCGAAATAAATCACCGTGGTACACACGATTAATATTTATCATCTTGTGATAACAGATTTTATACAATCCCATTTAGTAAATCTTTGATTAATTTTTTTATCTCTTTAGCGAAGCAATGGGAAGGTTGATGCAAATTCTAAATGGTGATTGTCAGACCATTCAATTGTTTATGGGAATCATCATTGTCATTATTTATTTGCTCCATTTGATTTAAATGACGTATTCAAAGCCTCCTGATTATTAATTTGAAGACTCGCCTTCTAAAAAACTTTCAGTAAAATCAATTTAAATTTAGAATTGATGAAAATTACTAAAATTTGCAATTTTCATAATTAAATTATTTATAATTTTCAAAAAAAATACAAGTTATTTTGACTATTATTAATCGTATAAATATCATTACCATTTTTATTAAACACCATTCTTTGTTGCTGGATCCGTTTTCAATAACAGAAAATCATATTGTCATTTTTTCTGTAACTATGGTGTTAATCTTCCAGGTACTATTCATTGAGTTTATTAATTATCTTTTCAATCCCAATTTAAATTATTATTATTACAATTATTATTGAAATTATCAACAAAAACAAAACCAAAAGAAAAACATTTTAATCTTTAGTAAACATGTTGATTAAGAATCAATTACAATTCTTCATATTGCAATCTTTAGTAACACTCATACTGATTACTTGAATTAGTTAAAAATTAATAATTGCGGATAGATAGAATTCAGAATTTTAAAATAACAGCTTATTAAAAGACTAAACATTTATCATTCGTCGTTATTGATACTTGATGATTTAATATTAAAATTGGACTTACGAATTTTTCTAAAAAAACAATTTAGCGTACTTGTATTCTGTTTCTAATTTCCTACAAGAATCTCTTACAAATTAACAAGAACTTCAATCTTGTTAATCTTCTGTTGCTGAATACCATTGAAAATCGTCAACTTTGTATTAAAAAAAAATCGTGTTATAAAATGGTAGAACTGTTAGACTTCTAACTGTCTCCAATATCATCCCAAAAGGATTATCAGAATTACCATCAACCATTGTCATTTCTACGATTATTCTAATTATAGCTGGATTTATTTCGGATAAATTGACTCATTTTTAAAATAGTTTCTTGATAATACACGAAACTGTCGACCAATTCATTCAATTTGAGAATTTCTGAAATATAGTTCAACCATAAATTCCATCTAGAATGCACCACAAACCGTGTTATTAAAAGGTAGAATTGTTAGACTATTTTACCAAATTGTAAGAATCTCAGAATGACTACCTGAATTATGGTTGGAAATAACAAATTTTCAGTCGTCGTACCATTCAATTCGATACCAATTTTAATCCAAATCTCCACAATAATTTTTATTATTGATGGTTTTCTTGTGTCCATTGATCCATTTTCAGAATTCTCCCACGATTGTGATTGGTGAAATCATCGGAATTTAATAATTTTCCATAAGAATCATTTACGACTGTCTAAAGAATAAAAAAATAACGATTAGAAATTTTGTAGACAAATGAATTTCATTCTTGTTTATACCGTTTGAATTGTTAACATTCCGATAATTGTTAGAATTGTCAGATTTATTTGTTCTTTGTAACATTGATTTTGACAACATTTCAGATAAATTTCATCAAAACCTAAAAAACAACGAAATTTGTGCTTTATTAATTATTAATTAACAATTATTGATTTTTATGAAACCGAACTTGTCAACTTGATTGATGCAGACGTTAGAAACATAACCTCACATATTGAATTTGCACTATTGTCAGATATTTCTCTAGTCAATGTTTATTATCATCAAAGAATACCTTTCCACAAATATCATCAATAGAATTGTTGTCAATTAATGTGGTAATGGGTAAATGTGTAGTTTACTTCCAATCAACAAAAGTGTTGGACATTTTCGAAAAGAAGTGACTTCCACGCAACAATAAAAAATCCAGTGTGCAACTGAATAATTTGGGGATGACACCGTATCATTGGTGAGTCATAGATGTCAGATTCTGATACTTCAGATTTAGAAAAATCAGATTCAATTGCAATCGATTCTTGCCTAAAAATTAATTGTAATTCAATTCCAAAAGAAATAAGCGAATTAAGTTATTTAATCGGAAACTTGAATATTTCGGAAAACACATACAGTGATAATAATTTAGAAAATTGTATAGAAAAACCCGAAATTTCAACTAATCCAAATTCCAATAACACAATTATGACTGTTCCAGCTTTCAAACTTGAATACTTAAGTATTATACCCGAATTCACAGGTAATCCGACTATATTGTCCGAGTTTATAAGTTGTAGTGAAAAGTTAATAACTACTTTTTACAGTAGGGGAAAGGGGGGATGATTCAACCATGGGGTAGATTAAACCGGTTTAGTTATTTTCGCTGTTATTTGAATTAACCGTCTTTTTGGTGCTGCCGCGCTTTTCTCATATCAACCAGATCTTGTGTAAAAGTTGTTGTATGTGTTGAGCGAATAGTGAAAAAATAAAAAATATTTCTTTTTTTTATGGTTTCAAGGTAAGATTTTTTCGTTGTTTGTACACCTCCATATTTTAGACAGTTGGCACCTAATTTTTTAATAAAATTATACATGTAATAAATTAGTTTACGCATTAACAAAAGCCTTATGAATTCTAACCACAAACTCTACTGGCTTTATTTAAAAAATTGTTTTGTTCTACTATTGTATACGGGGTACATTCAACCAGGAAGTTTGGGGTACATTCAACCAGTGGTTGAAGGTACCCTATATCTTTTTTTGCTTGTAGATGCCTCGTAAGTATGTCCGGAAGTCCAACAGAGTAGATGTGGATGAAAGTTTAATGAGGAGAGCTGTGAAGGATTGTCTCAAAAAGGTTCATAGTACTAGAAATGCAGCTGTTATGTATGGAGTCAACCGTAATACATTGCAGAGCAGGCTTATGAATATAATTAAACATAATGAACAAAACAAGTACACAGACTCTGATTCTGGAACGGAGATGGACCCAACCGATCGCAAATTTCAAAGTAAATACACCGTTAATCAAGTTTTTAGTACAATTGAAGAGGCACAATTTTCAGAATATATTGAAAAATGTTCGGATTTTAACTACGGTTTATCATACAGGCAAATTCGAACCCTTGCATACGAGTATGCAAAGACAATTCCCGATTGTAAGTTCCCTGCATCTTGGAAGGATAATAAAATTGCGGGGATAGATTGGATGAAAGGATTTATGAATAGACACGGGGAACTATCGTTGAGAAAACCCGAAAGTACGAGTTTGATTAGAGCCACAGCTTTTAATAAAGAACGTGTTGATGAATTTTTTAATAACTACAGCACCTTAATGGAAAAGCACAAATTTAGACCAGACAAAATTTACAATCTAGACGAAACTGGAATTACCACAGTAATGAGACCTGTTAAGGTTGTATCAAGGAAAGGAAAAAAACAAGACAGGTTGCGTCTGGAGAACGAGGAACACTTGTGACGTTTGTAGCGATAATAAATGCAGTAGGTGGAACTGTGCCACCAGTCTACATATTCCCACGAACAAGACATCCTGAAGAGTACTTGACTGATGCTCCTGAGTGTAGTCTCGCCCTTGGTAATAAATCTGGGTGGATGACAAAAGAGATATTTCCTACAGTTATCAAGCACATTATTCAACACACCAACTGTTCGCCACACAACAGAATTTTACTATTAATTGATAATCATGAGTCACATACTTCTGTCGAAACGATTAAATTATGTAGAGATGCTGGAATTACTCTTTTATAATTTCCACCACATACCACGCACCGTCTTCAACCCTTAGACGTAGGCGTATATGGACCATTTAAATCTGCTCTGGCAGTGGCTTATGATGATTGGTTGTTGTGTCATCCAGGTAAAATACTGAGCATCAGAAATATTGGTGAATTGAGTAAATTGGCATATTTTAAAGCATTTTCAATAAATAATCTAACAAGTGCATTTAAAAAGCCAGGTATATGGCAACTGAATAGACTTGCGTTTTCTGATGAGGATTTTGTTGCGAGTTCTGTTACTAACAGGGAAATTAATGCTTCAAATGAAAAAAATATCAAAAAAATACATGAGGAAGTGCTAAGTTCATCAGAAAATAATTTGACCACCCAAAAAGAGAAGACGGCTGAAGGCAGCCTCTCCTTGGAGTCAGTTCGACCATTTCCAAAAACTATTAACGAACAAAGGAAAGCTACCCAAAGAAAAAGGGAATCAACATCAAAAATATATACCTCCACTCCCGAACTGATGGCAATGGAATGCCTAGAAATGGAGAGAAATAGGAAATTATCTTTAAAATTGAACAAAAAGGCAATAAAGGGCACCACCTTAAAAAAAACTAAAAGAAATATTTTCTTCCAGAAAGCTGACGCTAGTTCATCGAGTGACTCAGATATGTCCGTTCATTTGATTGATTCCGATGATGATGAATCCCTAGACGATTTTCCCATTCTAAATGATGCTGATTATGTTATAAAAGAAGAAGATTTTGTGCTAGTTAAATTTGCTACAAAAACTACAACATGCTATTACGTTGGAAAAGTAATTAACAAACATTTAAATGATTATGAAATAAGATTTTTGAGACGGCGAAATAATTCCAGTTCATTTGTTTTTCCCAATGTCGACGACATTTCAAATATCGACAGAGAAGACATTGTTGCTGTTTTGCCAGTGCCGACAACTGCAAAACCAACAGCAAGAACATCATCGATATATATTTTTAAATATAATTTTAGAGGTTGGGACGTTCGATAAAAAATGTTATATATTCGCTTTCTTATGTATCTTTTTTTAATGTTATCCTAATCTAAATAAATATTTGTGGTTTGTATTTTTTGCCCCTGGTTTAATCTACCCCATGACATGGTTTAATCTACCCCATATGCGGGGAACTTTCAACCATCTGCAAGGTATTTTTTAATGCGAGATATGTCAAACTCTCTGTTGTTTTTTTAATCGCAAATAGTTGTAGATCAACGGAGAAAGTAATGATGCAACGGTGTGAGTAAAAAAATGTATTTTTTTTTCTTTCACACCTTTTTTTTCCCAAAAACCTAAAAAGTGGTTGAATCATCCCCCCTTTCCCCTAATCAAAATGCAGATGATTTTCAGAACGTTTTATTAATTAAATCAATTAGAAATAAAATCAAAGGCGAAGCGGCCAATAATTTGGCGTCCTATGAAATCAAAACTTGGGATGATTTGAAAAGATCTTAACTGGCAGCATATGCTGACAAGAGAGATCATCAAACTCTTGTTATAGAACTTTGTTATATGAAGCAAAACAGTCTTAAACCACTAGAATTTTTCGCGAAAATTCAAGAGGATCTAAACCTACAGGTGGGCTATATTAGCACACATTTTAATGATGAAAATGAAAAAACACAGTTAATTAGATTTTCACAGGATTTAGCTTTACGTGTTTTGTTATAAAACCTAAATAATCCTTTAGGAGATTACATAAGTACAAGAAATCCGAGTGCACTTTCAGAAGCGTTAAATATGTTGACTAATGACTTCAATATTTATGAAATGGGGAGTAAACAAAAACCAAATATACCACAAAATAAAATAAACCACCGCCAAATTCCTATTCAGCCAATAAGATTTCAGGTACCACAACCTCAACAATATCCGAAAACCCAACAAAATACAAAGGTTACAAATGTATTCAAGCCCAACAAAATTTTTGTGCCTAGTAAACCCGTACCTATGAGTATTTCCACGAGAAATACGGCGCAACAATCGAATCATAATTCCCCATATCGCCCTAATTATCAACCTCAAAAAAATTGGATATCGGAAGAACTATACAATAACGAAGATGAATCTGATCAATCGTTAGACGACCAATACGAAAATGACGATTATTCCGAAATTATAGAAGAAAATTTTTTATAACAAACGGCCTGGGAAATTACGGAATAACTGAATTTCTAAATATCAATCATAGTCCGTCTTAATTACCATTTATCGAAATACTCTTCAAAAATTTTGTCTTAGAATGTTTGATCGATACTGGTTCTACGAAATCTTTCATTAATCCTCAAATAACCAAACAATATTTCTCCAAATATGTAAAACGGGATCCTTATGTCATTTCTACAGCCCACGGTACTACTAAAGAATAATATAGCATTTCGATTAACTGCCCAAAAATTTTTAAATCTTAAGAGAATATAATTAAATTGTTTGTTAGGTATCAACAATTTAAAACTACTAAAAACTAATATTGATTTAACTTCTGGCTATTTAGTACTACCGAACACGAAAATTGAAATCTAATTTAAAAATCTATCTGATTATAACAGTCATATTCAATCTACACCCCAGTCAGAACAAAAAATTAAAATCAAAATTTCAAATATTGAGAACGGAATAGCGATACTACCGCGTCAGAATTACAAAAATTTAGAAATACCCGAAAGTCTGGTTAAAGTTGAAAATCATTTTGCTTATACATCGCTAATAAACCCCACAGATGAATCGATTTCTGTTGATTTATCACAACCTTTTACCGTTATTCCATCAACTCACTTCGATATCCCTAATTTGAAATGTTTGACTTCCTCCAAACCGTTCCTCGACCTATCAAAAATTAGATTACATCATTGTAATCAAGATGAAAAAGCGAAACTATCCAAATTAATTCGTCCATATTCCAACATATTTTATATCAAAGGTACACCTCTAACGTTCACTAACGCGATTAAACATAATATAAGCCTAAAAGATAACACACCTATATACACAAAAACTTATCGATATCCCTACGTACACAAAGAAGAAGTACAGAGACAGGTGAACGAAATGTTAAAACAAGGAATTATTCGACCATCTCAGTCACCCTCGTCATCACCAATTTGGGTGGTACCGAAAAAGTTAGACGCATCTGGCAAAAAGTGGCGAATAGTGATTGACTATCGGAAATTGAACGAAAAAACGATTGATGACAAATATCCTCTACCGAACATTACAGATATTCTCGATAAACTTGGTCGTAGTCAGTATTTTACGACATTAGACTTGGCCTCTGGTTTCCACCAAATGGAAGTTAGCCCAGAAGAGGTACCCAAAACTGCTTTCATAGTCGAAAATGGGCATTACGAGTTCGTTCGAATGCCCTTTGGCCTAAAAAACGCCTCATCTACTTTCCAACGGGTAATGGACAACGTATTAAGAGGTATTCAAGGGGAATCGTGTATCGTGTACCTCGATGATATAATCATTTTTTAGACCTCCCTACAAGAACATATAGAAAAACTATCCGTGGTTTTTGATTGATTACAAAAGTTTACTTTCAAGATACAATTAGATAAGAGCGAATTCTTGCGGAAAGAGGTCAATTACTTGGGTCATGTGATAACGCCCGAGGGTATTCAACCAAACCCGGACAAAGTAAAAGCTATCACTGAATACCCTATACCGAAAACACAAAAACAGCTGAAAGGTTTCCTTGGACTTTTGGGATACTATCGAAAATTTATTAAGAACTTTGCCAATATAAAAAAACCTCTAACAAAACAACTAAAGAAAAACAATGAAATAAATCCCAACGAACCAGAATATCGAGAATGTTTCGAATTGTGTAAAACATTGTTAACAAACGACCCTATATTACAATATCCAAATTTTGAAGAACCCTTCAGTAGTATAAATATGTATGTTCTGGACCAGGAAGTCGGAGCCAATTTTTCAAAATCTCCCGCCACCGGGAAATGACGTTACGCCGCGAGAGATTTGAAATTTCAAATTTGACCAACTTAAAATCAAGAAAACTAAATACCCCCAGACTTTCTGCCAACCTAAAATCTATGCAACTAAATTCCCCCAGATTGGAGCCAACCTAAAATTCTAGTAACTTGAAATGTCAATTTGAAGCCCTGTAAACACCCGAAACGGCGGCAAATTTGAAAAAAGTTGTTTTTATTGATGACAACAAACAACATTTACGTTGTCAAATTAGCCCAGCCTAGTCTGGCCTGACTTTTAAGAAGATCAGTAGCATGTGATTTTCAAGCAAATTTGAAAAAAGTTTTCATAATAATTAGACATAATAATTGAAAAATTCACCAATTATTAATCGGTGTTGTCGTCGTCGTCCTCTGGTGCTGCACCTTGCCACTTTAAATGTTTGCACCCTTCCTTATTCACAAGTTTTTGATAAAGACACCAGTGGCGCTGTTCACCCCTTTCATCACTTTCACCCTTACAAGAAGGGCACACAAAGTCTACTTTAACTGACATAGTTGGGTGAACAACAACAATGACAATATATGTATATATAATTTATAGATAATGAATACCTGCATTGTTCATTTATTAATATTAAAAAATTTCCTTTGTATAAGAAATCTTCTTGATAAGAATGCTGAATTGCAATCACAAAAATATACAGTATCAATTAAATTTAAAGCAAATCAATAATTATTAGTCGAAATTTGGTGTGTTTCTGCTGTAATGTCTCTTTCGATGACTTTCATACAGACACAAAGTACAGATCTCTCTATTAATTTATAATTCGGATAATTTTTGGTTTACTTACATCTTTACAATTATCATGAATCACTAACGTTTATATTCGGTAAAATATGATAACAAAGGGATGATGTAAATAGTATAATAAATTTTTTTATATAAAAATATAACAAGGTTAACCATTAAGAATACATCATTTTTCAAATAATAAGAAAATCATAGATGCATATATTTTTCTAACAATTTTCAAATAAAAGAAATTGTAACAATGGATCCTTTCTATAAGAAATCTTCTTGATAAGAATGCTGAATTGCAATCACAATAATACATGTATAAGATCAACCAGTCTTAAAGTAAATCAATTAGACCGTGCATCGTTAAGTGCCTAACAAAAATTTAAATTGGTGAATTTTAGTTTGTCTTTAAAATAAATTCAAGAGAAATTATGAGTAAGTACATATTCATTTACAACATACATTTAATTTATAATTAATTTTTAATTAAATATCATAAAACAGTTTTCGAAGGTGAAGAGATCACCGAGGATCAGTTTAATTATTTGATAAAAAATCAATTCGAGCATTTCCAGAGAGAAGAACAATGTAAGTATTAATTTATAACTTATAGATATTTACATTAATTTCAAATTATTGTAAACAACAACTAGATCGACAACAGCATCAAAGAATAATGAAATTGTTAAGGGAACGGGACCAGCAAGAGAAACAACAACAACAAGAACGACAACATCAACGACAACAACAGCAACAGAGGGTACAACAGTGGGTAAAACAACAACAACAATATCAACAACAACAGAAGCAACAACAACGACAACACCGCCAACAACAAAAACAAGCAACAGCAACAACAATAAGAACAGCAACAACAATAACAACAACATCGGCAACAACAACATCATCAACCCCAACGTATCATTAAAATAAAAATTGTTATAAGAACAAATGATTAAGTCATTAATATTTGAATTATTATAGTGTAATAATTATTGAATTATTCTTCTATATACCATCTTCTCTAAAATATCTTTTATCAACAAAATGACTAAGAGCAATCTTGTTCAAATTTTGTGTATAGATATTGTGAAGGACGGATCTAAATGTGGACATGTTACCATAAAAAATCTTCTTTTCATACAGACAGTCTCGATAGTCATCTAAATTGAAACCGGTAATAACTGTTTTCTTTACAATTTTAGCTTTCTTGATCAATTTACCATCAATAACGTCAATAGAATACATTTTCGATTTTAAACCAATAAATTCTCTCAATATTTTACCATTATTTTCATCTTTCATAAATCCAACAATTTTTTTATTTTTCAATGGTAAATTGTATGGATTCTCTTTTGCATACTCAGATATATCGAAATAAATATCTATATCATCCCTAATATCATTGTAGAAATCATCAGTTTTGATGGTATAAATAAGTGAATCCGTATCTATATAATTTAGTAGTAATTTATCGTTGTATTTTGATTTCATGTATTCATAATGAAAATCGTACATCAACCATTTTGATAATTCCAATACTGTAAAACCAATATAAATTGGTTTATTGTAACAGGTCTTGACACGATTTAACTGAATTGCCACCATTTTAGGTGAAAAATGGGCTACACTATGGAAATGTGGTTTGGCAATCGGTGCACGTGCACCCAATCTCTTTCCACAACTCTCCTACTCTGTAACCAATTTGATGTCTTTTCTTTTATCTACATTCTCAACATTTACCGTACTGTGCATGATTTAGTAATTTAAAAAAAATTTTCTCAAACGTATTTTTGGCCAATGTACGTTGATGTGTATTCTGATCGATATATTTTTTCAACCAGCACGATTGTTAAAATTGTAGTATTCGATGAATTCGATTGATTTTCAAACCATGCTTGACACACTGTTGTAAATTTCTATAATGTATTATATATTTATTTTTCTTTGTTAGATCGGTAATCAATTTTGAATATTTTGCGTCTGAACTAATCTTATTCTCCGGACAAAACGGAAGATCATTGTGCTGATCGTGTAGGTGGCTTGGATATTCTAAATCCACTTCAAAGATTTAACCAATGTCGGAATTTGTTGGGATTTTCTTTATATCAATTGATTCAATGTCTTCGACCCATTTAAACCCACCATAGGGTTGTGGTTGTGACATGGCCCAACCATATAGATTGTTAGCATCTAAATACATTAAATACGTACTTGGTTTAGATGAGTCATAGCTTTCCATATACTTATTGTTTGCAACAGAATGTCGATGTGAACATTGTGTTATGCCACCACGTATACTTCTTTTAATAAATGTATGCATATTGACATCGGTTAATAATTCAATTTTTATTTGAGTATATTTTAACATGGCGTCCCATGATAATCCGGGTGCTGTGTAATTATGACAAGGATCCAAATTGTATATTTTTTGACAGACTTTGCGGAAATTTTGAAAAATATCAGTCAACAGCAATACATCCGTTATCAAGTACAATTTCATGTAGTCCCATAAATTTTGACAATTGAATTGTTGCCACACATTATATGCATGTTTGTAATCTTCATCAGAGCATAATCTCATCGAAGATCGACTGTTAAATTTTTCTTGCGCTGGTAATGTCTCTTCTAAACGTTTCCAATAATTAAAGTACTCATATAGTAGTACACCTTTTCTTATCAGTAATTTAAATTGTTCTTCATCGTTGAAAACGCTTTTAACAGTTTGGAAATCATTAGGTGAAAAATTCTGTGCTAGACTATCTAGACTAGATGACATAAATCTGAACGAGTCTAGAAACCGCAGATCAACTGTTTCTGTTTCACTAACAAAAATTCGTTTTGATAAGCTGACATAGAGTTCCTTATTTAGCGGTATTAAGTTAATATCACTTTCAATTTTTTCCAACGATTTTACAAACAAATGACAATCATAACCAGAGAAGTTATGAAAAAAAATGGAAAGAATTTAGGTATGCGATATTGCAAATTGCATTGTCGATGTGCTGGTCCTCTATATTTACCAGTAAAGGGACAGTGATCCATCACTTTATCATCATTGACTATTATTTGATTACAAATATGGCAGATGTTCGTTTCAAGATACAATTCAAGTTGTTCATCACTTAAATTCACCACTGGTTTCAGTTTCATTAGAATTTCATTATAAATTCTTTGTATATCGCACGTTAATGATTTTACAAATCGATCAGCACAATCTTACCATTGTAAACTTGTAATTTATCGAAATTCTGATCGAACGAACATTTAATGTAATAAGCGAAAGCACACGGTGTGTGTTCTTGTACATTAGTTGTTGACGATGTAGTTGGATTCGGTGTACAAATATCAATGTCTTGTAATAGACACTCAAAATCTGCATAGATTACAAATTTAACTTCAATTTGTCGTTCATAATTTTTAAATTCTACTACAGAATTCTCATGTGTAGGCATGATTGTAACTATACGATTACACTCCTCTTTATGTATTAATAAGTTTTTTTCAGAATCGAAATGTAATAAGCAAAAATTGCAAATGAAAATTTTATTTGTATGTCTTGTAATGCTGCTTTGCAGTAATCTTGAGACATTTTTTATTCCACACGTAGTGACTCCGTTCTTCTTTTTCTATCAACAGTAAATTGATATGCTTTACTTTTTCTCTTTTGGTATAATACAATGGTCCAACAATTTGATCATCTTCTAAACCAAAAGTATTTACACTAATTTCCGAGTTCAATTCTTCAAATATTTTAATGTTTTTTACTTTCAAAGGAAAGTCTAAATCACCAAATTCTAATACAATATTATTATGTAAAACTATTGTATTGGCAGTGATGTCTTCAGCGCAATATGATTTTTGTCTATTTGCATTGATATCGACTGGACACAAACCCGAAATTATAGCCCATTTGAAACAATATTCATCGTTATTTTTGACTTTGATACAAGCGTGCTATTCTTGGATTTTCTTAGGTAATCCTATGTACTGACTACTTCCTCTCAATGGCTGGTATTGATTTATATTAATTTCTAAATGGGTTATTCCGGTCAACGCCCAACCGCTATCCCTTTCTTGGAATTCAGTTGTTTTCGTTTTCATTTTTTCAATCATCAAGTCATAGTTTAATGTAATATCATCGTCATTCTGCACCAACGTCATTTTTGAGTTGAAACTTTTTATCGGACATTCTTCGTTTTCGTCAACCATTTTCGCATACTCAGCAAACAATTCCAAATTGAATTTAATTAATGTATGTTCAACTAACCCTTGTACAAGTTTAGGAACTACAACATCTTTAGAAGATTTTAGAAATACATTAACATCCAAATTAGATAAGTCACTATTTTCATAAAGTAATGTTTTAATTCGTCCTTGGAAAGTACTTTTAACCACCTTCAAATTTGATGAGTATGGTTCTGCTGATTTTAAACGATGACTTAAGGTGCGTAAATGACATAACCATTTATCAACAGGAATATCTGTTCCACATAAACTACACCTTTCTTTAGTAGGTTCAGGTTTCTCGCATCATAAAATTGGAAGCGGTAAACGAAGAGAAGTAATGAGATGGTTTAAAAAACATTTACCTGGTAAAGAATTAAAACGTTATATGTGGCGATCTAAGTTGTATTTTTTTGAGAACGGTTTGAAACAAATATTACATAATACTTGTGCTTTAGACATTTTTAACAAAATACTTGAGCTCTGCATTACAATCTGCTTTTATACCACACAAAATCCGTTATGAATTAACATAATAAAAATTTCTAGAAAAACAATATATGCACTCTTATTGACTGACATTGTTTATTAATATTTTTGGAATGAAGAATTTTCTTTGGGTAACAATACGTCATTCTGTGTACAAAGAATCTTCTTAATATTTGATCTTGTTTATTAATATTTTGCAGTCTAGAATTTTTATTGGAAAACAATATTCAATTTCCTACACAAAGGATTCGCAGTTACAACTTTTTCTCTAAATTGAAAATTCTTAGAAAAATAAATGTCCTAATTATCATCTTATAATTTATGACAATTGAAGACCTTTTCATAATTGAACTTGTTTAGTAATATTTTGCAATTTAGTGGAAATGCTATTGGAAAACGTAGTTTTCTTTGTTTAAACTATTGTATATATATAATCGTGGATATTTAAATTGTTAGTCATTTGATAGATCTCTTCTTGTAAAGAGCGTTGCTGAAGAGTAAACTTATTTGTTTTCTAAAGTCTTACCGATTCACAAAAAAGAAAATGTCAAAAACACCATCAACAATTGTGTTTTTTACAGAAGATAAAGTTAATTTGCCAATCAACTTGTTACATATCATTATAAAACAAATCTTTCAGTAAGTGGAAATATTTTCTATATTTTTATTTTTCCAAAATAAAAATATTATATATCAGATACGGCGTAAAGGATATTATCTTAAAAGACGATAGAGTCTCAATTTACTTATCGTACTCTCCGAAAACTACAACACTTCAGAAAAAAATTGTTAATTTACCAGTAAGATATATAAGAATGAAATTAGAATCCGAAGAAGAATTGGACATGCTAGAAAAAGCTATTACTAAATATAAATTTAATATTGAAGAAGATGAAGACATAAAAGCCATTGAAGCACCAACAACATCAAAAATAGGGGTCATCAAAAACAAAAGAGCAAAAATTGATGAAGATCAATAAATCAAGTAAATTTTTAATTAAGAATAAGGTTAGTTATTACAAAATATAATTAAACATATATTAAAGAAGAAATACTAATTTTCTTTAAGATGAAGAAGAAGAAAAGGAAGACGGAAATCGATCTATGAGATGGAAAAAATTAACATGCCAAAATAAATGGAATAAAAAGTGTAAAATTATTGTATAATGAAAGTTAAAAATTGACTAGGTTTAGTTATTGAAATATAAGTCAATAAAAATATGATTATTAATCAGAATTGTCTTTCTTTAATTTCATTTCCTGTCCATATTGTTATTGCAGTTTCAAATCCAGTTTTTATAAATAAAACAGTAAATATAAAAAAACATAAAAACACATACTTTGAAAATAATTTTTCTTTATTTGATTTATAATTAAATAGGTGATTATGTTCATTGTCTTCACGATTAACTTCATGTTGTCCACAAAAGATTAAGTTTCTTAAATCTTCATCGTTTTGATAAAATGCTGGTAACTTCAACCAAATATTGCTTAAATGTAAAGGATCCATTTTCAATAAATTTATTTTAACTAAATTTCTAATGCATGATACAGCATTTTCTGTATCAAGAGCATTCTGTAGAATCACTGCACTCTGTGACATAGTAATCAAAATCACTATCACTACTATCGCTGCTCCATGAGTTTTTTACTTAATTATTAAACTTTTCAAAGAGTTCAACCTGTTGCGCGTATAAAAACAATTACATGTATCGGGCCCGGTAGTCGCGCCACTATTCAACCAAACACAATCTATAAAATGTTTACCATATTCATTTAAAACCTCTTGCATATCTGCATAAGGTGAAAGATTTTCTAGTAACCTTCTTATAAAGAATTTATCTCGACTATGAACTTTATCATCCGAAAGTAACAGTTTATCTTCATTAATATAATATTTCAATCCATACATACTGCAACTACAATTTGATTTCAAAAAATCTTTCTCTTCTTTCTACTAAACGTTGCACAAAAAACTGACTACTTTTGAAAAATTTAGGTTTTATATACCATTATTCCCACTACCATAAATTTATCCTCTCTTTCCAATTTTGATTAAATAAAAGTACAAGTGAGAGTAAATGAAATTTTCAATAAAATTGAATAGAAAAACCATTTTTAGACGAACTTTTTACAATTACATTTATATAGAAATAAATGAATATATCATTTTTATGTAATGTCTTTCATATCAATCCAGCTATTATATACACTATCAAATCCTAACCATTCAACAAATAATTTACGATCTTCACGACGTAACACCTTTTCAATGAAATAGATACTTTTGTAATTCTTCTTCATAGAAACATCCACTGATTGGTTGACCACGTAAATCTTCCAGTAAATACGTCACAGGATTGCTATTATTTACTTTTATAATTTTAAATAATTCTGTTGTCCAATTGGGTGTATAACCTTTGTCGAATAAATGTTTCATCTTACTGATACGAACAAGATCGTCTTTCTTGAATTTTCCAGCAGTGATTTTTTTCAAATTATTATAGGATGCATGTAGAATTTCTTGCTCGTTATCTTTATTTACTTCATTAGGTTTCATCTTTATTGTTCTGTGTAGTGTATTATTGTAATCTTTAGTGACGTCATCAAGAAGTTTTATCCAATGATATGACGCATTCATTGTAAATAATTTATATAATTTACTTTTTAAAGTTCTAATTAAACGTTTAGCAATAGAAGCTTTTTTTACACTATATGTATGATAATGACTCATTCCATACTTCTTCATTCAAGCGCTAAATTGTTTATTAAAAAACTCCTTTTCTTGATCTGACTGAAGCTTCTTTGGATGACGACCTTGTTGTTGTAATATTGTTTTCATTGCTGAAGTTACATCGTTGCCTGATTTAGATTTTAATGGTTGAGTCCAGAGATATTTTGAAAAACAATCAATTACCACCAATATATACTTGTATCGATTGTTTTTTTTTTTTAATGTTTACTAAGATCGGCTGAATCCATTGGCCAAAGTTCATCTAGACATTTTATAATTGTACGACGTCGAAGGAAATTTTTTCGAACTGGTTTATATATTTCATTAACAACATGTTCTTTCAATGACTTTATTTCTTTTCGATATTTTATTCACTTCACTAGCTGTGTATAATGAATTTGAAAAATGATATCGATGAAGAGGTATTGCCACGATAACCTTCTGATGAGAGCAGTTCAACTTTCACAATTGTTTTCTTTAATAAATCTTCTAAATCTATCTATTAAATTGTTTTAATTTTTCTGTAGTTGTATTATCTTATTGATATCAATAAATCTCTGGGTATATGTCTTAATTAACCTTTCAATGTTTTCCAATTTCTTATCAAATGCGGTGGAATTTTACCATTTGAATCTGTTTGAATGTGTTTATGTGTTTGAGTTTCGTTCTCCTCTATTATTCGTTCTAAATTTTTAAGCTTTTCCTCAATTATACTATCATTTGTTTTAATTTGATTTTCTATCTCTTTTCTTAGTTCATCAACGTACTCTTTAGTGGTTGAGTCCTTTACATCTTCACCGTCATGTAGATTACAGATTCGATGATTCTTTAAGTCAAGATTGCCATCAGTAGTATAACTATATAGATTGTGCCAAACACGACTTCCACTCGCTTGATTATCATTTTCACTTAATTTTCTCTTCCAAGCACGTCCGAATTTGTCGATGCTCATAATGATACTAAATAAGGTTGAAGGAAAAACAGCATTTTTATACATCATTCTTTTATTGATTACTATCATGAAAATTCTCATATAATACTATAACATTCGTTAAGGCACACATACAATTCAATATTGAATGAAATACACAAGTGGACTTAGATTTATATAAACGAGGCTGGTCCGGTAATTCATGAACTATTGATGTATTATAGATAAAGCTCTCAATGAATTTCTTCTTTTCCAAGCCCTTAACATAAATATCACTGTATCCAGATGTTACTCTATTAATAATTCCATTAAATTCCTTAGGATGCACACAACAAAGCCAAACGAGCAACTAACTCATTCGGATCATCCCAATAAATATATTCAACTGGTTTTCTATTGTATCGTTAATATTGAACACCCCGCCCCGAAGGAGAAGGGGAATCCTGTGATCTTAATAATGGTTTAATAAACTTTTGATATTTATATGATGTATCTCCTTGTATTTTATTCTGTGGATCATACTTCTGTCGATAGGCATTTGTAAGACTGATAATTCTCTTATAAGCGTCTTGATCCTTAATTGAAAACTTACTATGGGAGACATTTTTCAAAAACAACAAATTATACTGTCCTTCTGTTCCCTTGAAAACTTGATTCAATCCTTTTATATCACCATTAGGCTCAATATATAAAACTGTATTGCCCAGAGTAAGTTTCTCCGTCGCCTCATCATAATTAATTTTTGAAGTGATTGTTTGATGTTTTTGAATCAATGTTTCAATATAGGTTTCTGCAATTGTCGAATATTGATTGATGTAATCAGCATAAGCCTTGTCAGATACTTTTGATTGATCCATAAATAATTCTTCCACATCGTCATCATCGTCATCGTCTTCATCTTCGCCGTCGTCGGCGGCGAATTTACTTGCAAAGGAGTGTCTTCGCGGCACATACGTAAATCGCGGTACACTTTCTTCTTCTTTTTCCTCAACTTTAAGCAGCAATAATATACCGAAAGAATGAGGACAGACCTCATAACACCAAAGTTACTGCATTGCGTCAGGATATTATGAATTGTATTGCACACATCTTCGGTGACCACACGTCATGTGATCAGTACTTCTGCAAAAATGTGGGTAAAGTGGATTTGTCGTCAATGTACGCTTCATTGCAACGTTGTACATTTTATCCCAAGTTCCTTTCTATCGTGAAATCTGTCGCAGACATATCATGGAGTCTCATATTTGATGTCGATGATAACATTGTAGAAACGTTTAACAATGTTGTTAATAAAATGGTAGGAAGGAAAAGAAATAATTTTTCCACGAAAGGTTTTTACGAAGGCCGATGTTTCAGCGCTGTCATCAATTTTAATAAAGAAGGGAGGTTTTTAGCCGAAATTGGATATGAAACGGCTTGTATTGGCCAAATTACTCTAAAGTATTTGGCACAATCTAGACAACGTAGAATGGCTAAGAAACCGAAAAAAAAGTCCAACGAACCGTCATTGCCGATTCGGACTACGGACGGTCGCCCTTGGATATTGTCACACTACCGGATTGGTAGAGCAGGGGGTTCATGGGTGTGTGACGGTATTACGAGGAAAAGGTAGACAGAGGGTTTAATAAAAGTATCAAAATAGTACTTACAGACACTCGGGGAGTTTTTGTATATTAAAAGCCATTACACACTGGTTAACTACAGGTGGTGATTCTTATCTATGTTACTGACTAGTTTGATTATAATACTACTACTACTAATGCTAATACTAATTGTCTTGTCAGGACGAACTGTGGTTTATATAGATGGGGACCGAGGCCGTCACCCGGGCGGTGGCCGGACTCCGTCCCCAACCATATATGGATCGTGCGTGATAGGAAGATGATTCCTCCGTGGTCCTTGGTTATATTGGTCACCCTCATCCGGTAGCGTCATTAGCGATGCTTACGGGGAAACGATGGTGTTTTTTGGGACCAAGGTGAAACTAATAATCACCGGGTTCTAATTTTTCGGTAACAATATAATAGCAGATGTAGACTCCAATGAATATGAAGAGAAGAAGAATATATTCATGGAAACTCTAAACAATGTGGACATTTATTAAAGGATCATATAAAAATATAAATATTAATATATAATATATATATATATATATATATATATATATATATAATATATATAATATATATATATATATATATATATATATATATCTAACAGTATGGGGAGTAAATTTCGCAGTACCCGAAAAAGAAGCCGCAAGAGCCTAGGCAGAAAAAACTGGGTATCGCGAATTAACAAAAATACAAATAATGGTGCTGTTAGTACTAATAATAATGATGATGATGATAATAATAATAATAATAGTAATAATGGTAATAATAGTAATAGTAATAATAGTAATAGTAATAATAATAATAGTAATAATAATAATAATAAAGAGCATAATGATTCATCGGCATCTGTTCCTGAACGTGTGTCGAAGACCAGCGAGATTATTTCAGGTCGACGAATAGTGAACCTTTGGTTTGTTATCACAACATTATTATATGGATTGAATCATAAAAAAAAAGAGAAAATGCACATCAGAAGATGTAGAAATTGTCAGCGAGACCCCAACGTGAACTACACAGCATCATTATGTATCGCTGTACAAAATGCGGTTCTGTAGGAAATTTCGACACTGACGGTAATGCTGGGGGAAACATAAATGACGCGGCGGCTGGTGCAGCAACTGAGTGTGGCATTGGATACACCCAACTGTCACAAATTTGTGCTGGATTAGACGTTCCTCACATGGCCAAAAATACGTACCAAAAATACGAAACCAGCATTCATGAAAGTGCTAAAGAACTGGCGCTGAAATCAATGGAAGAAGCGGGAAAAGAGGAGCACCGTTTGGCAATCGAAGCCGCTGATGTCATTGATGGCAAGCCAGCGAGCACCGTTTATGTCGACGGAGCCTGGTGTAAAAGATCTTATGGGAAAAACTATAATGCATTATCCGGCTTCGCGACAATAATTGGAGCAAGAACCAACAAAGTTTTATACCTCGGTGTAAAAAATAAATACTGTTCAATGTGCGACAAAAATAAAAGAGAAAATATGGAAAAACCGCACACCTGTTTCAAGAACTGGAATTCCACATCCACGTTTATGGAAAGCGCTATTATTTTCGAAGGTTTTAAAAATTCAGTAGCTATGCACGATTTACGTTATAAAAAAGTGATTGGCGATGGTGACAGCAGTTAAAAAAAAAATACGGGACAACAAGCCATACGGTCCTTCCTTCTGTATTGAAAAAATCGAATGTAGGAACCACATTCTGAGAAATGTATGCAATAAATTGCAAGCCTTATCAAAAACATCTGGTGGGCAAATGGAAATGAGACGATTATTGCATAATAATATTTAAAAAATAGCTGTTTCAATAAGAGCAGCAATAAAATACCGAAAAAATGAGGACAGACCTCATAACGAGAAAGTTGCTGCTCTAAAGTGCGATATCACGAACAGTATCGCACATATATTTGGCGACCACACTTCATGTGCTAGATATTTTTGCAAAAATGTTGGTACAATGGAACCATCGTTGGCATTTAATTCAATAAAAAGCTGTACATTCTACCCAAAATTAAAATGGTATCTACAAATCGTTGCAGATCAGTCAGCGAGTTTGATACATGACGTGACCGACAACGTTGTTGAGTCATTCAACAATGTTGTTAATAAAATGGTTGGTGGAAAACGGATTAATTTTTATAAGAGAGGTTCATATGACGGTAGATGCTACAGCGCGGTGATTAATTTCAACTCAAGAGGAATGTTTTTATCAGAAATCGGCAGCAAAAATAATTGTACTGGCCGAAATACAACAAAGTTTTTGGTACAACAACAAAATAAAAGAAAAATTTTGAAACCAAAGAGAAAATTTAAACAAACTGCTAATGCTGATGCAGACTATGGACTGTCACAGTTTGATGATGCACCAGACATAGATCCGAATGACTTTGAAAAGGAAAAAAATCTACATATGGAAAAAATAAACAAAGGTTCTGTTCAAGAAATCGAAGAAGCAACAAGGGATAATAAACAGACCTGGAGTAATGAACGATTTGGTAGACTCACGGCAAGTTCTTTTGGTAGAATTTGCAGGATGAGGAAAGAAACCAATACCAAAAATTGTGTAAAGAGTATTTTGTATTCAAACTGGACAGCCAAGTCAACCGAATACGGAAATATGATGGAAGAGACTGCACGAGAAAAGTTCGAAGAACAAACGAATATGAGAGTACGGAAATGTGGATTGTTTGTTGATAAAAACAAACCATTTCTAGCTGCGACACCTGATGGACTCATTGGTGACGACAGCATAATTGAAATTAAATGCCCATATTCGTCAAGAAACTTGACAATCGAAGAGGCAATACATAGCAAAAAAATAATGTATTGCACTTTGGACGAAAATAACAGTTTGGAGTTGAAGAAAACCCATCCTTATATGAATCAGAAACAAGGACAACTGCATATAACACAACGAAATCTGTGCTATTTCGTTGTTTGGACTACCAAAGATATGCGATACCAAGTTATTGTCCGGGACGATAGTTTTTGGAAGAACAAGATGGAGAATATTTTGGAGAAATTTTTCTTCAAAGCTTTGTTGCCAGAATTTATAGAACGTAGACATACCCGCCAAGGGCAGTCTATAAGAGATTTACAGGTGAAGGACCTATGAATCTGTATAATTATATCACAGAAACAAATAATGTTGTGATGTTGCCAAAGCAACAAATAATTTTATTTAAAATTCGTTTTCTTGTCCATTATGAGCGAAAACGAATATTACACAAAAATATTCAAAAAACTTACAGGAAAAATACAAGATGAGCTGCCCAAGTATTTTCAAAGAACGAAAATGCTTGAGCGTTGCCATCAGATGAGCTGCCAAAGTATTTTCAAAGAACGAAAATGCTTGAGCGTTGCCATCAGGTGAGCTGCCCAAGTATTTTCAAAGAACGAAAATACTTGAGCGTTGCCATCAGGTGAGCTGCCCAAGAATTTTCAAAGAATGAAAATACTTGAGCGTTGCCATCAGGTGAGCTGCCCAAGTATTTTCAAATTACTAAAATATATAACATGTAAAATCAACAAGTTGAAGATAAGTATATTTTTTGAACGCTCAGTATTTATTTATTTATTTATCTATTTCTTTATTTATTTACAGAGATATGGACACTTTCTTTGGTTATAATTGGGTTTTTCTACATAGAGGAATTGTAAACCGAAAATTGGAGAAATTATTGCAACCACAAATACAACAACGACGGAAACTTCAAATAAAACAAGAGAATATACAAATGCAACAGATTATTATAATTTAATCGGAATCATGTACCAAAGTAAGTATACACTTTATTTTTTAAAAAATTAGACAGACTTTGAAATTTCGCTAATTTTCAGTGCCCAAAAGAGACCCTGGACAATTGGACGACCAGCAAGTATTACTATGATCATCATCATTGCTTTTTTTGATTTATAAAACTAACCTTGAAGGCATAAAAGAATTCTCACTGCTACCTATTATTGATGAAAGTAATACTGATGAAGAGAAAGGAAATGTTGAAAAATACAGGAAAAGAAATTAAATAAATAAACAAAGAAAAAATAAGAATAGACATAGGTAAAGAAAATTACAATTTCACCGATAATTTGTATATTTCATTCTGATTAACTTTTAGGATTGTCGATTCGACGTGGGAGAAACGATGGATGACATCGGAAACATATGTAGAGTAAAGTGAGCGATAATCTTGCAATTATCATTATGGCAAAATAATATCATTATCACCATTATTATTATTTAAAACAATTTCGGTATCTCTTGTTTTTATTTTTGTATAAAATCATTTTAGTATCTATTATTATTATTATTATTATTATTATTATTTATTATTATTATTAGAAATTAATTAGAATCATTTCAGGATCTGTTATTATTGTTGTTGTTGTTTAAAGAAATTTCAATACCTATTTTCAGTATTAGCTATGTATTATTGTTTTATTGAAGTTGGCTTCATTTTTTTAAATATACGTATATGTCTAAGTATTTTTAATATTTTCTTCAAAACTTCCTTTTCTATACGAATTTCAATTATTTCATGGTAATGGTTATCGTTCTTTGTTCGAATTCACTTCTCTATCTATCCATCCTTTTCTTTAACACAGGAATTGGTTTCGCTGTCTATCAGCTGTTCGTTCTACAGGGTATTTCACGGTATTTCTCTTCGCAGTAGCCTATGACTTTGTGAACGTATGTCAGTTTCTTGTTTTAACTTTGTAGTTTGCATTACCGACACGCTCTTGTTCCAACAGATTGTCGGTAATGCAGATCCCAAGTAACATTTTTAGTTTTATAATAGTATACAGAACGCTCACAAAACTATTAAATCGAGTCACTGAAAAAACACTTTTGCTTTAGCATGGTTTTAGGAACCTCTACAAGTTTCTTTTAAAACCCAAAAGGAGAATCCTATGAGAGTTCTAAGTCTAATTTTTAAAGTCTATTTTAAAACTCACTTGTTTTATCTGAGAATACTTATAGATTGTTATAAAACCTCTTTTTAAAACTTTCTTAAAACCAAACAGACTTACTTCTGAACAAAACTGCCGTGAGAGAGTAAATAAAATAACCTTCTTATTTTAAAACTGTTTTAATATTGTTTTAATATTATCTGCTTAATTTGGACATCTGTTGTTCATGTATTTATGAATTTCATCAATTCTCCAGTTCATGTGAATAATTTATTCTCCAACAGGGGCAATTAGTAGAAACTTTTTCTCAAAAAACTTCAAAACAAACTCGTGTTTACTGATGAATGTCCCAACGGTAGGTCATAAAAATTCATGCGCCTTCAAAATTTCAATAATTTCAAATAAAGTTTTCAATAATGAATAAAAAATATTTAAAAAAAATATCTTTATATCTATGAAAAAATACTATCTATAGGTTAATCTAGGACCAAAAAGCTCGTCAAAGTGTATTCAATGCAATGTTAAGACTGGGTGTTCAAAAAATTAAGTGTTAATAATTGTTAGGTTAGAAATATATAAACATGGCTATCGTTTATGCTTTGTATTATAATTAATAAATACGGCGGTATTATTTCAAAAACCATTTGGTAGAATAAAAGGCTATTACAAATGCATTTGTATTTAATATGCTCTTATTCGAGAGTATATATACTTCTCCTATGCCAAATAATCTTTATTCTATCTTAAATAAATGTAAATGGTTTTATGAGTTTCTAATTTATACTCGTGTAAAACTAAATTTCTATTTAAACTTGCCCTAGACACTCAAGACTAAACCAAGTCTCCCATAAAACTGAATTGCTTTATTATAGTAACGTGCGCATCCAGACATCAAATCGGTCATACTTAACCTATCTTAACTATAGGGTGTGTGTTGTGTTTTTTTTTTTGTTTTTCAAAATGCCTTTTAAAATCGTTCAAACAATAGAAAATTCAGAAGTTTGTTTATGTGTTGTACCCGCTTTATGGGAAAGCGACAACATTCTATATTGGCCCAACACCCAAAATGTGGCCAAATTGTTAAAAAACGAAAATTCTGTTCCTGACAAGGATGTATGGGAGAAATTAATTTGTGTAAAAAAAAGAGACTGTATTTCATATAAAGACGCCCAGAAAGAATTAAAGGTAATGGAAGAGCATTCAGAAACTGAAGCTGATGAAGAAACATCACAAACAATTAAAGGGAAGAATGTAATCACTCGACAAATGGTTAATCCTCCCGTCAGTTCAATTTATAATTTCAATAATTTACTTCCACGAGAAATTGTAAGCACCAACATGATCAAATGACTCAATGTAGAACTCGAAAATATGTTCCAAATATTTTCATACGAAAATTAAAATTATTCTTTAAGATTTATTGTGATATGTTTCTACATTTTGAGTTCTGCTTTGAGCTGCAATGTATCACCAAGTATCAAACAAGTGGTTCAATTTTGACATTTATTTCAATACTGCACATACACATTATCTATTTATTTTGTAGCTTCAAGAGAATAATCATCAAGATCTGCCAAAAGATAAATCCTTTTCTTCGACCTCAAAATATGTCAATAAGATATGTAAATTGTAAATAGTTTAAGAAAAGTCTTTAACGTTTTAAAATTTTAGGAATTTAAACAGAATCTGGTTGAACAACCAGGTGTAATAATTTTTTAAAATGATATTCTTGATGTGGTAGGTGACAAACTAATATATTTATCACAAATTATATAAATTTCAATTCTCTGTAGCCTACGACAATTGCAAATAAATCACCTGATGAGATACCCGGCGCCCGGTTTGCTTTCGTTGACTACTCTGAAAAACGTGATGACAATTCATCAAATAATAACAGCTTGTTAGAAGCCATTTTAAAAAATCAAGACATGATGATGAATGAAATCATAAAATTGAATGCTTCTTTTGAGAGTTTGATAGTGTTAATCGACAAATTGACAAGAACGACAACAGTAGGTACTATCAGCATAGAAAAACCTGAAGAATTACCACTCGAAGCAATAGTTGAACCAATCAACTCAAAAGAAAGACTAATCGAATTAGAAGAAAAATTAAAAAATGAAAAATATATGCAAAGAGTAGTTGATAGCATGGCTTTTGTATGCGGTCGAAGCGGGAAAGAAAACGGACTGAATTCTTGTTATAAATTGGTAGACTATTTTTTAGATAGAAATTTTATAGATGAATGTTCTTGGACTAATAACTCCAAAAATAGCGCAAATCCAAAGGTAGCTTTAAAATTTTTTACAAGTTTAAGAAAATGTTTCTTAAACACAATCAGACTGGCTGATAAAGATTTCTCAGAAATTGACTGCGAAATTTTTTTTAAAAGAATAATAAAAAACAGTTCACAACGTAAAGATACTAAAAAACTTTCATCTACACAGAAAAATAGACCAACAAATCTTAGATATAATAAAAAGCAATCAAAAGAAATTGTTACACAAGCATTAGAGGAGAATGAACTGAAAAAATTATTAGAAGGTGAAACAACAGATGAAGAAGGTTGAGATTATTAATTGTTGATTGCCGCTGATTATTGGGATATAGTATAAGTTTTGTTTATTTTTACAAGAGTTTATTATTATTGTTAAGTTCTCTTTCTGTTATTTTGAATTTTTAGTTTATTTATTGGAGTACATAATATTATTTCTTATATACTATTTACTGATCGTTTTTGTTTTCAGTTTGAATAAATCCATAAAGCTTTACTTTCATAACAAAATACTTTAACAAAATATAAAACGAAACAAAATCTTTTAAAGAAAAAGTCACTATTTATTACAGGGTGTGTAAGAGAGGAATAAAAACAGTTACATTTCTATAACTATCTCTAACTGCAACTAATTTAAACTGTATTTGATCTAATGTAAATTTAACAATCATCTCATCTGTTTCGCAACTGGATGCATAAATGTGTAGATATGTAGAATTTATAGGATTTTCAAAAAAACTTCTAATTTCTCTTAGTTTCACATCCACAAATATAAACACCTTCACTGTTTTGTACAAAATATTTTACTAATACAACATCGTTATTGAAACAAAAAAACCATTTGTTTTCATCTTTTGTTGTTAAAGAAAATTCCGGTAAAATCAATTTAGAAAAGTAGTTTTTCGTTATCATTTTGCTGATTGTTTATAATTTCACTGTCAAAAGGATTTTGTAAACTAAAATTTTTATTAGATTTTTGACTTATCACTGGAACCTCCACATGACTCAGCTCTCCAAGCCTTTTTGCAACTTGTGCCAATGGATTTTTACCAGATCGAATTGTATTTTTAATAGTATACAATTTACTCTCAAAAGGGTATGCACTAAATGTACATAAGGGTCCAAATCTTTTGACCTCATCTGCTAAATGGGTCAAATTGTGAACATTACTGGTAATGTGATATTCTCCATAAATTTCTCCATAGATTTCAACAAAATATTCCAATAATGTTTGCGCCAAAGTAAGGCAATCCTTATATTCAGGACTAGAACAAAATATAATTGCGCAAAAAAATACTAAAAAATGTTCATATACATCATTTGGTAGATGATATTTTAGTACTACTATCCCTATATAATAAAGAAAGGTGCGAAATTCTAACGCTTTCCAATTGGTCAAAACATCTAATCCTCTGGTTGAACGATGAATTTCGGAGGGCATTTTACACTGTAATAAAAATCTTGATACTTCTTGTATATCTCTTGAGGACCATTTTGCTCGGTAATTGCCAAAGTTACCATCACGCCATCCAATCAACAGCCTTTTCATTATACCTAAGTCTATTAAATGAAGAGAATCCCCAACAGGGAAATCTTGTACCATGTCAATTGGAAGTTGTAATAATGGCGTATCATATTTGTGATGAAGGCCATAAACTTTATTCCGAAATCCAGAATCTGTTCGTTTTTCATAGGATCTAATCGGAAAATAATTGCAGTGAGAAATATGTGAATATTCTCCCTCAATTGTACATTTTTGGCAACCATTCTGACTATTGAAATTTGCAACGCCTGAAAAATATTCATTTTTATCTCTAGATATTTCATAGATTTACTCACCGACCTTTAACAAAAGCACGAGCAGGTGAGTCGCAAATAAAAGTTTGAATTTTAACTGTTATTTTATTTTTATTGATGGTTATTCCTTCTTCCAATATCGGTTTTATTTCCTCGACAAAATGCCTTAGAAATCCATTTAAATCAGAAGGTTTTCCTTTTCCCCAATATATAGCAATGATCATTGGTTTAAGTTCAGGTATTTCAAAAATATTGAATAAAATAGGCCAAAATTCATCTCTTCCACCTATTATAGAGTGGCAAACCATCTATATTAATGTTTATGGAAATAACTGTGGGACAGTTGACATTGAAAGAGAAGAGCTTTTCTAAACAGGTTACAAAACCTTGATGCCAATATTGGCCATCACCTATATTCCATATAGTGTTAATAAATGGAGGTGTGTTCAAAAATGTCCTTGGATCCTTTGGCAACAAATTGGGTACTCTTTTATTAATAATTGACATTAAATTTTTAAGGGCATTGTGTCTGATTTTAAAGATATTTGCCCATATTTGCAAATCTTTTCGAAAATTGGTGTTTTTATTTTCATTATTATCGTTGTCATTTAAGTTATTGTCGCTAGCTAATTCTAGCAACCAGTTATTTCTGACATTTTGATCTCCATCATCTATTTCTATCATTTCATGATTACTCCTTATTTTATCAATTTCTATCAATTCATTAATGCTGCTTTCCTCACCTGATGAGTACGTGTTATTCCCATTTGTTAATTTGAAATTACGGTTCCTAAAACCAGCACTGGTTATTGCCTCAACAGATTGTTGTATCAACTGAGACTTTTTAATTAAATTTCTCATACGTCTACGATAAAAATTACCACTTTTTTTAATTCGCAACCATTTGTCTAAAAATGTTGTCATATTGAATAAAAACAATAACCCCCCTCAAACAAATGCAAGACACTGTGATACACTAGAGTTTTATGGTGGTTTTATTTCTGATATGTTCGTCTTATCAGAGTCTTGAACTAAACCGAATTATCTGAGAACCAATTAGTTTTAATATTTTGTGAATTTTAGATAGCTTTAAAACCTTATCAAAAATGCTGCCATAAAACAAAGGCAATCCATAAGTTCTTTATAAAACTTCATTGACTAGAGAACCATTTTAGGAGAATTTGGTTTTATAAAGGTTAGAATTACAGACCAAATAAATCTCTGTTAAGAGTAAATCAAATATAAGCCTAAAATGTTTTCAGATTAAGCATTTAAATTTGACTTAAAACCTTAAATTAAGACTAAAATGTCTTAAAGTACATTTTGAATATCTCCAGGTCCCAATAAAACCCTTGCTTATATTTATGCTTCGATAAAACTAAGATAAAACACAATTAAAACTATTTTGTATTTAAAATGTTACTTGGGATTGCTAAGCTGAAACAAGAAGCTGAGCCACAATATCATACATAGGCTACTGCGAGGAGAAATACCCTATATATACTTGATAGAAGATTCTTATTTGTTATTATTATTATTATTATTCAGAATCATTTCAGTGTCAATTCTTCTTCTTCTTCTTCTTATTATTATTATTGTTTAACTTATTTTCGGTAATAAAAATAATAATTATTATTATCATTATTATTATTATTATTACTATTATTACTATTATTATTCTTTAGAATCATTTCAGTGTAAATTATTGTTATTATTTAAAATATCAACAGACATCGTTATTACTGTTATTGGGAAAAATATTTCAATAACATTTATTATTACTTTAATTATTTTTTTAATATACAAATGTATATTGTATAATATACGAATTCAAATTATTTCAGGATAATTTTTATCAGATTTATTTGGTTTTTCTGTCGTTATTTTTGCGAATTTATTCATCTATCTATCCTTGTTTTTAACACAGGAATTGGTCTCAATGTCTGGCTGTTCGTTTTAGTTGCTTGCAGTTTTTTTTTTTAATTTCATTTTCTAAGAAATGTCTAGTCAAGAGTAAAGTAGTACAGGAGGGGTGTCGGCAACAAATGTAGGTAAATTTCGCAACGCCGACAATAAGAGCAAAGACAACGTTGAATCGAAGTAACTAACTAGTGATGGGCAGAATCGAGTACTTTTAGGAATCGAGTAAACGATACTCGAGTACTTTGAGGAATCGAGTACTTTACTCGATTCCAGTACTCGCATGTTTAAAATTTATGTATGATCAGCACTAGTGATGGACAGAATCGAGTACGATAATCTGGCGGGAAGATTATCAAGCGACATAGCGACCACAAGTTTAGAATCACCACTGAACGAGATAAATTTAAATGATAATTTGATATTGTAATTATTTTTATTTCTTATGAATGAATAAATGCTTCTATTCTTTTTTTACTGAAAATTTTACTTTCTATTGTTATAAATCGAATAATTAAAAATGAAAGGTCAAACTTATGTGTTCATAGACAATAATATTCTTTATTTGTTTATTTTAACATTAGATGTCTACACCACTTTTATAATAGCACGCGATTCCTAAAAGTACTCGATTCTGCCCATCACTAATCGGTAGTGAAAAGTACTCGAGTACTGAAATCAACTATAATCGTAAATACTCGAGTATACTCGAGTACTTTTAAGAATCGAGTACATCGATTCTAAGTACTCGATTCTGCCCATCACTATAACTAACGTACAAGTCTATATTTTAATTTGTTGTATAAATATTTAATTTCGATATTTCGTCCTAATTAATTCTCCAAAATTGCCAAATGAACAATTTGAAAACCGAATGATCAGTAATTACCATTTTTGCAAAATAATAATAATAATAATTATTATTATTATTATCGAAAATTATTTTATCATTGGTCAACTGAAGTTGATTAATTTTTTAAAACATATGTATATCTAAGAATAAGTAATTCAAATTATTCTACAGTAATCGTTATCAAATTTATTTGATTTTTCTTTCGTTTCTCTAGTTCATTCATCTATCTATCCTTGTTTTGATTTCAATATCTTGCTGCCTGTTTTACTACCTTGAAGATTCTTATTTTTTAATTTCATTTTCCAAGAATCGTCTATAATAGAGTAGTACAGGAAGGGTGTTCTTTCTGCAACAAATGTAGGTAAATTTTGCAACGCCAACAAGAACAAAGATCACATTGAGAGCAAGTAACTAACCAACGAAGTCTATGCTTTTTTATTTATTGTACAAATATTATTTTTCCATATTTCATTCCAATTAATTTTCAGGATGATCGAAAAAACAGTTGAAACTAAACGATCAGTAATTAGCATTTTTGCGTAGGATTAATTACTATTTTCTATATAATAATCAATTAGTAAAAAGAAGAGATCACGGCCGCGGAAATTCATGAGGAAGGGAGTTTGTGAGATATATTTGGCGTAACAACATTTTAAAAAACTAAAACGGAATAATCAACATATTTATTTAAATGTTTTTTTTTTTAATACGTATAAAGTTATTGGGTCCGATGTAGATTAGTAAGGAAAGTATAAGTACAATACATCGAACAGCTGAGATGGTTGTATTCTTGTTTACAACCGCAGTGTCCGGGGTTCGCATTGCACACGGAACAATACTTTTACACTACTAAACTTTTTTAAAATTTTTTTAATTGTATTACCATATTTCTTAAAAATAAAATAAAAGCAGTAATTAATTTTCAAAATACAAACGACGCTTCCTATATATGTGTTATAAAATAATCAAATCGTTAATAATGATACAAATATGTTTATGTTTATTGGTTTTCGTTCTTTATTCAACCTTATTTTTAACTTTGTCCAATACAGGCAGAGTCATACGTATACAAATATATCTGTCTCTTATAGTGTGGTTTATGTTTTTTGTCAAATATTGCAAATATCCCCCCCCCCCCACCGTAAATGTCTACCAAGTTCCATCTCCGCCACTCGATTATTTTAACAGCTTTGGTTCTTTCTTATTCGACCATCAAACCTAACAGACAAACGTAAGTTATTATATTATGTATTATCAATTTATTATTTTATGTAAATTTTGTGTTTCACACAATGCAACACTTGATTGATAATAGAATAAATGGTTTATATAGTACAATAATATCGGTTTGTGTAGTAAAATTTAGTAAAGACAATTATTATTTTGATTATTATTAGATCAAATCTTGCAATTTGTGAAACATTCGTTAGATAAAAATTATCAATTATCTTTTTCAACTTTAAAATTATTAGATTAAAAAAAAATGATTAGAAAAAATTCATACGCCGCCGCGACAGCCGCCATCACGACAGGCGCCGCCACAGTAGCCGCTGCCACGACTGCCACCCCCACGACAGCAGCCGCTGCCACTACTGCCACCCCCACGACAGCAGCCGCTGCCACGATTGCCACCCCACGACAGCAGCCGCTGTCACGATTGCTACCCCCACGACAGCAGCCGCTGCCACGACTGCCACCCCCAAGACAGCCGGCCCCACGGCAGCCATCGCCACGACAGATGC
This sequence comes from Mylabris phalerata, assembly GCA_020740385.1. Taxonomy (NCBI): domain Eukaryota; kingdom Metazoa; phylum Arthropoda; class Insecta; order Coleoptera; family Meloidae; genus Mylabris; species Mylabris phalerata. The sequence continues at coordinate 213,403 of JAJEOX010000272.1, forward strand.
CGCCGCCGCCGCCACCACCGGGACCACGGCGCAAAAAAGAAAAAGTAAGTGGTAAAAATTTTCATTGTTTGTGTAACATTCTCATATTTCTTTCCGATTTTCAGGAGGACGCGGCTCACGCGGACGAAAAAGGGGGCGCGGTGGCAACAATCATTTATATGTGAAAACGGTATACTTGAAAATTATTATTACATTTTTTATACGTAGAATTAATGATTGTTTTTTTACTATTTTCAGCAACAAGACTGGGAGAATTTTTTTATTTATTTTTTTTTGAAATAATTTTTTTTTGCTATTTTTTATAATTGTATATAATTGTTTTTTTAGAATTGTTTTTTTTTAGAATTTTTTATTATTTATTATTTTATTTTGTTTTAAGAATATATATTTTAATTTTTAATAAAATTTTCTTCGCTCCCCCTCTAATCCTTACACGATAATTATAATCCCTTATAATAAATATTAATATAGTGCCTCCTAATAAAATCTTTAAAAAAATCAATTTATTCTTTTTTTTAACCCTATCTATCTATTTCTTTACCCAGTAAATGGTGCGATAATGCCATTTCTATTTCATTATTGAATGTTTGGGTTTTTAATTTTTGGCAATTATCAGTATTTATTCCAGATTTTCAACGCAGTTACGGTCATATATTCATCTCACTTGTTTGAGGGATTTTATTTTTCTCTTTTTTTTTTAAAAAGACATTCTAAACAAGTAGGGACGTCTAATATTTTTATTTTCAATCAAAAGAAAAAAGCTTATAAATACTCGAAATTTTATAAACACAAATAGGTGGCCATCTATTTATAAAAAACCGAAGGTGTGGTTTTAAATCATAAAAAAGAGGTTTGACAACATTGCAAATACGTAAGGTGGTCGCTCTAGATATATGATAAAGCAATCTGTAATTATGATGAGGCCCTCTATCCGATACTAGATGAAGTAAGCCACTCATAACAACAACAACAATTCGTTTTTCATAAATTTCCCGAAAAACTAACAATGCGATCGGGAAATATCATAGTTGGAGAGCGCTTTTAATTTTATACATGCTGTGTGAAATTCATTCAAAAATAAGCAATATTAACAGAGTTATGAACAAAAATATAAAAAAACATGCTTCCGGTTTTTCTTTTATAACTCCGGACCACGTTCGAATTTCCAAAAACCTGATAATTCACGACAACATCGAAGAAATGCCCTTTCAAATGCCGTGTAGATCATCAAAATCCATTGGAAAATGCACGAAATTTTTACGTTGAAAATTGCCTGCTTCACTGACCATACACCTTAAGGGGAAGAAGCAGCAATCGGAAAGCAAGATTCCTGTTTTGTTTTCCAACGGATTTCAATGTTCTAAACGGAATTTGAAAGAGCATTTCAAGACGGAGGGAAGTATATATATCAGATTATTGAAAATCCGGATGTAAATTGGAGTTACAGAAGGAAATATAGAAGCATGTTTTTTAGCATTTTTTACAGTTTTTTTTTTATATTTTCCCTCATAACTTGGCAAATATTGCTTATTTTCTAATCAATTTCACACAACATGTGGCCAATTAAAAGCGCTTTCCAAATCTGTCAGAAATTTTCCGATCGCATTGTTAGTTTTCCGGAAAACTGATGAAAGGTTTCGACATACTAATTTTGTTTTTTTACGGGCAGTTTTAAACTTAGACGACTGAACCAATGCTTGTTTGAAAGCTAATGAATAGCAGATTATTTTGAAAATAGTTTGAGATTGAAATTTGGAAAATTACTGGAAATTTATGGTGGCGAATCTATTATCTATTATTTTTATCTGTTAAAAATTAATTATTTTTGTATAAAGTGTATTGCAATTTATAGATTATTTCATTACCTTTCCAACGGTACCATTGTTGCTGCAAAAAAGTGAAAATCTTCTGGAAAATTAGTGATTAACAAAACTATGTTTTTTATGTGGAAAACCGACAGTGATAGTTCGATAACAACTCGCCAGAGTATAAAATTAGCCACAAAACTGGGTTTCTTTCAGCGGCTCACAGATGTCAGCAGGTCTCTTTCTGCATTGTTGTCAAATTATTCTTTCTGTCTGAGGCCTTACCTTTGCCATCTTATTATTGCATAGATAATTGGAGAAAAAAAAACAATAAACTGGTTGTATATAACTAACTTTAACAATTAACAAAAAAAAATAGTCGCTATTTTAATTGGAATGTGAAAAAAAGAAAATTGTAATTTTTTTTACAAAAAAATAAACGTTTTTAGCAAATTGGCGACTAATTTTTTTGTTAATTGTTAAAGTTAATTATATACAACCAGTTTATTGTTTTTTTTTCTCCAATTATCTATGCAATAATAAGACGCCAAAGGTGTGGCCTCAGGAACAAAAACAAATTTGGCAACATTGCAGAAAGACGAGATGACAGACTTTGGAGCCCCCTTTCAGCCAATAGATGTAACTAATTTTTGTGATTTGGAGACTTGCTATTCAACTCGTTTTTCACACGATAAACATAGTTTTGTTAATCACTAATTTTCCAGAAGATTTTCACTTTTTTGCAGCAACAATGGTACCGTTGGAAAGGTAATGAAATAATCTATAAATTGCAATACACTTTATACAAAAATAATTAATTTTTAACAGATAAAAATAATAGATAATAGATTCGCCACCATAAATTTCCAGTAATTTTCCAAATTTCAATCTCAAACTATTTTCAAAATAATCTGCTATTCATTAGCTTTCAAACAAGCCTTGGTTCAGTCGTCTAAGTTTAAAACTGCCCGTAAAAAAACAAAATTAGTATGTCGAAACCTTTCATCAGTTTTCCGGAAAACTAACAATGCGATCGGAAAATTTCTGACAGATTTGGAAAGCGCTTTTAATTGGCCACATGTTGTGTGAAATTGATTAGAAAATAAGCAATATTTGCCAGGTTACGAGGGAAAATATAAAAAAAAACTGTAAAAAATGCTAAAAAACATGCTTCTATATTTCCTTCTGTAACTCCAATTTACATCCGGATTTTCAATAATCTGATATATATACTTCCCTCCGTCTTGAAATGCTCTTTCAAATTCCGTTTAGAACATTGAAATCCGTTAGAAAACAAAACAGGAATCTTGCTTTCCGATTGCTGCTTCTTTCCCCTAACTGATGTCGATAGAAGACTTTCTATAGCTTAAAAATCAACAACCCCAATTACTCACAATTGAAAGTTGACATATGCAAACACACCAACTTTTTGCGCTTGACTTGCTTATATGTCTCACGTATCCGTTGAAGCTGTCATTTAACGTGAAAGCTTTTATAAGTTAAGGTTCGGTATCATGGAGACAGTTACATCGTTGTGCAAAGATGCACTTAAATTAATACGAGAATATATGCTGGAAGTTAGAACAAGCGCGCTTTTACTTCATATAAACAATACAATCCGAATCGTACGTCGAGCCATTATCAACAGAATTCATGAAGATAGCCTCTCCGAGAATCAGCTTTCATTGGAATCTAGCTTATCATACTTAAAGTGTTACCGTTTGAAATTGAAAAACGTGAAAAAGCAGTTGACAATCAAGTCAGGTCAGGGTGTGTCATCTAAAACAATGAACAACCGACGATCTAAAATTCTATAGGAGGATGTTTCATCATGTTTCAATGGATGAATTCGTACGGGATTCATAACGAACGTGAGCTTTAAAGACCCCCTGCTGTTCTTAAAAAAGACCTATAACTCATTCGCTTGTAAATCAAAGCGGAACTACAAAAGTCTCTGCTTAAAGTAAATGTGACACTGTCAGCTAACTTCATTAAACCTCAAAATGGTGAAGTTGACCTGAAAACCTTCGCAACTAAAAATGTACCGATTGATCAAACAACGAACCTTAAATAATGGCACGATGAACATATTGTCAGCAAACTGATGAAGAAGATGGAAGAGTTTGCTGAAAAAGACTCCGGATGGGCGTTAAATGAAATACTTGGCCTTAAAGTGAACATAAACACGTATGATCCACTAAAATTTGGGGCTTCAACATTTAGACACATTCCCAAATTTATCCGGAACAAGCGCACCGTTGTGAATATAAAAAATGATGATGAATACTGTTTCCTGTGGGCAGTGGTTTCAACTCTCTGTCCTGCTGAAAAACACACCGATAGAAGGTCGTCATATCGACATTTTAAAGATGTTCTGAAATTTGATGGTATTACATTTCCCATTACTTTAAAGGATATAAAAACTTTTGAAAAGTTAAACGACTTGGCTATTAATTTATCCTGTATCGAGAAGAGAAAGGTTTTACCATGTTGCTTGAGTCTTTACAAGGGTAATCTTAAGAAAAAGCCAATAAACTAACTCATGCTACCAATCGAGACTAACAGCATAAATCATAACCCTACGCTCAATGCAAACAATGAACAGATGTATCACTTTGTTTGGATTAAGAATTTCTTAGCTTTGGTGTCAAGATAGCTCTCAGCACATGGTCATAAAGTACATATATGTGAAGTTTGCCTTAATTACTTCACAACAGGTGAGCTGCTTGAAAGGCATAGAAATCATTGTCAACTTCAAAATGATTACTCCGTGAGGTTGCCCAAAGAGACAGAGAAGTACTTGTAATTTAAAAACTTCAGATACCAGCAAAGGGTCCCATTTGCAATATATGCTGACTTAGAAAGCATATGGGAAAAGTATGCCGAGGGTAATAAAAGCACTAAAACACAGATTTATCAAAAGCATATACCTTTTAGTGTAGCATTCTACCTAAAGTGCGCCTACGATGAGACTCTCTCAAAATTTCGTTTATTTCGATGGACAAATTGCATTGAACGGTTTGTTAACGAGCTTAAATCTATTGCCGATATATGTAATGCTGTCTACAGTCATATAGTTCCCATTGAGACACTGAGTGATGAAGTGAAAGCACGACATGAGCAACCTAGTGATTGTTATATAAGTAAAAGACCATTCTTAGACCATCACACAATAGTAAAAGATCACGACCATCAAACTGGTAAATATAGAGGAGCTGCACACCAAAATTGTAACCTTAATTACAAAAACATATTCACAATTCCTGTTGTGCTTCATAACCTGAGTGGATACGACTCACACTTCATTATCAGAGCACTATCAACTTGTATCAAAGGCCGCATAAACCTCCTAGCAATTAACAAGGAGAAGTACATATCATTCACAAAGCAAGTGTTTGGTACAAGAGTAAGCTTCAGGTTCATAGATTCTTTTCGGTTCATGCCCTACAGTTAGGACAAATTGGCATCTAACCAAGAAAGTAGACAAAAATCAATTACACGGTCCGATTGTGGAAACGAAATTGAGTTTAACCTGTTGAATAGGAACGGTGTCTTCCCGTATGATTATACTGACTCTTGGTCAAAGCTCAATGAGACTTGTCTACCAACCAGAGAAAAGTTTTGGAATGCTCTTTCTAACGAAGTCATAACCGAAGATTATCATCATGCAAAGGACGTATGGAGGACTTTCAAATTATAGACAATGGAAGAAGATTCAGACTTATATCTAAAACCGCATGTCTTATTGCTCACTGATGTATTTGAAACCTTTCGAGAAACTTGTATAACCTCTTACAAATTGGATCCCTTACAGGAGGTGTTTCACAGTGCTCCAATCGCTATGCTAAAGCCAGTAACAAATATATGAAAGACCAGTATAACCCCTTAGAGTCAACATCTTGTTTGATGTACTTTGACGTGAACAACTTGTATGGTGCTGCCATGTCAGAGTATCTCTCATATGAGGGATTCACCTGGCTAGAAACTTTTAATATCAACGATATCCTTAACACACCTGACTGTTCTGACATTCGATATATAGTCGAGTGTGATTTGGACTATCCAACTGACTTGCATGACGCTCATAGCGACCTTCCTCTGGCCCCTGAGCATATGATACCACCTATTTCGAAGTCAAAAGAGAAAAAACTGCTTTTAACACTTTTTCCCAAGAGGAATTACATTGTTCACTATATTAATCTAAAATTGTACATTGCGTACGGTATGAAGTTAATTAAGGTTCATAGAATACTTCAGTTTAAACAATCTAGATGGTTGAAGGAGTACGTGGATTTGAATGCAAAGTTAAGACAACAATCAAAGAACGATTTTGAAAAAGACTTTTATAAGCTAATGAACAATGCAAATGCACGTTCACTAATAGCAAAATCTAACTTTCACAGCTCACTCCAATTTGATGATGGAACTGCTATAATTGAAATGAGAAAATTGGAAGTCTCTTTGAATAAACCTATTTATGTTGGACATTGGATTTTGTATTTTGGACATATCTAAAATATTTCTTTACGAGTTTCATTACAATTATATCAAAAAATCATTCCCCTTTACATAAAAATTGCTTTACACAGACACTGACAGTCTCATCTACTACTTTAAAGACGTCAATATTTATGAACATATAAAGAAAGATAGTCAAAGGTTTGATACGTCCGAGTATCAACCAAACAATGTGCTCGAAATTCAACACAAAAATTTAAAAGTTCCAGGTATCATGAAAGATGAGAACAATGGAAAAATTATGCTGGAATTTGTGGGACTGAGGTCTAAAATGTATACATATACCGTGGAAAAAGGTGGTGACGAGAAGAAGCTAATAAAAAAGTCCAAGGGTTCTACAAAATTATCGCTCCAAGCAATTACCCTTGAAGACTTCAAGAAGTGTCTTTTCGAAGGAGACATTTTTAAGAACCCAGAAGCTCTTACTGTAAAAAAAAAACTTGAGATCTACGCAATTAAACACAATAAAGTGGTTTTAAGTCCATATGATGACAAGTGCATTGTTTCTTTCTCCAAGACTGACACTCGACCGTGGGGGTATATGGTGGGAACAAGATTATATAAATAGCCCGCAAACATTTATCCAAATAAAAATTCAATACTTCTTTATATCAAGCTCTCTCAGATATATATGAGTATCATCTGAAAAGAGCTATATGTTTTAATAGATACGATGACTCCACCATCAATTTATTCAATCATTTGATAAACAAATGATGGAATAAACATACTACCGAAAGCCACATTTACATAGGTAGCCAAATATTCCAAGAACTTATCAACAAACATAGTGTGTCGGTTGTGTGAAAAGAAGTTAGAAATTGATGAATATGTCAGCCGATTTGTAGATGTATGTAAAACTCAAATATTGAATCTCTAACATCAGATTTGCTCGACCGTCTGGAGAAAGAAAACAGTGCTATTGCACGAGGTCCCGCATTTACATTTTTTATTCGGAAGCTTCTGACGGATGATTAAAGTGAGCCATTTTACTCAATTGAAAACATTGTTAAAAACTATCAACTTATCCAAGTCTGCATCGACAAAACAATTTGTGAATCTGCATATTTGGCCAACTATGAGGCTTTGAAAGTCTTCATTGCAGCCTTGGACTCTAAAGGCTAGAGCTACAAATTCCAACCACTTCAAAATGTTGAGCATCGTAAAATCGAGAAATGGATCGAGAAAAACATTGAGAAGGTATTGACAAATCCTAAAGCACAACTTGATTGGACGAGTGGACCGAATTCCATGGTTTGACTTTCAACAAATGTATGTGATTATCAAAACACTTTGTCATTATTGTATTCAATAACAGCGAATTAAACAAATATAAATAAAAATAAACACACAATTTAATCTTTTATTTCCTTTATTCAAAAACTATCCTACAATATGTAACAAATACAGGAAGTGAGAGAGAAACTATTAAACAATTCACATTGCCACCCTAGCCATTTTTCTCGATGGGACATATTCAGCAACTCTGTCGTGAATCATCAAACTGTAAGTTGTTGTCTTATCGGGAATATTTTTGGTGGTCTCAAATTCAATTCGTATATCCACGGGACTTCTTTTGATTTGCTCATTTTGTTTTGAACAATCAATTATAACAATCAGAGCTTTTTTCTTGAACTCTTCTGGTTTTAAAAGAGGCTGTCTAGCTTTTCCCAGAAATGATTCTTGAAATTCTATGTACATTTCGTATAGAGCTGCAAACTGATTTCTATCAAAATTTAAATTCAAATTGTCATAGGGATACATGACATCATTCAGGAATACTTTAATGTTTGTCAAAAAACAATGATCAAACTGGCTACAACCTTTATTGTATTGATTTTTCTATCAGTTTGTAGACCAAAGAATATGTACTGTGGTCTCTCCATAGCGTTTTGATGGGCCACATATGTCTCTGTGTTTGAGGCAAAAGTGGATATTCGTAGAATTCTCTACTTCTAAAGGGGATGCTTAATTCTCGATCTTTCTTCAATATATCTAGTAATTGGATTCTCTCTGCGGTTGACACACAAATATGAGGCATTCTCCAAAACACTTTGTGTATTTCGACTTTAATTGATTTGCTCCCATCGTGCAACAAAGCATTTATATCGGTGTTACTTCTAAGAAGGACGAGTTCTTGTTGTAAATTTAAAATTATTTTTCGGAAGTCGTCACAAAAACCCAAAAACATCCTCAGTGGTATGATAGCATTGAATATTCCTGTTACAGGATCCATTACTGTTGAATGCTCAAGAGGGAACCATCCTGCATTTTTCAGCGCAATGCTTTAATTTTTGTTGTAGGTAGCAAGTCCTTTCATTACGGTTGCCATTCCTGGATTCTTTATGCGATCTATAACGTTTCCCCCGATTTCATATCGTATTTCGTCAAAGAGAAATACAATTGTTAATAAATCGGATTCCATCAAGTCGAGCATTAGCTTCCCCTTCCGTTGCTACAACTTTGCCTTCAGTATAAAGGTCGCTGTACCATGGCAGCGAATACAAATCCTGTTGTTGGATCGGGATTCTTATTTCATCGTTGTTATTATATGAAGTAGAAGCGTAAGGTTGATGCGTATGTTTCTCAGCATAGGTTATCGCTTCATCAAAAACTACTTTTTCATTCACGTAGAGAATATCTCGATTCATTTTGAACAATTCTAAATCTTAAAGATTTAAGAAACCTTCTATTGCTTGCTGTTAACTGCTTGAGACCAGAGCCTCTACTAACTGCAATGCTTTTGTTTAACCGGCTTTTATATGTGGGTTGTGTTACAGAGTGACGTTGACAGAAAACAATGCTCATTGTAGTTTTCAGAGCTTTTGAAGGTGCAGTCTTACTGTTACGACCTCACCTCGAAAATTAACAGCCTTTCCATCTTGGTCTGTGATTTTTATAATAATTTCACCAATTTCGCTGACGCTGATTGGTAGGTAGATGACATTGGAGGGTGCTTCAACAATTCGATATCCGGGAGGAACAAGGGGAAAGAACTCATGAATAACGTGAACTTGTTTGCCGTTACGGAAAGAGCCTGCAACGATGTTATATTCAACGCACAAAGCATTCAGCTTCAAAATATTGGATGGAGTGTCTGACACATGTTTTCCGTATGCCATTAATTTTCTTCGTTTGTATCCCAGCAAATCACCTACCGTACCTTCTTCAGAAAAGTCTACATCAAACGCACACTTGAGTTCACACTTTAAAGTATTGTTATTGCCTTTAATTGTCAAAAGACGACTATTCCTATAGCTTGACTTCTCACTACTTTCGCCTATAGTCAGTCGATTTAGCTCCCTATTTAGGAAATAGCTGATATCATCGATTTCGTACGAGCCCTCAGGAATTTCAATACACTCCTTACTACCATCATCAGCAAAGAAGTGAAATTTGTTGTTGCTAGTGTCAATATTGGGAATTGAGTTGTATGTTTCTAAGTTGATCAATCCAATTACGTAATTTGAGTTATCCAATATAAGAGAAGGATAACAGTTAGCTTTTAGAACTGCCTCAGTTCCAGACAACGTAAATGTGTATGACATTATCTGTTCGTTTACCGTGTAGCGCAAGAACTGACTAGTTTTTTTTCTGCCACAAATTATTATAGTACACTAGAAACTTCAAACAAAGATGTCCACACACGAACGTATCGTAGGTCTGAAATTTATCATGGTTATAGAGAATTTTGCATTCACCTAATGAATTTAGATATTTTACTAACTCCAATGGAGGTCTTAAGTCACCATGGCTATCAAAATATGTTGCGTTGTTATGGCATTTAACGTAAGCCGTCCAATGAGTTCCAGGGCTGCTCATTGTGTCGAGATTAACAATTCCACATTCATTGATATAAGGGCCTGACTTTGGCAGTGCATCTCTCATGAAGACACCTCTAAAATTTTTAATTTTTAATTGTTTAGCATATTTAGAAAGTTCTATATCAGTAAGGGCTCTATTAGGGTAACTTTACTGACGGCCTTTCAGAGGCTTTGGAGGTGATAAAAAAAGCCCTAGTCCGGATTTGTATGGTTTAAGGTATAGACCTTTTCCACCTTTTCCTAGTGTAATGGCCTCCATTGTTTTGTTGTGCCTTTGGCTTTCCTTGAGTTGCTCATTAGCAGCTTTTGTCTCATTAACTGTCTTTGCAATAGCTGCAGCTCCGCCAGCAACTGAGCCTAATGCTCCAAGAGCTGCAAATATAGGAATTAAAGGTAAGAAGCCTCCACTCTTGGGAACAGGTATAAACCTCACAGGCCTCACCACTCTGCGTCCTTTCACTTTTCTTACAGCCTTAAGAGCCACATCTAAAGCGTCTTTAATACTTCCAAATTTCTTAGTCTTTACCACATTTCGTGCTGTTTTTACAAGCTGACCAAATGTCAACTTTTCGCCGCGTTTCCTGCTTTTTGAGGATTTGCGGCGAGCTCCACTTGTCGATGGACTTTTGCAGCCCATTCCAAGTTTAATTTTGGCTGACATGGAGGCACAAACTCCTAATGCTGCAGCTTTTTCGCCGATCGATGAGTCAGACGAACGAAGCCTTCGTTTCGCTTCGTCTAATAAAGCCTTATCTGCTTCGTGTCTTTGACCTAAATCGTTCTTTGTTGCGTAGGCAATATCATGCAATTTGCAAGCCTCGTCTAGTTTATTTATGCCCTGATCTCCCCTTCTTAGCCGTTTAGTTAATTTCGTACCCGGTCCACAATAGTTGTATCCTGGAATATGCAACTCAAATGGGAGCTTGTTGATCAGGCTGTTCACAAGCCCGTTACCTTCAGTTACGTTTCTGCGACTGAAATCGCTCTGACTATCAACAATCATTTTATAGCTTTCCAACGCTGTCAGAAGCTACACTGGCTGTCCTGCGTATGCTCGACTTATTTATAAGGTTACGTTCACAGTATAAAGAGTTCAGTCATATTTCACAATGCGCTTTATAGAACAGACTTTAAAATTGCCTATACAAAACTATGACATCAACTCCTCTAACAGTTTCAAAAGGCATGGTGAACTGCTGCCAACACCAATACGGTGTCTTGTCGTAGGACCTTCAAATTGTGGGAAGACTAATGTTGTAGTGAATCTGCTGGAACATAAAAACGGCCTTAGATTTGAGAACGTTTATGTGTTTTCAAAATCTTTATTTCAATCTAAATTTAAATAATGGTAATGTTAATAATGGTCGCTATCGGAAGGGTATTGACTGCTTCATCCAGCTGTAATATTATATATATAATATTATATATTATATATATATATATATATATATATATATATATATATATATATATATATATATATATATATATATATATATGTTCAACCTTTATTTAGTTGTACAGTGCGCATTTGATATCAGTTCAGTTACCTGTTATCGTACGTTATGGATTCTCAAGACGCTCAAATTACCAAGTCCATAGCATTAAATAAAGAGCTTATCAGAAAATGAAATGAGATATGAAAGAAACTTGAGTCGTTAAAAGAAGCTCAATTGAATCATGAAGGTGCGTTCTCACCTATCACAAAGCATTTAGAAACCATCGTAGAAAAATTAGATACAAATGGAGACAAACAAACAATATCGGTGAAAAACGAGCCTCTATACAGTAGTGAAATTTTCGAGACTCCCAAAAGAGCTAAAATTGATGGGAAGGTTTGCACTCCTGCAATTCCTTTAGCCTCAACAGCTTCAAGACGGATATCTACGAAAGTAACAAACTTAAGGAAGAGAATTGACTCTTTGAAAGAACAATCTGATGGAAGTCAGGTTGGAAATTTCAAGTTGGAAGATGCGGAATATACTTTTGATCCTGAGCAAGACCGAGAGGTGAAGAACTTCAATGATTTACTAGATAAATCAGTTCAAGAAAGTAAAGAAAATATAGAAGATTTGATTGATACACAAGTATACGATGATTATTTACAGGAGTTCGATGAACTTCCCAGGCGATACATAGACGGAATGTTCCATGACAAAGAAAAACAATACGATCATCGGACTGGCATAGGACATGATAGCTTCCAAGAAAAGTATTTCATTGGCTCATCTGAAGTTCAGTTCAAGGGACCTGATATCAAAGTTGGTGATCGTACTTTCAAGGGCAGCCGTGGATTATACGAATTGTTATTCAAAAGCGACCCAACAAACTATACGAAGAAGGAGCTTGAGCTATATAAGAATATTTTGGATATAAGCAATGCTGTGCGGAGGAATTTCAAACCCGGTGCTCAAATACATGGAACAAAAGATGACAAATATAAGTCAGTGGTAGGATCCTTGTATTACCAAGGAAAAGGAATGTACAAGTCATTAAACTCCAACCCCATTGACTATGTATACTGGAATGATCCAAATGAGCTTGTTGATAGACTCCGCCTGTTAGTATCGTCTCAGGCTGCAGGCAATACGGGTCTCAGGAACGAGATTGTGTCTATCATTGAAGAACTGCGTGAAGAAGGTGTAATTGTGTAAGATGACTCTTGACAAGTTTGGTCGTCATATTATTAGACATGGCACTACAACACAACAAGAATTCTTCCCGGAGACTTCGAATTACATATTTTACAACATAATTCTTAATTTCAATTCTGAAAAGACACTTGGAAATGCTTATGTGTTAGAAAATGGTCTCATGACCTATGCGTTTCCCTTGAACCGTGCTACAATAGAGATGATAAGACTCAATTTTAAAGACATCGGTGTCACCATAAATAACAAACAGTATAGTGAGTCTGAACTGTACAACTTTCGCTTAAAGTTCAACGACATATTGTCTTTTAAAAGAAAAAGCAATGTCACAAGTTCAGTGACACTGTCAGCTGAAATTGTCTTAAAATTGCCTGCCATCTTTGAAACGGTCAAATCAGAGAAAACGACTGTCAGAGAACGTTACAATGGAAGCATCTTCCGTTAAACGAGATATTGTCAATGAGCTACACAAACCTGCAAGGCGCAATTTCAAAAGGCGTCGAGTAATAGTTAAGGGAATCAATGAGACACTTCAGGCAGACGTTGTTGAAATGATACCCTACGTTAAACAAAACAATGGATACAAGTATATATTAGTTGTAATTGATTGCTTTTCGAAATACGTCTGGGCAGTTCCACTCAAATCCAAAGAAGGTAAGGAGGTTACTTCAGCCATGCAACATATCCTATCAAATTTAAAGTATCCTCCGAAAAACTTGCAAACTGATGAGGGGAAAGAATTCTATAACACAGACTTTCGAAAGCTGATGACTAAACATAGCATCAATCATTACAGCGTATACTCCACCAGAAAGGCCTCAATTGTTGAGCGAGTGAATCGTACGTTGAAACAGCTTATGTGGAAACAGTTCAGCCTTCAAGGCAATTACAAATGGCTGAACGGTCTTCCTGAGGTTAATAAGACTTATAATAATGGTTATCATACAACAATTAAAATGGCACCGTCTAAGGTAAATAAACGCAACGAAAAAGCAATCTTAAAATCTGCATACACTTTTATAAAAATCGCTCATCCTATTTCTAAGTTTAAAGTCGGTGATAAAATACGCATCAGCAAATATAGAGCATTGTTTGAAAAGGGTTACACACCGAATTGGACAAATGAAATTTTCACCGTGAAAAAAGTGCAGCTGACAAACCCTACAACTTATCTTCTAAAAGATGAAAAGGGTGAAACAATTAAAGGAGGATTCTATGAAATGGAGCTGCAAAAAGCCAAACATTCTGACGTTTTTCTTGTCGAGCGGGTGCTTAAGAAAAAAGGGAAAAAGCTCTACGTTAAATGGTTAGGATTTGATAATAGCTATAACACATGGATCGATAAGAGGAACATTGCGTAACTAACATGTATTTTGTAATAACATTTTCAAAAACAATAAACGATAAATAAAATGAATTTTGTTTTCTTTATTCCTACATAGAATTGTATACACTCATGTTCGAATTTACCACTGAAACAGTCGGTGCGCATGCGCAAACCACTTCAATTGACAATTTTTGAGAGCGCGCGCATACCCCAGCAACAAGTGGTCTTACATCGGCTGCGATTTTCTACTCCCTCTACAAGTGGTCCAAGATCGGCAGCAATCTTCTATCCCCTCCACCGCCCCCACCATCAAGTGGTCCAACATCGGTAGCAATTTTCTATCCCCACCACTCCCCCCACCCCAACTGGTCCAACATCGGCAGCAGTTTTCTTTCCCCCCACCACAAATGGTCCAACTTCGGCATCACTTTTCTATCCCCCCCCACAAAATATGAATTTCGCGCCAAAAAGTGGTCCAGGATCGGCATCATATAACTACTAAGAAGTATTTATGGATCAATCAAAAGTGTCCGACAAGGCTTATGCTGATTACATCAATCAATACCCTTCAATTGCACAACCATATATTGAAAAATTGATTGAAAAACATCGAACAATCACTTCTAAAATCAATTACGATGATACAACGGAAAAGATAACGTTAGGCAATACAACTTTACATATTAACCCTATTGGTGACATTAGAGTATCTAATAAAGTGTTCAAGGGAACACAAGGATTGTATGATCTCGTGTTCTTAAAAGATGTTTCCCAATGTGTCTATACAACCAAAGATCTAGAAGCCTATCAGAGAATTATCAATCTTACAAGTGCTTATCGCCAGAACAATGATCCGAACAATAAAATACAAGGAGATACATCAGGCAAATATCGAACCGTTATCAAACACCTACTTAAACCGCAAAGTGTCTCTTCCCCCTCCTCTTCTGTAAGTGGAAGGGGTGTTCAATATTTACGATATAATCGAAAACCTATTGAATATATTTACTGGGATGATCCAATTGAGTTAGTTGCTCGTTTGGCTTTATTGAGTGCATCAGCTGGTGCTGGAAATAATTCACATCAAAACGAAATTGTCGCGATAGAGGAGGAACTACGAGAAGCAGGAATCATTTATTAGTATGACATCATCATCAACATCATTGTTATCATTGTATGTAGATGTACAGGGTTTTCGAATACCAAGCAACAATAAATTCCTGCCAAAAGAACTAGCAACCTATGATGGATTCAAGATAAGTCATTTTATTTTCAATCCTCCGTATTGTTTCAATGCATTACCATTGGAATATAAGAAACAAGTATACTGGTTGACAAACAACCATCATGGATTGAAATGGGAGGATGGTTTTGTGGATCCAAAGGAGTTCGCCAGAATAGTTAATAAAGTAACCTCTGGATATAGTGACATTTATGTTAAGGGTTTGGAAAAAAAAATTTATCGAAAACTTTATTTATAATTTATCGACAGTTCATGAATTACCCGAACAACCACGCCTACATAAATCAAAATCAATATGTATATTTCACACATTACCAAATTGTATGTGCGCCTTAACAAACGTTATAGTTTTATATGAAAATTTTCATGATGATAATGATAATCAATAAATAATTGTATAAATATATTGTTTTATTTATAATCCTGTTCAGTATCATTATGAGCATCGACAAATTCGGACGTGCTTGGAAGAGACAATTCAGTGACAATGATAATAAAGATGCTGGAACTCATATTTGGCGTACTTTGTGTAACTATAATAGTGACGGCCATTTTGATTTGAAAAATCATCGAATATGTAACTTACTTGATGGAGCAGATTCGAATGATTCAATTACCAAAGGTTATGTTGATAAAATGAGAAAGACTATGGAAGGTCAAATTGATGGTATTATTGAAACTTCAAAAGACAATATTGAAAAGTTAGATAAAATAATAGAAAAGAACAAAGTTCAGACCGATAAACATATACAAAAGTTAAATGGAAAAATTCTACATAACTTCAATGAAAACAACCGGAAAATTCAAGAACTTTATCAGTTAGACATACTGGCATTTAAAGATCAGATAAATAAATTAATGACTGCACTTGTTGACATTAATGATAATCTTACAAAGGGAGATAAATTGTTTAATAGTAAATTTACCACATTTGATAAGAAATTAAATGACTTGAATGACGTAATGAAAAAGATAACAAATCAAGTGGAAAGCATTGAAAGGTTAAATGAAACGTATAATCAAAATTTTATTGATATTAATATACAGATCAACACTATTGCAGGACAATTAAAACAATTTAAAGAAGAAAATAAGTTATTTCAATTAACAATTGACAAAGACATTGAATCAATCCAAAAACAAAACCTAAAAAACATGGAAGATATTATCGTACTAAATGATCAAAGGAAATCTGAAGTGGATAGGGACTTGAAAAATATACAATCGTATCAATCTGAAATATCAATGATTCATGAAAGAATTAGGGATGTAGTTGAAAAATTTGAAAATTTGAATAAATTATATCTAACAGATATAAATGTTGTTAAAGAGCAAATTGAAAACAATTCACAACAACTTCAAAAATTGGATACATCAATGAATGACATTGGAAACGCATTGAAAGCTGTTATTAGAGAGAAAGTCCTAAAATATCAAAATTTCGACCGACTATTGTCAAATAATACAACGCAAATTGATTTATTAACGGAAAGAATTAACAAACTCGAACAGTCTGATACAAGTTCTCATATAAAACATATCAGACCTACACCAGTAGCAACGACAACATCGAATTCTCCGTTATCTATAATAAATTCAATATTTAGCAGAGAAAGCCATCAATGCCCACCTGGTGAAGTCACTGATAGTTTAGGTAGATGTCGAGAAGCTTATAAAAAATAATGTCATCAAAAGAACAAGTTGTTAATGAAATATATAAACCGGCCCGGAAGAATTTCCGTCGACGTCGTACAATTATTAAAGGCTTAGATGAACTTTGGCAAATGGACTTGGCAGATCTTAGTAAACATTCAAGAGACAACAAGGGATACAAGTATATATTGGTGGTGATTGATTGCTTTTCAAAATTCCTTTGGACTCAACCATTGAAATCTAAATCTGCTAATGACGTAACATCCGCAATGGAAAAAATACTACTACAAAATCGTCATCCTAAAAATCTTCAATCTGATCAAGGAAAAGAGTTCTTCAATAGTCAATTTGATGCTCTAATGAAAAAGTTAAGAATTAATCATTATCATACATATAGTGTGAAGAAAGCTTCAATTGCTGAACGTGTAATTCGAACTTTAAAGAATAAATTATATAAATTGTTTACAATAAATGCATCATATAACTGGATAAAAATACTTGATGACGTCACTAAAGACTACAATAATACAATACATAGAACAATAAAGATGAAACCTAACGAAGTAAATAAAGATAACGAGCAAGAGATTTTGCACACATCTTACAGTAATTTGAAAAAATTCACACCTGGAAAATTCAAAAAGAATGACCTTGTCCGTATCAGTAAGATGAAACATATGTTCGATAAAGGTTATACACCAAACTGGACAACGGAATTGTTTAAAATTATCAAAGTTAAAAATACCAATCCAGTAACTTATTTATTGGAAGATTTACATGGACAACCAATCAGTGGGTGTTTCTATGAAGAGGAATTACAAAAGACCTACTATCCTAGTATTTATTTGATTAAAAAGGTGTTACGTCGTAAAGGACGTAAACTATTTGTAAAGTGGTTAGGATTTGATAGTGTTCATAATAGTTGGATTGATTTGAAAGACATTACATAAGAATGATTGATGTATTCATTTATTTTTATATAATTGTAATTGTAATTGTATTTATATTTACCGCAATAATATATTGTTTACATAAGAAAATATACAAACGAGTAATCAATATTTTTAGTTAATTATGGAGGGAGAAAGAGTATATAAATGATGTAAAAACATCCTCTAGTATCAAAACATATATATTTCACGGACAAGTACAATTTATGAGAAATTGCTTGGTTGAGCGGCAGCCATCGATGGTGTTTTTCGGTATACCAACGGGCTGCTATATTTTTTCAAAAATGATTCCTTCTTTGAATTTAACGAATTCACCAAAAAAGTTGAAAGATCCGGTCCTTTCAACTTAAACTTATTCAAAATCTCTTGTCCAAATATTTTTCAACAAATTCGGAATCTACTCTCATCTCTTTCTACATATAATGAAAATGAAGATGATCCAGAAGAGGGGATAGATGAATAATAAGTTTGTGGTGGAAGATGGTATATAAGGCCTAAATTTTTGGAAAGTACCCAGTATTTGTTTAGCAGACAGTGGATTTATTTCACACTAATATTGTGAGTTCAGTGTGACATGTATGGACTGAAATACTACATTAACGAAGCCAAATTGCTTCTTTCGGATGATAAAGTTAATAGAAGAGATAAGTTCTATATAAGAAGGTTATTAGAAAAGCTTTCACCTTATGAAGATATGCAAGAGGTCCTAAATGAATATGGTAAACATTTCATAGATTGTGTTTGCTCGAACAGTGACGCAACTACCGGACCTGATACTTGTAATTGTTCTTATACACGAAACAGATTGAACTCTTTGAGAAATTTAGTAAATCAAATAAAAAAATTGTATAGTAGTGTTAGCAGTGATAGTGATTTAGATTACTATGGCACAGAGAGCAGTGATTTTACAGAATGCTGTTGATGCAGAAAATGCAGTATCCTGCATTAGAAATTTAGTTAAAGTCAATATATTAAAAATGGACCCAAATCACCTCACCAATATTTGGTTAAAGTTACCTGCTTTCTATCAAAACGATGAAGATTTAAGGAACTTGATAATTTGTAGACACCATGAAATTAATTGTGAAGAAAACCAACATAATCATCCATTTAAAATATATTGTGTTGCCTGTCAATTGCATAATAATTTGAATGATTTATCATCTATTTTTAATGAATTGGAATATTTGTAACGAATTTGTAAAATAAATTTATTTTTTATTAAAACGTATTATTATAAATCAATTTTTTTGTTTTATTCTTAGCTCAGATAATTTTTATCTGTGATTATCCTACCTATTCCTTTTCCTCATCTAAATATCTCATTTAATTTTTGTGTTCTATTTTACGTAAGGAGTTATCTGCGGTTATCCTGTTCAGTTTCTATATAAAAGTGCCAAAAATCCTAATTGCACATCAGTTGTTTAGTATTGCTGTAGTTTTTAAATTACAATAGCTGAATTTCAACAAGAAAATAACTGCATGTGTCAGGTGAGTTCAAATAGTTTTAATACTGTGATTCTGACACGTTTGAATTAAATTTGTTGATTGGTTGATTAATTGTTATAATCCAATTTTAGCAATTTTGGTATTTAGAAAGGTATATAGGGCACCTTTCCTACAAATTATTAGAACAAGAGAAATCCATAAACGATTTTGGGACTTTGCATCTGATGGATCAACAACATATAATAGATCAGAAAAACAAGTTTGAAATTCTGGAGGAATGAAAAAGATCATTAGAATTATTAACCGATTTACATAGTGAAGAGCTGAATAGGTTAAGACAACAGAACCATTATCATGAACATCTACAACAACAGCAGGTTCAGGATTAACCTATGGAACAGGAAAAGGATCAGGAATGAAAACAACTAATTCTTTTTATGTTAAATCGATTTATTATTTTTCAATAAAACACAAAAAATTAATAATCAAATTTATTTTTTATTTTCATTTATTTCTTCTTCTTCCTCTATACGATAGTGACCCCAGGCCAATGTTGATACTCCATCTTGTCGGATTTACCTTTTGTCATCGAAATGGCTAAGGGCTATTTTGGTTAAATTTTGAGTATAAATATTATGTAAGTTGGATTTGAAAATTGCCATGGTTCCATAGAAAATTTTCTTCTTATATAAACATTCCCGATAATCACTCAAATTTAAATTATTAACAACAACCTTCTTCACGCCCTTGGCTTTTTTAATTAATTTTCCATCGATCACATCAACTGAGTACATCTTCGATCTCAAACCGATAAATTCCTTCATTATCTTTCCGTTGTTTTCATCCTTCATCAGACCGACAATTTTTTTAATTTTTCAATGGAATATTATACACATTATCTTTTGTGTACTCTGAAGTATCGAAATAACTGTCAATATCTTCTTTAATATCGTTATAAAAGTCATCAGTTGTAATTGTGTAAATTAACGAATCGGTGTCCATACAATTCAGTAGTAATTTATCACTGTATTTAGGTCTCATGTATTCATAATGGAAATTGTACATCAGCCATTTTGATAATTCTAATACAGTGAATCCAATATAAATTGGCTTATTATTGCAGGTCTTAACTCGATTTAACTGGATTGCCACCATGTTGGGTGTAAAATGAGCTGCACTATGGAAATGTGGTTTTGCGATTAGGGCACGTGCCCCCAGTCTTTTTCCCCGACTTTCCCATTCTGTAACGATCTTTACATCCTTCCTTTTATCTACATTCTCCATGGTTTTTCCATAAACAGCGTTGTTTAATAACTTAAAGAAATTCTTTTCAAACGTATTTTTAGCGATGGTTCTATGATGTGTATTCAAGTCAAAATATTTCTTTAACCAACATGATTGTTTGAATTGTAAACAACGATGGATTTTCTTAATTTTCAGTCCATGTCTCAAACATTGTTGAAGATTTTTATAATGAATAACGTATTTAGTCTTGTCGGTTAAATCGGCGATTAATTTACAAAGTTTCGAATTTTTAATTGTTTTATTCTCCGCACAAAACGGCAGATCATTATGTTCGTCGTGTAGATGTTTAGGATACTCCAAATCAACTTCAAAGAAGTAACCAATTTCTGAATCTTCTGGAATATTCATTATATCGATCGATTCGATGTCATCAACCCATTGGAAACCACCATAGGGTTGAGGCTGTGACATGGCCCAACCAAACAAATTGTTAGCATCCAAGTACATTAAATAAGTACTTGGTTTTGATGAATCATAAGTTTCCATATACTTGTTATTGGCAATTGAATGTCGATGAGAACACTGGGTTATGCCACCTCTTATACCTCGTCGAATAAATGAGTGCATATTGATGTCGGTTAGAAGCTCGATCTTAATTCCAGTGTACTTTAACATAGCGTCCCACGATAGACCGGGAGCTGTGTAGTAGTGACAGGGATCCAAGTTATAAATTTTTCGACAAACTTTTCTAAAATTCTCGAATATGTCTGTTAACAACAAGACATCGGTGATTAAATACAGTTTCATATAATCCGATAGATTTCGACAACTGAATTGTTGCCATGCACGCTGAGCATGCGCATAATCTTCGTCACTGCATGACTTATCTGAAAGTCGACTTATAAATTTCTCTTTGGGTGGTAATGCTGTTTCATTTAATCGATTCCATGAATTTAAATATTCATACGGGAACACACCCTTTCTAACAATCAGTCTAAATTGATCTTCATTATTAAACATCTTTTCGACTGTATGGAAATCTTCCGGTGCTAAATTTTGGGCCAGACTATCCAAGCTCGACGACATGAATCTGAAGGAATCCAGAAATCTCAATTCAACTGTGTCGGTCTTATTGGCGGGAATTCTTTTCGATAACGACACATATAATTCCTTGTTTAAGGGGATCAAATTAATATCACCCTCGACTTTTTCTAACGATTTTACAAACAAATGACAGTCATAGCCGGAGAAATTGTGGAACAGAATGGAAACGAATTTTGGTATACGATATTGTAGATTACATTTTTGATGAGCAGGATCTCTGTATTTACCAGTGAAGTGACAATGATCAGCCACTTTATCATCCATTATTGTCTGATTACAAATGTGACAAATGTTCGTTTCCATATGAAATTTCTTTTGGTCATCAGTCATCAGCATCGGTTTAGGATTCATCAAAACTTCATTATAAATACGTCGAATATCGTTCACCAATGATCTAACGAAGTGGTCAGCACAATCTGCACCTTCATATACGTATAATTTGTTTTGATTTTCATCAAATGAACATTTAATGAAATAAGAAAAAGCACACGGAATGTGCTCTTGTACATTTGTTGTTGACGATGTACTTGGATTTGGAGCGCAAGTATCGATGTTTTGTAATATACATTCAGAGACAGCATAAATGACAAAGCGCACTTCCAATTGTCTTTCGTAATTTTTGAATTCAACTATAGAGTTCTCAGATGTTGGCATAACAGTAACAATCCGATTACACTCTTCTTTATGCACCATCAATTGCTGCTCCGAATGAAAATGAATCAAACAGAAATTACAGATGAAAATTTGATGATCATTTCTTGTAATTTGTTTGCTTATCCATCTAGATATATTTTTGATCCACACATAGTGGCTTCGTTCTTCTTTTTCTATCAATAATAAATTAATATGCACATTCTTCTCTGATTTTGTGTAATATAGTGGACCAACAACTTCGTCATTTTCCAAACCAAATAGATTGACACTTATACTTGGGTTTAATTCCTCAAATTTACCGATATCTTTCGATTTAAGAGGAAATTTCATGTTGCCAAATTCAAGTTTTATTCCATTTTCCAAAATTATTGTACTTGCTGTTATATCTTCGATATTATACGACTTTGTTCGATCTGAGTATCAACAGGATAAAAGGCAGAAATTATAGCCCATTTAAAGCAAAACTCATCATCGTTTTTAACGTTGACACAAGCGTTCTTGTTTTGTGTTTTTTCTGGAAGTCTGATGTACTGACTACCTCCTTTAACTGGTTGATATTTATTGATGTTGATTTCCAAATGCGTAATTCCGGCCAACGCCCAACCACTATCTCTTTCTTGGAACTCAGTTGTTTTTGTTTTAATTTTTTCCATCATCAAGTCATAATTCGATGCAATTTCGTCTTCATTTTGAACCGACATCATATTCGAATTAAAATTTTTTACAGAAAATTCTTCTATATCTTCCACCATTTTCACATAATCAGCAAACAGTTCTAGATTAAATTTAATTGATTTATGTCTCATAAGTTCCTGTTGAAGTTCTGGAATTACGACATCCTTGGAAGATATTAGAAATTTTTCAACATCTAAATTTGCTAAATCTTCATTTTCAAAAATTAGTGTCTTAATTCTTCTTTGGAAGGTACTCTTAACCACCTTCAATTTTGGCGTATACAATTCTACCGTTTTCAATCGATGTTCTAATGTACGTAAATGATAAATCCATTTATCAGCAGGAATATCTGCCGAACATAAATTACACCTTTGCTTTACAGGCTCAGGTCTGTTACATTCTAAAATTGAAAACAAAAGTTGGTTAAAGCTAATTAACAGGTGTAGTAATTTTCTTACCTGGTATTGAATGTACTCGTTTTATATGACGTTCTAAATTGTATCTTTTTACGAACGATTTAAAACAAATATTACAAACTTCTTGTGCTTTAGGCATTTTTGCGCGTGTGTGACACTATGAAACACTATTAACGAACTATGTGCGTGACGACACGCAGATGGCAGCTGGTCCTGATGAACCGGAAACCGGAAATCACAAAGTCCTTATCACCGGAAGCTATAAAGCCCTTATCAAGTTCTTATAGGAAACAGGAACCGCAAACTTCCGCCCTAATCAATTTCTTAAGAAGCTTAACAATAAACTGAACTGTTGGTTAAATATTTCTTCCATTTATATAGGAAGATTTTTGCTGCTCTTGCAAAATTTGCATAAAATTTATAACGTGGATTTATTTTGTGGACTAAGGAACGAAGCCAGCATTTCCGTTAAGGAGTCTAAAATTTCAAAGTAAGACGATACAGGATGCATAAATTGACCTTAGAAAAGTTCAGCCAACTGCACTATGTGCCACTGACACACACACACACACACACACACACACACACACACACGCGCGCGCGCGCACCACGCGCACACGCACACACGCACGCACACACGCACACACGCACACACGCGCACACGCACACACACGCACGCACGCACACACCACGCGCGCACGCACACACACACACACACACACACACACACACACACACACACACACACACAATCCAATAGCAAACACCGGATTTTATGGTTTCCGTGAAACGTTATGACTTGCTGATAAGCTAGTTTGGTATAAAAGAAGGTCCAGTGTCTTCAAATTATCATTCATTGTCTTCAAGTAACATTCCCATAATGGCAAGTGTACCTTCAACAATTGTTGTGTATAGTGAAGATAAAAAAGATTTATCGATTGAAGTGTTATATGTTGTATTGAAACAAATTTTCCAGTAAGTACTATCTTAATTAATTATTTTAAAATAATTGAAATGAATTTTCTAGATATGGTGTAAAAGAAATAAAGAAATGTGAAGATAAAATTCTAATACTCCGAAGACGACTACTTTAAAAAAGAAATTCGGAAATCTTCCAATTAAATACATGAGAATGAAAATTGACGGTGAAGAAGAATTCAACATTATCGATAATACTCTACAAAAATATAGATTCAACATCGGCGATATACAAGCCATAGAAGCGCCGGAAATCCCTGAAATTCTCTCACAACCATTTTTTTAATTACTTGTAATTTAAATTTTTAATAAAATTTCAATCAGAAGAATAATATTTGTTTTAACCTTAATACAATTTTAAAATCTGCTGCTAATATTTGTAACGCATGCGCAATTTGACCACAAATTGAGGTTAACTTGCTAACAACAAACAAGGCTAATCTTGTTTGTTGTCTACAACTTTTCCCGCCATCTGTCAAATTAAAGTTGGCAACACTGTGGAGAATTTTGGTTGGTAGCATTTTCCCGCCATGTTTAGGGGGCTACAGGTAGGGAACGCCACTTAGGACTACATTTAGGACCCTATGCAACCACATATACACCCCTTGTAGTTAGACAACCACCTACACACATCTGACATATAGGTAACCCCCTACACACATTCCTGTCAGTTAGGCGACCATCTATACATGCCCCAGACAGTTAGACGACCAGATATACAGGTCATTGACCTTGCTCCGGCACTTCCGGTCGGGAACCGGCATATTTATACTACTTACGCCGTATATTTAGAAGTATTCGCCAGCAAGCAAACAGACCGAATTCCCACAGGACAATTCGTGGCCGAAAAATGTGCACTGCTAGCCCAGATTGTTCCACCCCTAAATGAAGCAATGGAATTAGATATGGTATACGGTCTTCTTTCGCAAAAAATTAGAAAACATCCTACGCACCGAAGTAAGAACGTTCGCTGAATTAGTGTCAAGTGCCCGACTAGTGAAAGCCCTCGATAATCAAAACCAACCGCGCCGCGATAACGCAAAATCAAATCAGTCCAAAAACAGAATCAAGTGCGATTTTTGCAAAAACATGGGACACGACGTGTCAGTTTGCCGAAAAAAAATAAAGGCAGAGGCCGATAAAGAGGCCAGCGCAAACAAACCAGCCCCATTTAAGTGCTACGGTTGTGGAAAAGAAGGAGTGCTCAGAAGGAACTGTGCCGACTGTTCCAAGTCAAATCCAGTTCCGCAAACAGTCAACTTCAGCTTTCTAAGTGCCAACAACCATTTACGACCTGCCGTCCGCATCCATCTAGATGGAATCCCTGGTACCGCCTACCTAGACACTGGAGCTAAAGCCACTCTCGCTAGCCCCCAGCTACAGCAAATACTTCGAGAGAAAGGATACATCTCTCAACGCCGCCTAATTAACATTATGCTCGCAGATGGAACATCCAAACTACAACCAACGGAAATTTTCCAAGCTACCGTCACTATCGAAAACCGAGAAGTCGTGACGGATTTTTTCTGTATAGACCTTGATCCAGCAGCCACCACTCTGTTGGGAATCGACTTCATCAGAAATGCTGGACTTGTGCTCAACTTCCACACCAATCAATGGAGCTTCTACGACGAACCTCAACGAAGCTACCCCTTCTCCAACAAAGACTCCAACCAAGAAATGGACATAGAGCCCACGGACGCTGAAATTATCGCCATACTCTCCAACATGCAAACTGCGCCAGCACTATCACCCATCAGAGATCCTGAACAACACTCCGATGAAATTTCTGGGTTGACCCATAATTATGGCCCATTCATACCCCTACAACTGTCACCTCCCCCGAGCCACCGATATCTCTGGTTAGAAGGAATGAAGGACATCGAAATGGAATGGGAACAACCGCTCGCCCGTTCGAAGAAAGTCTGTTCCCAACAGCTCCGGTAGCTGCACAGGACGCAAGCAATGTTAGCCTGCGCCCCAACGAAGCAACAATCCTCCTTCCAAGCGAACAAAGACAACTCAACATCCTACTACAACAACATCTTGATTTATTTCAAGACCATGGACCGCCAACACCCGTCATCTCGCATCGTATCGACACCAAAGAACATGCTCCAGTAGCCAAACCGCCATACAGGTTATCACCCACAAAACAGCAAACCTTACGTAACGAGGTAGAAAACCTCCTCAACCTAGGTATCATAGAAGAATGTGAAAGTGCCTGGGCCGCTCCTGTCATACTCGTCCCAAAACCCGATGGAAGTCTTCGACTATGCGTAGACTGCCGTGGACTTAACGCCATCACGACGCCTGATGTATATCCGTTACCAAGACTAGATGACCTTCTGCACGCCACGGGTAATACCACCCACTTCAGCACGATGGACTTAAAAGCTGGTTATTACCAAGTGCCCGTTGACCACGCAGACATCGACAAGACCGCCTTTATCACACCATTTGGAGTATACCGGTTCCTGCGATTACCATTCGGACTTCGCAACGCGCCTGCCACCTTTCAACGGCTCATCGACCGCTTCAGACTAGCCCTAAACGGCGTTAATCTACTCGCTTACTTGGATGACCTAATCCTGTTATCTACATCCTTCGAACAGCACATAGAAGATCTACAGAAAATATTCGAACAAATGAGGAAATTCCGACTTGGCATGCATCGAGCAAAGTGCCATTTCGCCTGCCCATCCGTGAAGTATCTCGGTCACATCGTAACACCGCAAGGTATTCACACCGACCCCTCAAAAATAGAAGCAGTTACGAAAATGACTACACCCCAAAACGTCAAACAAGTCCAATCTTTCCTACAAACCTGCAGCTGGTATAGAAGATTTATCAAGGATTTCTCAAAAATTGCCCGACCACTGTCCAATCTTCTAAAGAAAAATCTACCTTGGATATGGTCTGCCGAACAAGACTCAGCGTATCAAGCCCTAAAACAAGCACTTAACTCCGCCTCAATCTTAATACAAACGACGGCAAATAAACCGTATACACTCCGTACCGACGCTAGTTCATACGCCTTAGGAGCAGCCTTACTGCAAGGGGAGGGACCAGAAGAACGGCCCGTTGAATATGCAAGTCGACTACTTATCCCGGCCGAACAAAACTATACCACCACCGAACGTGAAGCATTAGCTGTTGTGTGGGCAGTTAATAAATTTCGCGGGTATCTAGAAGAAGCCGACACCATCATTGTAACCGACCACCAGCCATTAAAATGGTTAATGAACCTCAGATTTCCTTGCGGACGACTTGCCAGATGGGCCCTACAATTGCAACCGTACAATATTCGCATCGAATACACGCCCGGTCGCTCGAACGTATTAGCTGACACATTGTCTCGACCACCCATCGATAATCCGTCGCCTACGCCAATAGCTAGCATTATCGCCGATCTACCAAAATATAATCCCGCTGACCAACGAGAACAGCAGTTAGCCGACCACGAATTAAGGAAAATCATCCAAGACCTAGAAAAGGGTTCCCACGAAGACACGGCGAGATGGACAAATCGCGGCTACATAATGAACCAAGTGCTCTTATACCGATACTCCCAAGACGATGACTACGATGACGCACAACTAGTCATTCCAATACAACAACGAGAGCTCGCTCTCAAGACATATCATGATGCCCCTACGGCTGGACACTATGGAATTGATCGCACCCTTTCCAAAATCTCCTCCAAATATTACTGGCCCGGAATAAGACGTTCCGTCACCGAACACGTAAAAACCTGTACAGCATGTCAAAGATACAAAGCCTCAAATTTGCGACCCGCTGGACTCCTGCAGACCCCAGTAATGCAACAACGCTTCGAAACCATCGCCATCGATTTATTAGAGCCCTTACCTATAAGTCCGGACAACTTCCAACGGATATTCATCATCTAAGATTGAACAAGTAGATGGACCGAAATATTCCCGCTTACTAATGCAACAGCGAACAATTGTGCACATACCCTCATCAACGAAGTATTCCTCCGTTATGGAATTCCACACCGAATCATCTCCGACAATGGAAGTCAATTCATTAGTAACCTGATGCAACAAGTCACGTACGTCCTAAACATTGACCACAAATTAATTCCTGTCTACCATCCCTCCGCAAATCCGGTGGAACGACGAAATAGAGATCTAAAAACACAGTTAGGTATACTTTTGGGAAACCAACACGCCAGTTGTCCACAGAAGCTCCCAGCAATTCGTTTCGCCATGAACACACATCGATGTCAGACCACAGGGTTCACCCCGGCTTTTCTAACGTTTGGAAGAGAACTACGCACACCCTTAGAAGTTAAACTGGATTATAGAGCAGTTCTCACCAACGAAAACTTTGTTCCAGAAATCACACCTCACCTGCATCGAATTGGGGATATCCTTCTCCAAGCTAAAGAAATAAGTGAAAAAGAACAAGACCGAAGGAAACACCAGGCTGATAAACAGCGTCGCCCTTCCCCATCATACCAAGTTGTAGACCAAGTCTGGGTAACTACACACACCCTCAGTCGCGCCGACAAAGGTTTAACTTCCAAGTTCGCCCCAAAACGAGACGGACCCTACACGATCAAACGAATTCATGGGCCTTGCAGTTACGAGATTTCTAGTCCGCACCAACCTGATAGCATTTTTGGAGTCTTCCACAGTTCCGCTTTAACTCCATACAATGGTTCCTCAACAACATCAGAAGCTCCAGTTCAACATTTACGACGTCAAGGAAGACCCCCAAAATCGACTTCACCACAACCAAAACAACGAGGCCGTCACAGAAAGAAGCAAAACTAATCACAGAACCAACCGTCGTGGTTCTGAAGGGGAGGATTGTAGCCTGTATTCCCACCAGTAGCACCAGCATAGTTGGACCGCCCTCCAAGAGAGCGCGCCACTCGTTATAAGTTCCTCCGAGTACTACCAACAACGGGCTATAAATTACCGCTCAGGATCCACCAAAAGGCAATCTGAGAATACGCTCACAGATTGCGCTCCCTAGTGGACCTTGCTAGTTCTCAAGTATTTCCATTGCACTCCCTAGTGGACCAACTGAATCTCATTGGTGTTAGTGTTGTTTAGTAAATTGTGTTATTGCTTTATTCTTAATAGTTGTTTTCTGTCATACCAAGTTCGTAACTAATATTGGTAATCGAAATAAACCTTTCAAAACAACCAGACTTTAAATTGTACCCTCCGAAAGAAGGTTACACCCTTCTATAATTGTCTAGCAAGTTCCATCACATTCCCTTGATTATTGTAACAAAATTTCAGTAGTGTGTTGCCTACTCACCGAGAAAATCAACTTCAGGAAGTTATAATATATTATTATCTATTTATTTTTTATGTAAATTGTGTTTCACACAATGCAAGATTTGATTGACTTGTAGTATTTTTTAAATTATTAAATCAAATGTTGCAACGTGTGAAATATTCACCCAAAATAATATCTAACTATATCTTTTTAATTATTATAAAGAAAATCAACATGAATAACACCACCACTACCACCACTACCACCACAGCCGCAGCGGCAATGCCGGCCGTTTACGTCACACCCGCCGCCACAAAGGCTGGCACAAGTTAAATTCTGAAGAATTTTTTCTATCTATTGTTCATTTAATTTTATTCAGGCCCTCCCCCTGATCCTTTTACAATAACTGCAATTTTTTTAAATATTCTCAATCCCATACAATAAAAAAACAATAATGGATTATTAAATTGGTTAAAATTTTTGACTCCAAATAAAATGTTTAAAAAACTGAATTTCAATTTGATCGTTTTTTTGATGAAGGGAAATTTCCCGAGATACGCATAATCCATTATTGTTAATTTATGGTTTACATTTATTATATGGGACTGATTTTGAGAACATATTTTAAGAAAACATGAATTATTGGTTTCTACGATTCATTCGTTCCCGCTTTATAACGCTGTCATCGGTGTTAATGATTCATGTATTCGTTTTATTAGTTTTAGGGTTATTTTTTCTTACTTAAAAAAAAACATACAAAGTGGTGATTCTCACTTTCTAGGTTAATTTCTTTCAATAATTAAATATTTACCTTATTTTTAATTTACTATTAACCTTGCAAAGAGTCAAGGTGACGGATCTTGATTTGTTGATAGAATAAAGTCTGCGCTAATTTGACCACCATCTCTCTTTCAATAGACAAAACTAGAGGAAATCATATTTTACCGATAAAGCAGACTGCATACGTGTATAAAGGCTCTCTATCGACTACTACAGGAAGCAAATCGAGTGTTTTTCACACGATAAACATAGTTTTGTTGACTGTTAATTTTCCAAAAGATTTTCACTTTTTGGCAGCAACAATGGTACCGTTGGAAACGTAATGAAATAATCTATAAATTGCATTATACTTCATATAAAAATAATTAATTTTTACAGATAAAAATTGTCGGTGAAAACTCCCATCCATTTTCCACCATACATTTCCAGTAAATTTTCCGAATTTCAATCTCAAACGGTTCTCAAAATAATCCGCTATTCATTAGCTTTCAAAAGAGCCCCGGTTCAGCCGTATAAGTTTAAAACTGTATGTAAAAAAATCAAATTAGTATGTCGAAATCTTTCATCAATTTTCCGGAAAACTTACAATGTGATCGGAACATTTCTAGCAGATTTGAAAAGCGCTTTTAATTTGCCACACGTTGCGTAAAATTCATTTGAAAATAAGCAATATTTGCCAAGTTATGAAGGAAAATATAAAAAAAACCTGTACAAAATGCTAAAAAACATGTTTCTAGATTTCCTTCTGTAACTCTAGATTACATCCGAATTTCAAAAAATCGGATATATACTTCCCTGCTTCTTGAAACGCTCTTTCAAAAACCGTTTAGAACATTGAAATTCGTTGGAAAATAAAAAAGTTATATTATTTTGCAATTGTTCTATCGTGTAAGGAACGCCCTTAAAGAATATTATCATGACCTATATAGGGAATAATGTAAGTTGAATCTTTAGGAAAGACTCTAAACAGAAACAGAACCAATTATGGAATGCGAATCACAATGTGCATGTATCTCTATGAGAAATAAATTTGGATGTCAGATGAATCTTGTTTACCACTGCTGCACACTGATAGTCTTAGCAGTCATAGTAATTATTATTTTTACAGTCCCTATTCTAATGCCACAACTTAATATTCCGATTGCATCTATCAACGTAAAACTCAATCAAAAAAATTAAGTAAAAATAATTACTTTAAACATAATCAACCAACCTGTCTATTTCGATCCGAAATATGTTTTGCCCTCAAATATATGAGATGGATAAAAAGAATTATTTGAAACAATATGACCATCAAGAATTCTAGGAATCATAAGGAATGTATCAGATTCATTGAACTTATATAATGCTTTTTGCAGAAGATCAACAGGTCTTTAACTAAATGTGTACAGACGTAGTATTTTTTTATGGTTTGACAAAGCAGAACATGTTTAACCCATTAGAGACTATGAATACTCATTTTGCAATTTGTGTAGCAAAATTCTAACCTCGTCGACACCCTGTGAATCCGACAGGCGCGCTGCTGTGGCTCTTTAGTCGTTAGTCACCCGTAGTCGACCTCTAGTCATTACTGAATTAGGTTGCGCGGTAAGGTTAAGTTTGAACGCGTTTCACATTTGTGTAAAATAATGGACATCATCAGTGGCAAACACATTCGCTTTAGCTACAAAATGCCGAGTCTTATATTTGAGGGACCGGAAAGCAATGTGGTTTCTGCACAAATCACTATTTGATTGTCATTTATCTGCTCATTGTGTACATCAAAATCGTGGCAAAGATATTCTGAGGTTCCTGTGACTTGTTTAGTTGTAAATACATACTTGAACTTTTTTTTTAATTTAGGGTGAAATGGCCAGCCAAATACCAAAAAAGGTACGTATCCGGCATTGCCTGCTTTTCGAGCTTCGGAAAGGTCGTTACGCAACAGTTACTACAAAAAGCATTTGCGATATTTATCCAAATGCATTAGACGTCCGTAAACGCCAAAGGTTGTTTTCCAAGTTCAGATCCAGGAATGTTGATCTTTCTTACTCATATCGATCAGGAAGATCAACTACATTAGACAATGACGTACTAAGGGCGGAAATCGAAACAAATACCAGTCACACAATCGAAAAATTGTCAAACAGTCTTAACCGACATTGGTTAACCATCCAAGAACATTTGCAGCAAATTGAGAAAGTAAGCAAAGCAAGCAGTTTGGTCCCGCATAATTTATTAGAAGAAAACAAAACTAACCGATCTACCAAATGCAACTTACTGCTTCAACGGCACAATACAGAAGCGTTTTTTGATCGCTTTATCACCAGAGATGAAAGTGGGTCCTCTATGATAATCCAAAACGCAAAAGGTAGTGGCGCTCCAAATGAATCACCATGAAGAACTGCTAAGCCAGATTTATACCCCAAAAAAGCCCTTTTGTGTGTTTGGTGGACTATTCGCGGCGTTGTTCATTTTGAAGTGCTGAAACCTGGACAAACTGTGAACAATTGGATCGTGTAAATAAATCTTTAATTGAAAAGTGCTGCTATATTTTTAAGTTTTGTATGGAATTTTAGGAGTTTCTATTGAAAAAAAAAATAGTTTAGTAGATTTTTAGTCTTATATAGAGTTAGGACAACTAGGTCCTAACTTCGAACACTGTGTACGAAATTAAGGATCCAATTTTTTCAATTACCTTTTTTGGCACCGTTGAAGTTCTGGATTTATTACTTTGAAATTAAAATCAATAAAAATGTTTTTGCTTTAAAAGTTGAATCTCTAGAATAACAGTTCCAAAAATTACAAAAAGTATTGCTTATGTAAGCTTGTTTTCAAAATTTCGATTTTTTTTTAAATATACGAAATTGGGCTCTATTGTTTCTTGTAAATTGCTGTTCGGAAACTCTCATTTATTCGAACAGTTACAATTAATTCACGATAATTTTGGACACGTTCCCGACGCGATTACTTTTTTGGAAAACCTGGATATTGAAATTTCTGAAACATTCGAAAAATTTGATTGAATTATTAATTAATTAAGTAATTCACCAACGCCAGAGTCGTTTTCAGCCAGCCACAAAAAAACAATTAAAAAATTAAGAATTACCAGTAACGGCGTTTTTCGAAATTTTGATAAATAGAGATGTTATTTGCAGTATTCATTACTTTTCATCTACAGAGTATAATTTTTTTTCAATTGTTACTTTAACCCCTAATAAAAATCAAAAATTCAATTTAATATGATTAAAATAAATAATAGGCTGAAAATTAATTATAATTTTTGTTACGAATAAAACGTTATAAAATATTTCATTTGTAGAGATAGAATTCTGCTTTACAGCAAAAAAAAATCCAATTGTTTTAATATTTTTTTAATCTAAAAATTTAAAAATAGTCAAAAATTAATTATTGCTACTATTTATATATAAAGTAATATAGATTGGAAATTCTGTAATTAAAAAAAAGAAAGATTGAGAATAAACATTGCAACTGCATATGAGATTTGTACCCCAGACATTCGGGTTGGAAGTAAATTTGCATTTTGCATTTGGAAGTTTTTTATTTGTCTAATTTGTTTTCTTACATTACGATCGGTACATTTTTCAACGTGTCTCTTGGCCTGTTGACTTAATACACTATAAGAATTTTAGATTATTTCTTTAAGCATTTACATGGTGAGTTTAACAGTTTCGTCTGTTTTTATACTAATGTTAAAGTTTTACTGAGTTATACAGGAAAATTTGTCAAAAACCTGCTTAAGTACTACTACTATTACAACTAATGATTAAGAGCGGTTTTACACGTTTAAGAATTACTTTGAAAGATACTACGAAAATTACGTTGAAAATTTTGCCAGTAAATATTTTGTGTCATACAGCATTTTTTCTCTCTAAATTTTGACCAAAATTCTTGTTAAAAAAATATTGAGCATGTTCTATATTTTGCTGAGAAAATGCGCAAGAAATTGCGCAATAGGCTTATTTTCAAATTGTCACGACCGTTACGACACTTGTGAAGTTGGTCGAAGTTAAAATTGTTGACAGTTGACAGTTGAAACCGTCAAATAATTAGCATTTAAAAAAAGGTTCATTATTATCATTATTATAATTTATTATGATTAGTATTATAATTAATTTGAATTATGCTGTCCATAAGAGCAAAAACTTCTGTTGTACTTGCGGCGACAATTATTAGTCTAACATTAATTTATTTGAAAAAGAAAATCGAGAAAAAACAGAAACGCTTACTGTGGACAAAAAAGTGGCTGAAAAGAAGGCAGGATAGAAAGGAGAGTTTATTCTTATTAAATAAAGAATTACGTTACGGGGATCCTTCGGCGTACAAAAATTTTCTCAGACTAAATGATGGTCAGTTTAAGGAATTGCTAGATTTAATAAAAACAGACATTTAACTACAGAGTACACTAATGAGAGAAACCGTTAGTGCGGAGCACAGGTAAGTTAAAATGAAATTTGTTGTTTGTTCTGAAATCTATGCGATTGCAGATTATATGTAACATTACGTTTTCTTGCAACAGGAGAAACTTACAGGTCGCTAATGTATAGTACAAGGATACATGAAAGTACTATATCCAAGTTTGTCCCTGATGTCTGTAAAGCAATTGTTAAGAATCTAAAAGGGAAGTATTTGAAGGTAGGTGTCCATATTAGTAGCTACATTGCTAATATTTTCTTTAATGAGTTTTATTTTAGACTCCTTGTGAAAGTATTGAATGGTTAAAAGTTTCTACAGACTTTGAATCAAACTGGAATTTTCCTCAGTGTTTGGGCGCTTTAGACGGCCGTCATATAAAGGTTTCACCGCCAATTTCATCGGGATTATTTTATTATAATTATAAAGGCACAAACAGGATTGTGCTACTCGCTTTAGTTGATGCTAACTACCAGTTTATATATGTTAATGTTGGGGCAAATGGTAGAATTAGTGATGGAGGTGTATTTGAAGCAAGTCAGTTATTTCAAAAGCTCAAGAACAATGGGCTAAATATACCTTCACCGTCTGTTTTGCAAGAAGGTGTGGCAAAAATGCCATATGTAATTATTGCTGACAGCTGATAGATGGAGGATTTTATTAAATACCATACACCTAAATGTGGCAAAGGTTGAAACTATGACATTGGCATGCATAGTTCTCCACAACTTCCTGTGCAGGAAAACTTCAACATATATAGATAGTTATAAACACGAGATTACAAAAACCAAGCAGATACTTCGTCAAAGTAGTAACCAGTCTACAAGTTGTGCAAGACACTTGCGAGAAATGTTTAAACAAAATTTTAATTCTGATGCTGGTGCTGTGCCTTGGCAAGACGAAGCAATCAACAGGGGTAATATGTAAAGCTGGTTTAAGATTGTCTTTGGACATTATGCGGTTTTGGTTTAGAAATTTTTTAAAGTCGTATTTTTTTCGTAGAGTATTGAAAATATAAAAATATAAGTTTCTGTTTTATGGAACAATGTCGTTTTCTGTTTTATTTCTACATTTTTTTATTGCTTCATTTACAATGGACACAATTTTTTCTTCTGTCTCGTCTCTTATCTCCTGATCATTAATTTTGTCCATTTTTTCACAAATATATTTGCAAAAGTTGTCTGAGACATTTTTTGCCTCAACTGGAACCACATGCTTATCCAGATTTTAGGTAAGCGCTGCCAAACTTCCGCTCATTTTCTCTAAATACTCGTCCGAATTGCTTGCAGAACAATTTTTTTTTGGGCCTTGGCAATGATACCATATTACAGCCGCGACTACCACAGGAGGGACTGGAAAGTCCACTATTTTGTCGATCATCATTATAACGTCGGTTGACCTCAGGGTCGTAAATTTCATCATCACTCTAAAAAAAATCATAATTAAGTATATGGATAAATATTTGTGTATTGTATGATCTATATACAATTTGTGGTTCCTGCACATCATTTATTGATATCTGAGATGGAGGTAGTTCGCCTTCTGCTTCAGCAAGGACGTCCGTGGCTGGTCGAATCAGCGAGCCATCATTAAATATAAAACTAATATTATCAAAATACCATAATGATGGTGAATAGATTTTAAACAACACAATATATAATATCTGAAAACAAATCAATACTACCTCGTCCTGTCCTGCGCCACTTTTCTTGGAACTTTCAACTTTTTTATACTCTTTGGTCGCATTCAGCCGTAATGCCTGAAATTTGGATTGAATTTCGGCAATAGTGACCTCCGGCGTAAGTGATTTTAATGACTGCTGGATGGCTTGCAGCGCAGTTGTTCGCAAATTTCTATTTTTGTAATTACATGAGGTGACGCGAAATAAATTAGGCCATCTCTGGTACTCCTCTAGAAGAAGAACAACTTGTTCTCGGGACCAAGACATGAGGGATTTTTTTTAATTTAATAAAAAAATGAAAATGAAGAAAACACGTGTATTTGTTCCAACGCACTACATGAACAAGGAAACAGCAAAAAATTACATAAATTTTAGGTTATTTCCCTAGTTATAGAAGTACCACCAACCTTAATGTTAGTGGACAAAATAAAAACTAACATGGAATTACCCTAAAGCGCATGCGTACGGTCATAAATCTTTTCAAATCTTCCTATCGTGGCAAACACTTCATAAACGTAATTTTTACGTAGTTTTTAATTTGTTCACCAACATTTACTGGCAAAATTTTCAACGTAATTTTCGTAGTATCTTTCAAAGTAATTCTTAAACGTCTAAAACCGCTCTTTCTAATCTAACTTATCCTATACAAGTATTTGTTTGTTGTTACTTAGTTAACTCTTTAATACGTTAGTTTAATCTCTATTGAAAAATTCCATGTTACAATTGGGTAGTTTATGTTTCATTTTGAATGAAATATTCTGTTGATTTTTGTTTTTAATTGGTAGAAGTAACTCGTTGTGTTCTAGTTGTGTGTGTGTAGAATTTGTTAGATAGTTCATTTATATGTTGTTTCAATGAGATGATTCCCGTTTTTTCTCTTAGTTGAGTAATTCTGGTAAATCTGTTTTTATTTTTAATTAATCGGAGGCATCCGTTCTGAAAAGTTTCTAGTGATCTAAGTTTTCTGTCTGATGCAGAGCACCATGCTGGTGCTGCATACGTTAAAATTGGTCTGACTATTGTAGTATAAATTAGTTTTTAATTTTTTTCTGAAGTTCGCGTTGATTTTAAAAGTGGGTATAGTAATTTTAACGTGTATCTAGCATTGTTTAGAGTGTTATGTAGGTGTTGTGAGAATGTTAATCTTTTGTCCAGTGTTATTCCGAGGTATTTGACTGTTGTTTTTTCTTTGATTTTATTATTGTTTATTTGTGGAAAACTGAAAATTTTGTTGTCCGTTTTTCTTCTTGTAAATATAATATTTTCGCACTTATCTATATTAGGTGTTATTTTCCATGTTGCCAATTAGTTTTGTATGTTGCGCAAATAGATTTGTGTTTGACGATTTGCGACTTCTGCTGCAAATGAGTGTGCGTAAATAGCTGTGTCATCTGCATAGAGTGCTAATTTGGTTTTAGGGAATTTAGTGATGTCGTTGATGTATAGATTAAATAATACCGGTACGAGTATGGAGCCCTGAGGCACCCCTGACTTTATGTTTTTGGTTTGAGATTCTTTTTCTCCGATTTTCACCGCGAATTCTCTGTTGTCGAGGTAATCTTTTATTAGGTTTATTAAATACGTTGGTATTTTTAAGTTGATTATTTTTTACCTTAGCCCTGTCAGCCATACTTTATCGAAAGCTTTTTCGAAATCTAGTAAAATCATTGCTATTGATTTATCCCGGTTAAAGTTTGTTGTGATGTCATCGATCAGTCTTACAATTTGTTGGGTAGTTGAATGTTTTCTTCGAAATCCGAATTGTTCTGCTATTATTGTATTGTGTTTTTCCAGGTGTTTTACGGGTCTCTTGTATATTATCTTTTCGGTGACTTTGGAAAGTCCAGGTAAAAGGTTTATTGGCCTGTAATTGTAGGGATGGTTCGGTGTTTTATAGGGCTTAGGTATACGAATTATTAGGGAGTCTTTCCATTGGTCTGGGAATTTCTGTAGTTTAAATATTGCGTTTATTATGTATACCAGCTGCACGATTGCTTTTCGTGGAAGACTTTTTATAATCCGATTTTCTAATGTGTCTCTACCTGCCGCTTTCTGTGTCGGTAGCTCCTTTATTACTTCAGTTACTTCTTCGTACGATGTAATTATTTTTGAATTGCCTGGTTATTTCTTGTTGCTGTTGGTTAAGATTTTCGTCGTTTGACTGGGAGATTTCTTGAATTGCTTCTGCTATGATGTCTGATTTCTCTTTATCATCGTAGACGGTTTCGTTGTTTTTTGGGTTTATTAGTAGTGGTATGTTTTGGTATTTGCCTTTATTTTTGAGTGTTTTGGTTGTTTTCCAGAGGCTGTTGTCTTGAGGTTTTAATTTCTCTAGTTTATTGTTCCAGTTTTTGTTTCTTTGTTCTGCTATTAGCCGTTTCATTATTTTACATAGATTATTCATTTGTGTTTTATGAGTCGTGTTTCTGGTTCTTTGCCACTGTTTTCTTGCTTTATTTTTGGTTTTTATAAGACTTAATATCTCTGAGCTGAGATGCTCTTTATTTATGTCTATTTCTATGTTCTACTATGATTTCTGTGTATTGTTGTACTGTTTGATGTAATTCTTCGACTGTATTGATGTTACGGTTTAATGTGATTGCTTGGTTTAGTTCGTTTCTAAAGTGTTTCCATTCTGTTTCTTTAAAACAGTTGATTCTTTTTGCCACTTGCTCTATTTTGGGATTTCCTAGTTCTATTAAGACTGGGTTGTGGTCATTGTTCAGTTCGCATAGCAATACTGGGTTACTGGGTGATTTAAGTTTATGACATTTTTACTAATTGCTAGGTCGATAGTCGATGGTTGAGCGCCTCAATTAGGAAAATGTGTATATTCGTCTGTGTGGTGTAGAATATATCCATTGACTTGAATACAATTAGCTAGCATTGTTCCATTTGTATAGTAATCAGCGCAGTTCCACGCGGTGTTTCTTACGTTGTAGTCTCCAATTAGTATTACTTTCGTTGGTTGGAAGAGAGCATCTAGATCGGAGTCTCTTAGTTTATTTTGTGGTGGGTTGTATATTGCTGTTATTGTTGTATTATTTTTGGCTAACTTTATAGAAATATTTTCTAGCGTTGTCGCCGGATTATAATGCAATGATTGATGTGGTAAGTTTTCTTTGATTAGTATCGCTACTCCTCCACCAGATCTATTGATTCGATCTTGGCGGTAAGTGTGGTAGTTTCTTATTTTCAGTTTGTAATTTGGTTTGATATTTGTTTCAGAGAGTGCCATTATGTCGATTTGATAGTATTTCATGAAATTGGCTAGTTCCGGTACCCTTCCGCTGATACTTTGACAATTCCAGTATGCAATATTTATCGTGTTATTCATTATCTATTTTGTTGATTACTTCAATTAGGGCCGCGAATTTATCGCCGTCCGTTTTGCATTTTTTTAAGTTTTCATTGAGGATCCTGACATACCTTAACATTTTGCTGATGTCAATAAATTTGTTTAGTTCGCTAACCTCTTCTATTAGTTCGTTCACACTCTCGCTATTGTTATTGTTTGTTGTTGTTGTTGTTTCTCTCGCTTCTCTTGTTCTTGGGCTGGTTGTTTCCCAGATGTTACGTTGTGGTTGAGGTGCCGATGTGAATGTTGTTTTCCTTGTGTTGTTGCTTCTTGATTTGTTGCTTTATAGTTTATTAACATACACGGGACATTCTTGAGAGTTGCTCAAGTGTTCTCCCTCACAGTTGCTACATTTTGGACTGTCTTGTCTTTCGACAACACAATCTCTTGTTAGATGGTTTCCTAGACACTTTAGACATACAGGGGTGGGGGTTAAAAGCAAATACGCTGTCAACTACACGACTTAGTATTTTGAATTCTATACTCTCTTATAAATTCTTTTTAGGGGCGGATTACATTCAATTTCTTTTTCTCAAAATGAAGAAACAAAATTAAGCAAAGTAGTGACACAATTTTTTATTTGTTAATTTCTTACGTTAATTACAATACACAATTAAACAATTGTTTCTTTCATTTATCTATCCACAAATAATACGACGAAAATGTGGGGTTAGCCACAAAAAAGAATTGGCAATCTAGTCAAGAGACAAGATGATAGACCTGGATTAGTTGATAAAACAAATTTGTTTGCCATCTATCTGCTATTAGCCGAAACTAGAATATATCGACAATACAGGACGCATAGGTGTTTTAAGACTCTAGCGAGTATAAGAGGAATTACGTCAACGGCTTTCCACACGATAGGCAGAGTTTTGTAAATCATTGATTTTGCAAAAGATTTTCAATTGTTTCGTACCAACAGTGGTACCGTTGGAAAGGTAATGAAATGATCTATAAATTGCAATACGCTTTAGACAAAAATTATCAATTTTAACACATAAAAATAATAGGTGAAGATTCTCCACATTTTCTCACCATAAATCTCTAGTAAATTTTCCGAATTTCAATCTCAAACTATTTTCAAAATAATGAGCTCTGGTTCAGTTGTCTAAGTTTAAAATTGTACGTAAAAAAATCAAATTGGTATGCCTAGACCTTTCATCAATTTTCCGGAAAACTAAAAATGCGATCGGAAAATTTATGGCAGATTTGGAAAGCGCTTTCAATTTGCTTCATGCTTTGTGAAATTCATCAGGAAATAAGCAAAATTTGCCACGTTGAGGGAAAAAATCTGTACAAAATGCTTAAAAAACATGCTTCTATATTTCCTTCTGTTACACTAGATTTCTTCCAGATTTCCAAAAATCTAATATATATAGTTCCCTCCGCCTTGAAATGCTCTTTCAAA
Source organism: Mylabris phalerata (assembly GCA_020740385.1). Classification (NCBI taxonomy): domain Eukaryota; kingdom Metazoa; phylum Arthropoda; class Insecta; order Coleoptera; family Meloidae; genus Mylabris; species Mylabris phalerata. Next base: position 254,794 of record JAJEOX010000272.1, read on the forward strand.
TGCCGTTTAGATCATTAAAATCCGTTGGAAAATAAACTTCTAGGGTTGTTTTGGAAATTCTTCTATAACTGATGCGGACCCTTAATGTTTTTTTCAAATGATCGAATCGTCAATATTGTTACAAAAATCCTTATGATTCTTCGTTTTCGTTCTGTATACAAGGTGCGTTCCATAAGTAATGCGACCATTTTTTTTTCTGAAGCACGGTACACCAGAGCGTGTTGTAACTGGCTGGGCTAAGCGAAGGGGGGTGTTAGCTTCAAAACGCTCCTTGTCTCATTTGGCTGCGAGCTGCGGGAGAGTCAAAACGTGCGTTTCCGTCGACCCCGCTTTGAGTTTATGTAACACGGCACAATGGATCATTCTATAGAGCAACGGTACGCTATCAAATTTTGCGTCAAATTTGGGACGTCCGCCACCGAAACGCTTTCATTACTTCAGCATGCCTTTGGGACTGATTGCTTGTCCAAATCACAAGTTGTCCGATGGCACAAGCCGTTCATGGAGGGCCAAGAGGAGATCACCGACGAACCTCGCAGTGGACGACCATCAATCTCACGAGTCGACGAAGATGTGACGCGTGTGCGCGATTGTTTGAACTCTGATAGGCGGCTGAGCTTTCAATTGATAGCACAAACTCTAAACATGGCAAAAACAACCGTTTTCCGCATTGTGACCGAAGATTTGAACATAAAAAAGGTGTGTGCCAAACTCGTCGTAAAAGTATTGACCGATGAACAAAAGCTCATGCGAGTTCTTCGGCGCCGCGAAATGTTGGAAATGTGTGAAAATGATCCTCATTTTTTTAAACTCAGTAATCACTGGTGATGAGTCGTGGATTTTTGAGTATGACCCTGAGACAAAAAGGCAGAGTTCAGAGTAGCACACCCCATCGTCGCCCCGTCCCAAGAAGGCACGCATGAGCAAGTTCAGAATCAAAACCATGCTCATTGTCTTCTTTGACGTCAGAGACATTGTCCACCACGAATTCGTACCTACCGGAACTACAGTGAACTCAGCTTTCTACTCGGAAGTGCTCAAAAGACTGAAAAAGCGCCGAGTCACAGCACCTTCATTGTCAACGATTTACTAGCTAGAACCAACACCCCATTGGTTCCCCAGCCTCCCTACAACCCTGGCCTAGCTCCAGCTGACTTTTTTTTGTTTCCTCGGTTAAAAGGAGTCATGAAAGGAAAACATTGGGACACGATTGAAGCATTCAGGCGCATGTTACATCAGCTCTAAAGGACATTCCGGAAAAGGCCTTCCTGGCATGGAAACATGGCCTCCAGAAGTGTATCAACGCAAGAGGGTGCTATTTTGAAATTTTTTGATTATTTGTACGAATATATTCCTTAAATGATTTTTTTTTAATTTGGTCGCATTATCGATGGAACACACCTTGTACGACTCTATTCTTATTTTTGTCTACCACAGGCGGTCACATTTATAGAAATACATATATCCATATTTATAGTGTAGTTTTAGGTTTTTTTTTCAAACATTGTAAATATTCCCTCTCTGAAAATGTCTAACAAGTACCATCTCCACCCCTTGATTATTTTAACAATATTTCAGTACTCTTCCGGTAGGCAAGATAGAAACCATCAGGGCAATTCAGTAAATGAAAGTTTTGTATTTTCAATTTATCACTTCATGTAAATGTAAATTGTTTCACACAATGCAACTTTTGACTGAATATACAATAAAATATTCTGTAGAAAAATAATGTCGAGTCATGCAGAAGAATTAAGTATATAATTTTTTTTTCATTATTAAATCAAATCTTGCAACGTATGAAATATTGGTTATTTCTTTTTAATTTTTAGAATAAAATACAAAATTAACACCTCCACGACCACCACGACGGCATCCGAACCCACAACGACGGCTATCACTGCCGTCACGACGGCCGATAACGATAGAAGAAAAAGTAAGGCCCGGCATTTCCATCTGTAGGTAAAGTTCTCGTTATCTATCTGTCATGCAGGCTACCTTATAGATAGTGTACAAACAGAAAGAAAGCAGGTTACCTGCTTACTGGTAACCGGCGCCTACTGCCAGCGCGGGTAACCGGCATAATATGCACAGAATAAAAGCGGATTGCAAGCGCCTAATAGTTTATGTTCATGTGTTTAAAAGATGTCATAATTAATAAAAGGTGTTCTAATTAATATTCAATTAAGTAAAAGTGTTAACATTAATGAACAACTATCTTATATTGCTTTTTTAGTTACCATCACTATCTAATTCATTACTAATTTCTTGCCAGCATTTTTTTATTACCTTACGATTCCTATGTGAGTTTTCCTATTTATTCCAAATAGGAGATCATAAATATACTGCTGCAATTAACGCTTCAATGTCTATTTTATTCGCCATCTGAACTCTGCCTGGTCGCTGAAAATTGTAATTTCATTCCGGCAAATCTATCGGCGCCGGTTGTAAGCGCTTACAAGTTTTAACCCGCTTTCTTTGTGATCGTCTCCTATTTGAGAGCATACATATATTATCGGCGCCTATAGTCGCCGGTTACCAGTAAGCAGGTAACCTGCTTTCTTTCTGTTTGTACACATAGATAGGCAGCAGTTAAATTTGTGTGTACATCTACGTATTTTTATCTGACGGATACGTATCAAGTGGGTAACTAATTAGTAAGATAGGGGGTTACAATTTTAAAAAGTTGGTAGTACATAAAAGCAAGATGGCGCGAAAGAAATGCACTGAGTGAGATAAGCATATGCGCAATAATAATGAGTAAGACAAAGATACAATTATTTGCAAATGACATTTAAAATAAACAAAATTTTGTAAAAATAATAAAAAGATTGTGGGATATATAGTAAAGTGCTATAAAGTGATATAAAAGGTAAGTACTGGTTAAACTAATTTTATCATTTTTAAACTTTGCATTGATAAGCTTATTGATAATTAAAAAAAAACCCTTTTTAGGTATAATTAACAAAATGTGTGAAAGTAGTAGCAAAAAGCGAAAACGATCCTCAAATTTTTCGGAAGCTGAAACAGAAATCTTAATAAATATTATAATAAAACACAAAAATTATTGACAATAAACGATCAGACGCGGTGTCGTGGAAGGAAAAGGCCGAGATGTGGGGAACAAGTCGCTTTTGAATTTAATGCAGAATCTGGAAGTACCTATCGCGATGCAAAAATACAGCGAGGGAAGTATGAAGGGATTGAAAAAGATATAAAAAAAGGAAGCATGTAATAAGTTGAAGGTTTTTAAATCTGAAGGTAGTACCGCTGCATTAACAGATTAAAAAAATTATGGAGGAAGCAGCACAAAATTATCTACATACCCGTATGTATTTCGAAGCAAAATAATTAATTTTAATAAGTGAAAACAATGCCAGAAAAACCTGTTGGTTTTTCCGCGATAACTCAGGCAATTTTCAAAATCTCAAAAAAGCCTTCTATCTTGCACTCCGCTTTTGTATCAGCTTTCGAATGAGGGGTTGATCAATTCTGTAAAATAAAAACTGTAGGAGACAACCTGTTTGAGCTTACAGAAGTTTTCTAAATTTTACGGAAAACTAACAGTTGAATCGGAAAATTTCTTGAATATTTAGAAAGAACTTTTCATTTGCTACGTAACAGTACAAGAAATTTTGCAAAAGAGTCACAATTGGTCAGGTTATAAGAGAAAATATAAGAAATTGTACAAAAATAAGAAAAAAACATGTTGTTAGATTTTCGTCTTTAATTCAAATTTGTATCAATATTTGAAAAACGGGAAAAACCATTGCGTTCTATAAGAAATGATCTTTTCAAAAATCTATTTCCGGTTATGGTAGTCCCAAGGACGAGCGAGAAATCGCAAGTTACAAACTCATATTTTCGCCGGTTAAAATTTTGAGATCTACCTTGTCCCCTTAACTAAAGTTCGAAAGAGGCGAGTTTCGCGTTATCTGAAAGCCTACATAAGGTTTTAACTAGAGGTGGAAATACCGGGCCTAAGTAATAAAAATTTTTACTATATAATTCTTAGATTACTTTCTAATTTTTAGGAGGACGGGGCTCACGTGGCCGAGGACGCTATGGCCGAGGAAGATATAGGGGAAATATAATTTATAATTGTAGGTAGACGAAGATATATGATACATAAAAATTATTACAATTTTTACACCGATAATTAATTCTTTTTCAATTTTCAGAAAAAAGACTGCAAGAATTTGCTTAATTAATTCATTGATTTAGATTTGTATTTTTTTTATTTGGATTTTGTAATAAGAATTTTTTATTTACGAGGGTAGCCCTGAAAGTTTCCAGAAATGACCAACAGATAGCGCTTGACGGATTTCAATATGACATTAAAGCTCGACATTTTCATATAATAAACGTATTAACAGAAGAACGTTCGGCAGCGTATTTTAGTTTTCACGGTGTTTAAAATAAATCAATTTATTGAAAAAAATGGATATTTCTTGGGAGCATTTTCGTGCGATAAATTTACGATTTTTAATCCGGTCTAACTCAACAACAATGCATCGATCCACCAGGTCTTATTGCTACCGTTGCTCTTCAGGATTGAAGAACAACAATGGTATACAACAATTTGTTTACCTGATGTCGGGGAAATCAGAAAACAGGAATCGTCGCATCATTATTCACCACACAACGCCAGCTCACACAGCTCTTCGTAAAGTCGACTATTTAAAGGGGAACATCGAATTAATTACTCATTGTCCGTATTGGCCTGATTTATCACCAAACGACTTTTTTGTTTCCTTTTCTCAAAAACAAATTGCGTGGTGAACGTTTTTCAACACCGGAAGAGGCCGTTAAAGCATTTAAAAGACATGTTCATGAGATATCTGCTTCAAATTGGAATAAATGCTTCGACAACAGGTTTGTTAGAATGCATAAGTGCTTAAAATTGAAAGAAGAATACATTGAGAAACAATAAAGTAACTGTTTCGATAAAATATCTATTCATTTTCCTTTTTCCGGAAACTTTTAGGGTGTCCCTCGTATTTTCATTTTGTTTGCTTATTTAACACTTCCACGCATTATGTCTCTCACGAGGGACATAATTTTGTATCAGTCTTATGACACAAGAGTATCAATTTACGTTTAAAATTATTTTGTCCCACTGAAGGGCAACTGTATTTAAGGTTGAACTCTACTAGGTGAAAATAGAAATCACTCGTTCAAAAATTCTGAAAAAATAACCATAGTTTAGTACTACCCTAACCATTGTTTATGCCAAATTAACAAAACATCTATCGGGTAGTTTTTGAAAAAAAGCGAAAAACCTCAAAAAACATGGTTTTTACAGGTTTTAATTTTTTATTTCAAAAACTACTCGTTAGAAAATTCGTTGGCTTTAGTATCACATCTAAATGGATTTCATACAGCTTCTCTATTTTTTTGATTGACTTTGAACGAGTAGATTTGGCAAAAAGACCGAAATTACGAATTCGCGTATTTACAGTACTATACGCTTGAAACCAAATTTAGGACGTAGAATGGGCACTAAACATTGATAAGAATCAAATTATTTGGCATCAACGTCAATATTTTTGCTAAAAAGGGCATTTTAAAGTTGTATTTTGAAAATGCCGTCCAATTTTTGCTGTACTGAATAGTAACGTCCTCGGCTAAAAGTGCATGTTTTTGTAAATTCTTTCTACGCGCCATCTATCATTCAGAGGCTCAATAAGCGAAATAAAAAGATGAAATAAATACAAATCTTCAAATATCGAAGTACATAATCAACTATCTATTTGTAAGCTTATATTACACTATGTATAAGCTAGCTAGAATTTCATTAGTGAACTTGATAAATAAAAATAATAAAAACACTGGTGAATTCTTTATAAATTCGTGTTAATTCTACCGAAAATGATAATTTAGAAAAATGTGTCAAAATATATGTAGGTTCATAATACAAATAAAATTTTTAGGGAAAATAAATGAACTGAATCCATAGGCAATATATCTAGTTATCTCATAGTCCAATTAGATTCTAATAGTACAAAGAGAGATAGCATCAAATTGGGTCATACTAACAAGATTTCCCCACAATAGTTTTTAATATAAACAATGGGAAATTATCACAATTGTTTATTTTCACAAATAAGGAAACAAATGTCGATATCGATATTTTATATCTTTGTCTGACGCATGTTAAAAATTGTAAAATTAGTGGACCCACGGCGATTTGTTAATATTGAACAAAGATCGAGCGATTTACACAGAAGCGAAATAATTAAAAAAAAATTATCGTAATACAAATAATTGAAAGTGAATAAATTTAGCGAAAAGGGCAGCCGTCTTGTAAAACAATAATAACAGTTAGGACAGCTGTCCTTTTCGCTAAATCTAAATCTAAATCGTTCTACAGTAGAACGGACAATTAAAGATTCTGCAAATTTGAACGTTCAGATATAAAATAGAAAAGAAGTTTTAGATATAGGGAGAATTTCAAACTTTGAGCTTTTGATCGAACATAATACCACATCGCTAGATCTATTCACTTTCAATCATTTGTATTACGAGATTTTTTTATTATTTCGCTTCTGTTGTAAATCCTCGATCTTTGTTCACTATTAAGAAATCGCCATGGGTCCACTAATTTTACAATTTTTAATATGCATCAGACAAAGATATAAAATACCGATATCTTCATATGTTTCCTTATTTGTGAAAATAAACAATTGTGATAATTTCCGATTGTTTATATTAAAAACTACTGTGCTGAAATGTTAGTACCACCCAATTTGACGCTGTCTCTCTGTACTATTTTTGAGAACAACATTGTTGGTTGGAAAATATGGCTTTCTCAGAAAAATTAATATAATAATGTAATTTATTAGGCCACATACCGAATATATGTATAAAGTCATTATTATCTAATCCAACTCGAATACTGTTTTCAGTAGGAGGATTTTTCTGATATAAATGTGTTTATCTTCATAATTAATTTTGAAAATAGCTAGATTAGGATTGAATGGAAATAAAAATAGTTCTACTAATTATTCCAGAGACTCAACTTTTCATTTTTTGATAAAAGCGCGTAGACTGTCTGCAATGTGTATAAAGTCAAGGACTTTTGTTTATAAAGAGACTGATAAGTAATCCTTCTCCATCGAGAAAAAACGAAGTCGGCATTTGAAAGAGAGTAAAAGATTATTGCAATTGACAATCGATTTCAAAAACCACGTTTTCTCAAATTTACAGAAAACAATAAGAAAAAAAAAGGAAATAAAAAAATCAAATAATAGTTCATGATATGTTATCGATTATAACCAACCCTGCTACAGAGAGTACCAAAATATGAATTTTGAGTGAGACTTGCAAAAATAAAAAACATTTGAGTAGATAAATTTCGAAGCTCAAATTGATTTGCTTATATCATATATCTAAATGTTATATCAGAAAACAATTAAACTGGTATAAAAAAAAGAATTACTATGCTCCTCCCAGTTCCTGTGACAAATCTATCTCTTTCTAGCATATGAAACATTCGTAAAAATTGAGAGATAGATATACAGATTAGCAAACCGATTCTGTATTCATTTATCAACTGCAATTTACAATTGCGATCGAATTTTTCAAGTTTATGTTTTTTTCGTGATTTGAAAAATGCTAAAAAAATTTTCAGAAACAGTCTAAAAGGGGTATATATTTCCGGAAAAGTTAGTATGTATTTCTTTACATTACTTTGTTCTACAAACGCTGGTGTTTTCTTTTACGATATACCTCAAGCACAACTTTTTACCACTATTGAAAAAAGTAATTTTTTATGTAACCCTAATGTCAGAACAACTTTTTCCATTTTGTTTGTTTTTAATTTATTCTTTAAATACAGAACAATTAGAACCAATGGCGGACTGGGCCGTCGGGCAAGTGTCCAGTGGGCCGGTTGCTAACAAAATAAAAAAAAAAAACTCTCTTTTTATTTTGTTTATGGCTTGATAACGAATAATGCGTTATTTATTTAATTACACTTATTGTCATCTTCATTTATTTTGAGTATAATTTTTACCGCTGGCCGGTTTGCATAGTAATTGCCCGGACCGAAAAAGTTTGCCAGTCCGCCACTAATTAGAACAACGTACAATAGAAATTCCTTCTAAATTATCTCTATTTGGAGAACGATTAAAATCATTGGAAATACTATTGTTAAAATTGTAACGATATTTGCCCGGGTTGTAGCTGGCCAGAGAAAAATAAAGTCTAGTTTACATTGGTAGAGTAGTAGGATAGTGTACTAACCTACAATTTCGCTCCCCACCCCTCTGCTCTACTGAAGTCGGGATAGCGAATGTCCACACACAGCTAGTAGTATAGTAGAGGACGCTGTATTATACGCAATTTTGAGGTTAGGAATTTATAATTTGGTTATCAAAAAAGAATGTCAAAAGAGTTTTAGAGTTGACATTTAATCAAATTTCATTGATTTCAAAAAAGGATTATTAATAGATTAATGTTGACGAAAATCTACACAGGTACGTTGCCCTTTTGAAATGAATTTTTAATAATTCATCACTTAATTTTCCAGACCATTTACTCCATTCTAAATAGCATATATGAAAACGCGTTGTACTTACAGAAGAAAATAGCTAATATTGCCTATTAATTGTGGCTTGTGTTACAATGAACAAAATAAGCCCCCGTCATCGTACTGTTATACGACAGCGTTTAATATTGGCAGTAGGTTCTCTGCTAGATGAGGCTGAAGCAATACTAGAAGAAGAAAATGTTAGAAAAAAAAGAATATGGGTTAGAGAGTGGATTGCAAGAAGAGACGTACAAGGAGCATCCGCCAATCTTCTAAGAGAACTGGCTACTGAAGATCCCGAAGAATACAGGATGTGTTTAAGAATGACAACCGAGAATTTCGAAACTCTATTAAATTTAGTTGCCCCGAAGATAACAAAAATGGACACCGTATTAAGGAATGTTATACCACCGCGTATTAAGTTGCAGATTACTTTAAATTTTTTAGCAACAGGTACCAATTACCGCACTCTTCAACATTTCTTCAGAGTTTCTAGATCGTCAATATCAAATTTCATTCCGGAAGTATGTGTTGCTATTTATGAAGCGCTTCAGGAATATATCAAGGTACATTTAAATTACTAAATCAGGGTGACTTATGTATCTATTTACAAACGAAAATCTATGTACAATATATACAGTCTATGTTGTAATAAGTCAGTCCTTGCTGCTCTCTGGGACAGGCGGCTCAACTTGCGAGGCCAACCGATACTTCGTCAAAATTGACTAGATTTCGGCTTGTGCCAAAATAGCCTCTCTCGGTTGTAGTTTATTTAACGCACTCCCGACATATGCACCGAAAGCTGCGTTATCGTTGCTGGCATCATTCTGCAGCAGCTCGTGTTGCACTGTCCGCAACTCTTTGGCGGCTGTTGAGAACTCATGCAGCCGTCGTTTTCGGCTTGGCGGTCTGGCCCTTGATTGTGAAGACCCAGGTGTTGAATTGTCGGACGCTGTTGATGGTCCTGGGGATAAGAATATTTCAGGTTTCACAAGAGTCCCTGAACTTAGCGGATCATCGATACTTAGGGGCTCCAACTCTGCGAAACTCAAATTTTCCTGCAATGAAAACAAAATTATTCTTTCAGATGCCGACTGGAGATGAGTGGAAAGTGATTGCGAAAGGATTCGAAGAATTGTGGAATTTTCCTGGTTTCTGTGAGGCTATAGATGGCAAACATGTAATAATAAAGGCGCCAACTAATAGTGGAAGTCAATTTTTTAATTACAAAGGCACAAGTAGAATTGTGTTAATGGCATTGGTTGATCACAACTATTGTTCCACTTATGTTTGTATTGGTAGTCCGGGATCAGCCTCGGATGGAGGCATTTTTCAACAGTGCAATCTCAGCCAGCAGTTGCAAAATGGATTGCTTCCCCCAGGTTACTACGTTGTTGGGGATGATGCTTTTCCACTACAACATTATATATATAGCCATTACAGGAGACCTCTGACAATACCGGAGAAAGTGTTCAATTATCGTTTAAGCCGGGCTCGACGAATTGTGGAAAATGCTTTTGGAATTCTAGTTAGCAGATTTCGAGTATTTGATGGTAGAATCGACTGCCGTTTATTAAAGACTGTAAATAAAATTGTGCTAGCTTCCTGCTCGCTTCATAACTTTTTACGTAAATCTGCGCCTTCTACATATTTTCCACATGGCTCTGTTGATGAGGAAGAAACGAGCACCGGTATTTTGCAGCCAGGCCGATGGAGGACACAGATCACAGAATTACGCAACTTAGAAAGAATTCGTGAAAGGAGGGTCACGAATCTGGCAAACCAAACCCGTGATAAATTGAAGAACTATTTCAGCACTGATGGTGCCGTCCCGTGGCAATACAGACATGTATATTGATGGAAATATTGCAAGATGTGGGAAATATAAACTATATTTTTGTTCAAATTTACTGTTAATAAATATTACTTACCGACATTATACTGCTTCCAACGTTGTCCTCCATCTCTCCCATTGTTTGAATTTCTCCAATGAAAGAATTCAATAACGGAAACCATTTGATAGTCGGTATGTATACGTGGTCTAATCCACAGCCAGATTTCTGTGACTTTTTTATTTTGGCTTTTTCCTGATTATACGTGCACCGTAGATCCTTAACCTTTTGCTTCAGCTCTGGTACACCAAATTTTTCTTTCCCCAGGCGGTTGACAATATCTTCATACGCTGCTGCTCTCATGATTTTATTCCTATAGTTGATGGTGTTAATTTGCCATAAACACTCGTGTCCTCTATATAATTCGATTAATTGAATTGTTTCATTCTCAGTCCACTTCATTTTTTTTTTAATTTTTCTTAAATATATAATGAGAATTAATTTAAAAATTACAATATTATTATTTTTGAATGTCTTACCTGGCACGTGTACAACTAAATTCAAACAGACTTGCTAAGACTTGTTGAGATCAAGCTTTCTTTAAATGGTGCCGCCAACATGAGAACAGAAAGCCACTAAAAATTGCCAACTTACGGAATATAAAGTAACCGAATTTCAATCGTTGTACTGTGGAAGGGTAAGGGCTAGTAGAGTCTACTTTACCACATGTGATACCTACTCTTCTATCCCCAAAACTATCTTTAGTACTCTACCGCTACTATCCAGACATGTCTACATTGGTAGAGTAACGGGATAGTAGCCACTATCCCCTCTACTAGCCTACTAACTCTACCAATGTAAACGCTGCTTTAAGCCTAGTTTATATTGGTAGAGTAGTAGGATAGTGTACTAGCCTACTATTTCGCTCCCCTCCCCTCTGCTCTACTGAAGTCGGGATAGTGAATGTCCACACACAGCTAGTACTATAGTCGAGAAAATTATACTGTCCGCGATACGAGAACAGACAGTCACTAAAAATCGCCAACTTACCAAACGTAAATGAACCAAACTTCAAGCGTTGTAGTGTGGAAGGGGAAGAGCTGGTAGACTCTACTATTCCACATGTGATACCTTCTCTACTATCCCCTAAACTATCTTTAGTACTCTACCGCTACTATCCCGACATGTCTACATTGGTAGAGTAACGGGGTAGTAGCCACTATCCCCTCTACTAGCCTACTAACTCTACCAATGTAAACGTTGCTTTAAGTCTAGTCTACATTGGTAGAGTAGTAGGATAGTGTACTTGCCTACTATTTCGCTCCCCACCCCTCTGCTCTACTGAAGTCGGGATAGTGAATGTCCACACACAGCTAGTACTATAGTCGAGAAAATGATACTGTCCGCAATACGAGAACAGAAAGTCACTAAAAACGCCAACTTACCAAATGTAAAATAACCCCCAAAACTATCTTTAGTACTCTACCGCTACTATCCCGACATGTCTACATTGGTAGAGTAACGGGATAGTAGCCACTATCCCCCTCTACTAGCCTACTAACTCTACCAATGTAGACTAGGCTTTAGGGTCAACGTTTGCGATTTCTAACGAAAGCGACAGTGATACAGTGATATCGGACTCGGGCGCCACTCACAAAATACTAGTGAGACGATAAGTAAAAATAAACACGTCTTTATTCGGATAACTATGTACACAAAAATACAAATAAATAAATAAATAAATAAATAAATAAATAAATAAATAAATAAATAAATAAATAAATAAATAAATAAATAAATCAATAAATCAATAAATAAATAAATAAATAAATAAATAAATAAATAAATGAATGAATAAATGAATAAATAAATAAATAAATAAATAAATAAATAAATAAATAAATAAATTCGGTATAATTAAACAAAACACTAATTCCAACGGGCGGGAGTATCCTGGTCGCCGATAGCCACTGCTGAATTGGTACGGTAACAAATAATACAACAACGATCTCTTCAGTCGCCAATAGCCACTGTGAAGAGTTGAGGGAAATCCTCCGGTCACCAATAGCCACGGCGGAAGCGGTATAACAGGTATAACAACGGATTTTTCCGGTCGCCAATAGCGATATAACGAATACAACAACGGTTTATTCCGGTCGCCAATAGCCACTGCGGAACTCAGGATTTTTCCAGGTCGCCAATAGCCACTGCTGGTAATGTAAGGAAAGAGGCCAAGTGGAAAAAGGTGTCGGTACGACCGATCGCTGCGGCTTATATTTCGTTGGCTTATCGGTCGAATGCCCCTTCTGCTCAGGCTTGCGCGGTACCTCGTTAGTTTTAGTATGCGGCTGCTGGTGACGCTGGACGGTTCGTTACAAAATTTTTAAATGAAAATTGTTTCTAAATCAATAATTTTATCCAGTGTTCCTAAATGTGATGAACAGAGTTCCATATCGCAAGAAATTGCTAGTGAACACAACATCAGGTAAAAAGTTCTTTTTGCTCAACCGAAGCACAAAGTAATATCGAATAAGTATTTTATTCCTGTTACAGCGACTTGGTAGGACTATCAAGGACAGCTTCAGGCGGTGACAACTTTGTAGAGCTAATGCAGGATCAACCAACATTATAGGTTGAGAAAAAAAGACTTGCCGGAGAGTACGATCCTTCAATCGAGAAAATTATCGGTCGATGTGTGGTGGATATTGAAAGTTTCATCACCAACATCCGTCAACTGAAGAGTCACTCATGCAAAGCAAGTGGCTTAGGATTTCTAGCATTAGAAAAAGAAGTAAGTAATGGGTTAAAATTCTAAATTAATTTACAAATCCACTAAATGTGTCTTTACTACTTCTTTCGAAACGAATCCCAACAGGAGTGGCTCTAATAGTGGAAAAGTTAACTATTTGGCCACTTCTGCTGTAATTTCTAATGGAAAAGGCTTTTCAACATTAGAACAAATATTGGCCACTCTTGACATCCCCGGCTTTTGTATAAAAACATTTTTAAATAATCAGCAAAAAGTCTATGAGTCGTGGAATGACGCTTTGACGCCATCAATTGAAGAAGCCGGCAAGTTAGAATATGCGAATGCACAAAATTCAAATAAAATCACAGGGGATATTGGAAACATTTCCGTTATTGTTGATGGTGGTTGGAGTCACAGGTCTTACGGTCACCGCTACACAGCGAAGTCAGGAGTAGCCGTAATAATAGAGACATATACGAAAAAGATTTTATGGGTGTTAGGAATAAATATTGCTCTATATGTGCAATGGCAAGTCGTAAAGAGCTCGCCACACACAATCATGTTTGTTTTGAAAACTGGGAAGGCTCATCGTCAGCAATGGAAGCTGATATTTTGCAGGGATTTTCTTGCAGTGAAGCCATGCACAAGTTGCGCTATACCACTTTTGTAGGTGATGGAGATTCAAGCGTGCATAGCAGGATTTTGGAAACAGTTCCATATTCGCGATCTATTAAAAAATACAATGTGCAAATCGCGTAACAAAGAATGTTACGAAACACTTATTTAATCTTGCCAAGGAATCTAACGCTAATAGAATTTTACTAACAAATTCTCGAATATGTAGTATTTCGAAAAATATAAGAAAAGTAATATCGTGGCATGCGAAGCCAGAAAATGCGTCTCCTGTAGAATTGAAAGACGATATTTCAAATATTGTTAGTCACGTTTTTGGAGACCATTCACAATGCAAATCGTTCTATTGTTTAAAAGTGGGCACCAAAGAGATAATCGCACAATATCAGAACTGTTCTATACAAAGGTGCGTTTATTGCAAATAATTGGCGCTGTTACTGCCAAAAGTTACAGTCTAATCGAAAACGCTACTAGCGATAGAGCTGAATTGTTTATGCACCAAGTTGCAAAATTTAATGGTGGAAAGGCGAGCAAGCTTCTTTGGTAGAAGAAATGGTTTCAATATTAGATACCAAGGAGCTGCGTTATCTTATCAATATGGTCCCGAACGGTTGGTTAACAATCGAACAAATAAAAATAGAAATCGTTTGGGAAGAATTTTACCACCATTTGAGCAAAAAAAATAAGAACAATACAAACAAGGATAAAGATTACGGATTATTATGTAAATCGATGCGCTAATCAAACTGCAAATTAAATTATTAAATGTTTCGGCAGATAAGCAAAACGAAATTCAAATAAAGACAGTAAAGCAAAGTGACTCTGAGGCCTGGTTCGACGAAAGAAAAACATCCTCCAAGTTCGGTGAAATCAACAAACGAACAAAGAATTTTGGAAATTTAGTGCACAATATTCTATACACTAATCCTACAGGAATCAGTCTTGATTATGGCAAAATGTATGAAGATGTTGCCAGAGACGAATACTCTACATTGACCGGAAATACGGTTGTGCGGTATGGACTTTTTGTGTGCACCGTGGGTTTTCTTGCCGCCTGACCAGATGGTTTGGTTGGTAATGAAAAAATAATAGAAATTAAATGTCTATATTCCGCCAGGCAATTAAAATCTATAGAGGCACCCAATCATATTAAAACATTTCATTGTAAATTAGAAGGTAATAGTTTGCGATTAAAAAAGAATCACAATTACTATTACCAGATTCAGGGTCAAATATTTATAACGAAGCGACAATTTTGTGATTTTGTAGTGCGGACTCCTAGGGGAATTCACATTGAAACAATTGAGGTCAATAATGAAGTTGTTAAGAAAATGCTGCCAAAGTTAAAGCAATTCTACGATAACCATTTTGGGCTTGAACTCGTCGACAGCAGGCATAATCGTAGTATGAAATTACGGGACATGAGTTAGTTTAATTATGGTAAATAAAGAAACCAGATAAATCAAATTTGTGGCCTAGGCCTGATATTTATGCTGCTCAAAGTCGACAAAACAATTTCAAATAAAAATGCCAGATATCTGAGTTACTCAACTTGTAAACCATCCAAATCAAATTTGTGGCCTAGGCCTGATATTTATGCTGCTCAAAATCGACAAAACAATTTCAAATAAATTTCTGAACCGACGCTAGAAATCTGAGTAATGTAATTTCCAGATAATCAATAAAGAAACAATATTGATCAATAATTTGCTATAAAAAGATAAATAACGAATAATAATAATAACATAAATTAAGGTACACAGTTATATAATGAGCCAATATGAATGTTGAACAAGTTTCAGCAGTACTGTAAAACTGCATTTACAATGCGAAAGAATCAAAAATTCTGAGAATAATAGGAAAGTGACAGAAGATTTTAGGCAAAAGAAGAATCTGCCCATACCTGCTCTGAAGTACTTGGAATGGAGATCCCAGAGCAGGGAGAGAATACGAGGAGCGGCTTTAGTGGGTAGGCCCTGGATGGTCCAGGGAGAGTTCCACACTCCCAAACGACATTGGGTCGTTTGGGGTCTATAAAAGATTTCGCCTTCTCTCGAAAATCAAAACAAAAAACACCGGCCTATTATAATTATCCCCATCCTTTTATATCATTTGTTTTTGTTTCCTCAATATCGAACATTGATTTTTGTCTTATTTCAGTTTATTACAAATAGAGTTATTGATGTAATGGAATAATGATAAATACCTCCTGTTTTGGTAGTAATTGACAATTGTTACTAATTGACATGGTAAGAAATATTATTGTCAGAATTGCTGGTAAGTACACATTACGTTTGTCATATAGGATGCGCCAAAAGTAACGACTAATATTCATGCTTTTTATTTATCAAAAGATAACTTTCTATTGATCATTCCTGGCTCATAAATAAATAATAGAAAAATAAAAAGTCTGGGCGTTGGAATTATTAATTTTATGCGTTACATTTTGTTCACACTGTATGTTGTCATACGGCATAGTACAAATCTGCAAATGCTAATCCAAAAAATTTCCGTAAAATCCATAAAATCTGAAATCGACGCCTTGATAAATTTCATAATGATCTACAGCAATATGACGATCCGTGGAAAATAGTTTTTCTCATTTTTCTTCACGAAATCCCGGAAAAACAGAAACATTTGTTTTCCGAAATCGATCATAAAAGGAAAGGTCACTAGCCACTATCAAGTGTTTACTACATACTTTCTAATTATTTACTATAGCTCTGTGTACAGTATCCCTTTTTCTTCGTAAACAATAAAAGTTACGTATACTTCAGCTGTTGGTTATTATATCAATGTGAAGGATTTTTTCTTAGACAAAACACACCAAATTATCGTAAACAATATTACCCCTTCATTTAAAAATAATAAACAGGTGATCGTAGTAAATGAACTTTTGTTTTTCCGGGATTTCGCGTGGAAATTGAGAAAAACGTATTTTGCTTGAATGTTTTCAAAATGCTTCTTTGTTTGGGATGAATTTTCCGATTTTTCACCAATTTCCCAAAGGGCTACGAGTTTCAAAATTAGGTAAAATGATCTTTAGGACCCACCAACAAATTTAAAATATTTTTCAAATCTCTTGTCAAATAATGGGAGGCACCATAAAAACTAAACAAGTGGTATACTTTTACGTGAAACGAATGGTATATGCTATTGTCAATTATTTTTCTTGTTTCCCTAATTACGAAAATTCACACTACATTATCAATTTTCATTGATTTGACTTCAGCATATTGTAAATAATCGTTTGGTCGATTTCTTCTGTTTTTTATTCTATTTTTTATCCATCTTTGTCTTGTTCGTTACTGGATCAGGCACCTAGGCCTCTGCTACTACCAGTACTGATAAAAGTGCAATCTGTTCCACTTGCGGCGGCCAAAGTGGTAGCGGCCACCACATGCTCCAAAACAAGGCCCGTAATAATGTAACAAAAAATGACTAATCTACCCAACCAGCGTTTAGAGCCGACTAGACATTTTTTAAGATCAGGTGTCGATTATTGTGAGCCGATTCTGACAAAGGAAGGCCTCAGGCGCGTATGGAAAACTAACTATGAAATCATACATTTGTCTCTTTATATGTCTTTGCACTAAGGCTGTGCATTTAGAGCTGGTGTGTGATCCTCCTACGACAGAAGGATTTTTGAACACGCTACGACGATTTATGTCACGTCAAGATATTGATAAGGAATTACATTCAGATGATGCCACAAATTTTATTGCTAATGAAAGACAATTAAAGGAATTGTCTGATGTATTTAGAAACGAAACAAGTGAAAGTACAATCATTAACAGCTTGGCAAATCATGATATTACATGGTATTCAATTCCACCAAGATCGCTGAAGTTCGGGGGCTTGTGGGAATCAAATATAAAATCACTGAAATTTCATTAAAGAAAGTAATAGGCGAAACATTACTAAAATATGAAGAGATGTACACTTTTCTAACCAGAATAGAAGCTTGTCTCAATTCCCGACCGTTAGTCCCTCCATCAAATTATCCTAATGATTTAAACGCCTTAACACCTGGCCATTTTTTTGTGGGACAACCACTCATAGCCACTCCGGAACCAAAACTGATGGAATTAAAGATAAATCGACTTTCCGCGATTTCAATTAATTTAACTGCCAAGACAGCATTTTGGGCAACGGTGGCAGGAGTGAGTATCTTAGTCAACTACAGACACGTGCGAAATGGAAGATGCCATCTTCTCGTCAAAGATGGCACCGCACAATTGCAATGGCCGATGGCTCGTGTTCTACAGGTCTACCCTGGGAAGGATGGCCTAATTCGCGTCGGTTTGGTAGGAAAAGCTTTTCCTCTTATCTTCACACCAAGCAATTTTTAAAATGTAAAGGTTTTAGTTCAACAGGTTTCCATCCTTTAAATGAAAACATCTACCCAGATGCTGATTTTATACCCGCATCCTATTCTGATCGTCCACCATTCGAAAAATCACCTATCAGAATTGATCAGGTGCCTTTTAGTCAGCCGACCACTTCAGACTTCGAAGTTATACACCGCAAATCGCCAACTTCTATATCGTCGATTATGATTTATCCACGCCCAAAAGTCGAAGCTCGTAAAGGAATACGAAAGGGAATTTTGACTGATACTTCCTAAAAGCAAGAAATTGAAAAAATAAAGGCTAAAAAACATGTTTCAACTAAATCTAAACAAGCAAAGTCCATTAATCTTTTGGCAAAAAATTGATTAATGAATAAAAACAAATTCAACAATGCAAATAGAATAAAAAGAATTCTACCAGAAACAGACACCAGTGAGGATTCTGTCAACTATTCACTAAGTGACACATCTGAAAATATCTCCGAAAATAACAATGAGATAGAGAACCTACAGGCTGAGCATGTTAATAAGCACAATTACAATATTGAAGACAATGTTATATTTGTATTCGAAGGTTCCTATTTTGTCGGAAAGGTAGAAACAATATTTAAAGGTGTATTATTAAAATCGATGCAGAAGTCACTTAAAAACTGGAAATGACCCGAAAAATAGGATTTAAATCTGTACCCGATAAGTGACATTATAGAAAAAATTAAAACACCTTAAAAAGTTAACAAAAACAGAGAAATTTATTATGTTCCACAAATACAGAAGTACTGGGATTTCTACTAAATGCTTAGGACATAGTAATATACCCATAGGTATATTGCTAGTGTTCTTATCAAAGCCAGTAGTGTGATCGTAAAAATATTATGAATGGTATGTTAATTTTGTTAAGAATTTGTGAGATGGCGATCAAATTTGTTAATTACAATATACAATTAAATAATAGTTTTTTTCATTTATCTGTCTACAAATAATACGACGAAAGTGTGGCATTAGCCACAAAAAAAGATTTGGCAATTTTCTCAAGAGACAAGTTGATAAACCTAAATTAGTTGATAAACAAATTTGATCGCCATCTATCTGCCATTAGCCGAAACTAGAATATACCGACATACAGGACGCATAGGTTTTTTTAGACTCTCTAGCGAGTATAAGAGGAACTAAGTCAGCCGCTTTCCACACGATAAACATAGTTTTGTTTATCACTAATTTTCCAAAAGATTTTCACTTTTTTGCAGCAACAATGGTACCGTTGGAAAGATAATGAAATAATCTACAAATTGCAATACACTTTATACAAAAATAATTGATTTTAACAGTTAAAAATAAGAGATAAGATTTCGCCACCATAAATTTCCAGTAATTTTCCGAATTTCAATCTCAAACTATTTTTAAAATAATCTGCTATTCATTAGCTTTCAAATAAGCCCTGGTTAAGTCGTCTAAGTTTAAAACTGCCCGTAAAAAAACAAAATTAGTATGTCGAAACCTTTTATCAATTTTCCGGAAAACTAACAATGCGATCGGAAAATTTCTGACAGATTTGGAAAGCGCTTTTAATTGGCCACATGTTGTGTGAAATTCATTAGAAAATAAGCAATATTTGCCAAGTTATGAGGGAAAATATTAAAAAAAACTGTAAAAAATACTAAAAAACATGTTTCTATATTTCCTTCTGTAACTCCAAATTAAATCCGAATTTCAAAAAATCAAATATGTACTTCCCTCCCTCTTGAAATGCCCTTTTAAATCCCGTTTAGAACATTGTAATCCGTTGGAAAACAAAACAGGAACCCTGTTTTCCGATTGTCTATAATTGTCTATCTTGGTGCTGAGGGCCCTTAAGAATTTGTGAGTTATTTTTTGTTAAATATGTTACTAGGCAGAAGATAATAGTTTCCTTACGGGTCTCGCTCGAAGGAAGCTGGCCTACCTTCAATTACATTGAAATTCCATAAGAAAAGCAATTCCAAAATCATTCGAAAACAATTATAGATATCGCAATGGGAAATATCTCATTCGATTCGAAATTTAAGCCTCTAACGCTCTGACAAGGAAAACTTTAGAAAATCCGACTGGTTTTTCCGAAAAATCCAAAAAACAGCGTTTTTCGTGCAAAAAAAAGGGTGTAATTTGTTCCAAAATCACTCTTTTAATAATCAATAAAATAAAACGAATCTTTAATAGATAGAAACCAGAAAGTTGAGGCTAGCGCCCTGACATTCTAGATTCCAGATTTTCTTTTCCGTTTTTCGGAAAATTGCGTCTAAAATTATCAAGTTTTTCGAAATAGCACATTCTAAGTAACTCGGTAGATGATGTGTTGTGGTTTCGTGACTTATGATTGGCTAGATGAAGGTGAGGGGCAACTTGATTGTTTCTCAACGTCTATCGAACGAAGATTACAAATTTGCAAGGAAAGGTGAAAAATGCGAACTGCATCTCGAGCGAGACCCTTAAATATACATGATTTACCCCCAAATTCTCGATGCGTCCTAAGTACACCGTAGTACAGGCCAAGGTACATAGGGTGTATTGTATCTTGGCCTTGCTTACCCTTTTTTTAAACGTTTTAAACGCATGTAAGTATGAAATACACATTTCTGATATTTTAGTAGAGAATACTCTAATAATTGACCTTCTAAAATATGTAAAAATGTATGTATGTGTACAATACATCAAATCGTAATAAAAAATAGATATAAAAAAAACTGTCCTAGTTACAACAGGTTCCCCTACAATAAACTTGTTCAAATTTCATCTACAGAATTGTTTTCAATAAATACGTGTTTGAAGTGAACGTTTCTTTTTTTTGGAAATATAACACATCGGAAATGCTTTTTACACGAAAAAAAAAAACACATGTAGGTAAACATCGGATCAACCGGCCAAAACCTCAACCAGTCACTTGTGTAGTCCCGAGGTGACTGGATAAGAGGAATTTTACTGTATATTCATAGTATCGAATTTTGTAAGTTATCAAGTGAACTTGGGTTGAAGCCCAGAGCATTCAATGGGGGCGGCATGTAGCGTCTTGAACACTACGGGACTGCAAATAAACCACCCCTATCATTCTCACCCCCACTGTAATAGTAACGAACATTTTAATACAAATAAAGTCAGTCCCGAAACGAATCTCAAGAGTTCAAGGACAACCGTCAGAGAAGCTAGTTTTAAAAGTAATTTTCAAAGTTAAAATTTCGTGCATTTTTCAATGGATTTTGATGCTGTAAACGACATTTGAAAGAGCATTTCGTCGTTGTTGTCGTGAATTATCAGGTTTTTGGAAATTAGAACGTAGTACAGAGTTACAAAAGAAAAACCGAAAGCATGTTTTTTTATATTTTCGTTCATAACTCTGCCAATATTGCTTATTTTTCAATGAATTTCACGCAGCATGTATAAAATTAAAAGCGCTTTCCAATTATAATATTTTCTGATCGCATTGTTAGTTTTTCGGGAAATTTATGAAAAATGAATAATAATAATAATTTATGAATAAATCGAGGGTAGTGAAATATTGGCATCTACCTAGTTTGTCTAAAATGTCACTAATATTCGGCAAGGGGTACTTATCGTCGATGGTTTTTTGATTTAATTTCCGATAATCGACTACGACTCTCCATTTTTGTTTCCCACTCGCATCAATTTTCTTAGGAACAATCCAAATTGGAGAATTCCACGGAGAACTATTTGATCTAATAATTTTTTGTTTTAACATTTTCTGAATTTGTGACTGAATTTCTTGTTTATGAATAAAAGGGTATCTATAAGTTTTTGAATAAATCGGTATTTCGTCGGATGTTTTAATTTTATGTTTAACTGTATTACTGAAAGTTAAAGGTTGATTTTCTCTATGAAAAATATCGGAAAATTCTTTTATTAACTTTAAAATCATGTTTTTTTCTTCGTTATTCATGTGATCTGTGCGTATATGAATAGGGTTTTGATTATCACATTCAAAATTGTTAAAATTAGAGCTAATTTTTTGATCTTGGAATTCTTGCGGGGATAATAATTCGTCTTGTAATGGCTCGACAGCCAAATTTTCAGAAAAGTTTAAATGTGCGGTATGCTCATTTTTATTAATTATGGCAACATAAGCTTCATAATTTTCACACGTTGTCAAACATTCAGGAATTTCACATCCGTGTGAAACCGTATATGGTACGATTACATCGCCCTTCTCGATATTGGTTTTAATTTTTACGATTTGTTCTGATCGAGGTTTTATAGAGTACGTGTGGGTTTGTCTCTGCGGTATGTTTTGAAAATGAATTTTGATTTTTGCGTTAGGCGTTATTAATTGTTTATTTTTAAAATCTAATGTGGCATTTAAAAATTCCAGGTTATCTAATCCGATTAATCCTTTGAAAATATTGTGAAATTTGAATAAATGAAATTTCATATATTCGTCCGGTCGTTTGAATACGTCCGGCATTTTCATCCATCCGGTATAGCGATGTGCTGATGTTGAAAATGTATTAGAAACAATAAACGGATCGTATCGAATGGTTTCCGGGAATACTTTTTCTGCGATATCAGGGTCGATAAATGATTTTGTGGCTCCTGTATCAATTAATAATTTTAAATTATCGAAATTTGGAAAAATTATGTATGGTAATTTACTGGTGTAATGTTCGTTATGGTTAAGTGGAATTATTGGGTTGTTGACTTTTCCGAGGCGATTATTTGAAAATTTTCGTATTCATCATCATTTGGCTGTTCACAAATTTCCTCCTCATCGGAAGTGTTTTCGTCGAGATCAATTGTCTCTTGATTAAATAATTCTTCCGATGTAAAGTTTCTTTGTGAAAAATTTACTGGGTTCGTGAATGTTTGTCTGGTAGTTACACTCATGGGTGTTGTCGGGGGTGGTTTGTAATTTGGGTTTGGTTTGAAAACGTTTCTATTTTGGGTAAAAGAATTATCTTGTCGATGATTTTGTTGGGGCTTGATATTAGGTTTCTTGAAGGCTTGTATATTTGCTGGGAATTTGGTGGTGACTGGTTTTTGCTGAAGATGTATTGGTTGTGATGGAAATTGTGGATTATTTTGTGTCACATGAACTGGTTTTTGATAATAACGAACGTTATTTTCTTCATTGATATAATTTAACGCGGTTTGAAGGTTTTCTGGACGCATTGCCCTAATTGAACTACCCATTGGTTCTTTTAGTCCAGCTAAAAATGTTTTCAAAGCTAGTTTATTGTATAAATCTCTTTTAATATTACTACCGACTTCCGTTTGTTCGTGTGTATTTACATAGGAACATAATAGGTTCAATAAGCCAATAACCTTATCATAAAATTGCAGAGCACTTCCTTTAGTTTGTTTTAATAGGACCAAATCACGAATTAGACAAATTTCGTCTCTTTGATCGCTAAAATTTCTAGTTAAAGTTTCTCTTAATTCTTTCCAAGTGGTTACGCTTTGGATGTTAATAGCAATTTTTGCATTTCCAATTAATTTATTTGTTATTGATTTGAGTATAAACGTATTCAAAAAATTCGCCGGATTATTGTTATCTATGAATGCGTTAATAATGCTCTCAGCGCTGTTAATGAATTCGTTTAATTCATTGGGGTTTCCATCGTATTGTGGAATACATGATAAATATTCTGGTTTAAAAGTTAATGTGGTCATTCTTGAGTCTGATTGAATATTATTGTGAATACTTGTATTTATCTCAGCGGTTGAGATTGAAAGTGATTGAATGGATTCGGTTAATTGATCGACGACAGACATAAATTATTACCAAAAATCACTTACCCCAGTAAGATAATTTTTGAGGGTTTCATCAATTTCCAATTTGATCCGCCTGCGATAGGTGTGATTATCCGATTTCTAGGATTTCAACTCGGTCCAATGGAACTTGAATCTTCTGTTTCTCTTTTTCGAATACTGGACAAACTGTTAAAACAGACGAATTTTCTCGATGACAAATCTTCCAGTATCCTACCGACTGCGCCAATTATATAATTTATTCTCTTCAATCAATTTTTAAAAACAAACTTTATTCAATAACTTCTACAAGATTCTACAATTTAATTTTCTTAGATCTTGACAGATTAAATTCTAAAGTCAGACTAACTATTTTTTAATAGAAAATATTGTAAAATTACTTTTTGAAAACTAAGCATTTCCTGTTTAACAATATAACTAGGATTGCTGATAGGGTACTTTCTTATATAATTATTAATACATTTTAATTATTTAACAATATGCAATTTAGAGGTGGGGGTAGAGCGCAGGTCGTGACGTCACATTAGAACAAATGTTTTCATTCAAGCGAGAGAATTAAGGTTGTTAAGAAGAAAAGTCGATGTAACGATAAACTACTGAATTTTTTTCGGTTATTTTCTGTGATGTTGACATTTAAGTGCTGTTTAACTTCATGTATATTTAACTACTGTTGTCTTATTGAGAAGTAAGAAATTATAATTTATTATAAAATATAAGTAATTAATAATTTTTATACTTAATTAAGGTTAGATCATGCCAGGGACACAATGTGCTGTTGCTTCGTGCAACAACAGCCTTGCTAAAACAAAAAAGAGTAATTTAAATATTTCCTTTCATAGTTTTCCTAAAGACAGACAAATTTTTAAAACTTGGGTAAACGCATGCTTCCGAAAAGATGAATGGAACCCACACACATGTGTCATTTGTAGTGCACACTTTAAAGAAGATGATTTTGAAATTAATTTGATGCCACAGTTAATGAATATAAAAACTAAAAGAAAATTGAAACCATCACGTAACTTTTTATATTTTGTTGAATTGGAACTCGTTACAAGTTTTTTTACACCTTCAGCCATTCCAACTTTTTTATTTAAACCTAGAGTAGACATTGGTGAAGCCACAAGTTCGTCACAAGGTTCTAGTGCAAGAGAACAGCGTTCAAAAAAAAAAAAAATTAAAAGTCTCTTGTCCAAGACATTTTAGCAAGCGCATCCAATCACACCAGTTCAGCTGAAAATCCTATGGAATTCATAAATCTAAACACGACTGAAATTCCAGAGTCAAAAGTGACCTCTGTTGAACAGAAGCTGGAAGATTTAACCTGACATTATACAATGTTAAAAAATAAATACACTGCTTTAAAAAACACATCTGATTGCCAAAAACACAAAGAAAAGGCACAGAAGGTTGTAAAAGATTTAACAATTAAATTTGAAACCGAAAATCCCAAGCGGTGCAACTTAGAAGAGACGCTTGGTAAATCTAAAAAACAATTTTTTATAAAATCTTTATATTTTTCTTTTAGGACAAATATTTACCACATTACAAAAAGAGTTGATAATTAATAAAAAAAAAGAAGAAAATTAAATGGAGTTCCGAAGATATATCAAGAGCATTCACAATCAGGTACCTTAGTAAGCGGTGTTAATTGTATCTGCGGAACACCCTGATATATCCTTTGCCTCACGTCTCAACATAAGTAAAATGGGCTAACACGCAACGCTTTAAATCGAGTATTTTGTCAGATATTATAAGGATAATGAAGATTGCTGCCATGGATTTAACTGCTTTTGAAAGTGTAACATTAAAATGTTCCCTTTCCATAACTATTGTTTCCGTTTTTGTTCGGAACTCAGATTTTTCTTCCTTTAGGGAGAAATTGGCTGGAGTAGGAGGCCATAGGGTCCTACTAATTGCTTGGGTACCATTTACGTCACCACCGGACGTTGCTAGAGGAGCAATATTGTCATTGTGTCGGGATGTTTCGAGTATTCATCTATTTACCTTACCGTACCTTACCGTTTCTTTTCTCTTACCGCTATGGATGGATATTTGGGCATCGTGGTATGATCGACTTGTTGTTCTTCATTTTCCGGATAATATTCCAGATTAGGTCCTAGATCCCAACAGATTTAGGCCTGTTCACTTGGTTGCAGGGTGACGTCTTCTCGATGTCCTTGCAACCTATCTAATCCTTGAATTTCGTAAGAGCCATGTAAGCTTCTTGAGGGTGTGCTATAACTACCTTCACGCTGTCTCTGCTGCAGTGTCCCGTACCTTTATCCTGTCTTTTCTTTATTGTTTCTACTTCTTTCAGCAGTAGACCTTCAGAGGTAGGGATGCAACCCCACTTAATGGAGTTTGCCTATTCCTTCCTTCCCTCTTAAGCTCTGGGCTCCAGAAACTGAAGGTCTCTCTCTACCCTTTTCCTTTCCTTTTTATTTTGTACGTGGCTGGGGATCAACGGTACCATTTTATTATCGTAAGTTTGATTTCATTTGGTCAACTTACTTTCCAATTTTCTGTTTTCGACCATCTTTCGCTGTTTGGGGATGTTTTGTTTTTTTAATTGAGGTGACAACGATTTTTGAACCACCTGATAATTGTCGGTATTACAGTGCCCTGCCTTTTTCATTTCCGGTACTGGGTTAGCCAAAACGGCGTTGTCTATTGTGCTTATTCTATTTTCGCCCTTAATTACTGGTACTAACGGCGTTTATGAACACGGAGCCTTTTTGAGCTGTGCGCAATCACGTTTTCGGAAAACACGTTTCCAGTACCCCGATTTTGTAGCGTTCACTTCCCTTTTCAACGTTAAATTGGTCAGACGTTAGTTCAAGTTTCGTTTTTTTTCAATTTAATCATTGGGAATTTACCGTACCGATTCCTTTTTGGAATATTTTCGATATCGTTAAATACCCCGGAGAAAGGTAATATTTTCTTTTCAAATTCATTCTTTGGGGTTCTAATTAAATTGTTTAGGGGTGTATTTAGAGACCGGGAATAAATCCGGAGTTTTTGCTTGCACAAGCATCGTTTTGGCGTTATTCATCCAGTACGGGTACTATCGCTCATCCAGTGGCGTAATTGACTGCATTCACCGTAACTGGGCGTTTCCTTCGTCGTTCCTAATACCGTGCATCGCACTCATCCAGTGGCGTGGATTGCTACATCATCGTACCGTGCCATCGAAAACGATAAGTTTTATCTTTATTTAATTTTTCTATTAACGTACTTTTGCATACGTCTTACGAGACTGTTTTGTGGATTTTCTATGTAAATTGCGTGTCTCTAAGATCATTATCCGTTCACTCATATAATTGGTATTAGTTTGAACGTTTCGTTGATTAACTATTATATTTTCACTTTAGTTTAAATTTTTGCAAATTCTTTGTAAAATTTGTCCAGTCACACAGGATTTATCTAAGGTATGTGACCTTGTATCGCGTATCTCCTGTGTGATTGATAAGCAAAGAACCTTATAGTAAATTTTAAAAATCATTTTCATTAATTTTATAAATTATCTAAATTTAAAACGAGTTCGAACATCCTTAGCATAATAAGAACTACCACATTATTAGAGTGGTATATTTCACTTCCATTTGTTTTTTTTGTTAATAATTAAATTGTTTGATTTCAAAATTTTTGTTGTTTATCGGAATCCCATTCCACGATTGTGGGATTCTTTAACTTTTATAAATCGTGGTGGCGCCCTTTAACAGCTATTTTTAAAAGCATAAGAACCCCCATCGAACCCATCCATCGCTCCTGGATACTGAGCAACGGGAGAACACAAAGTGTTGGTTATTTAATTTTTGGCGCCCAACGTGGGGCCCGACTTCATAATTATTGTTTCTATTCTTCGTTCACTCATTAAATTGGGGAAGATTTTTAAAAATAGCTGGCTTTGCCGTTTCTTTATCGTTTCATTATTTGATTGTAATAATTTTTTTTGTAAAATGGACAATGATTTTAATACGATCCATGCCAGATTTCTTCTTGATGATCAGCTTGATTATGAGCTGCGAATCAGGAAGTTACGTGCAAAAAATACGCGGTCTAGTAAAATTAAGACTTTGCAACGCGCACTGGATAAGGGACTTGAAATTATCCCCGATCCCAAATTTACCTGGGATACCGAGGTTGATATTATTAATCGTACCTTAGAAGGTATTACCACTGCTATTATGGAGCTGGATGAGCGAACTGTTTATAACGTTGAGGATGATAATATTCGCCGGATTTGTTCGCGTATTGCGCACGTTTCAAAGAGAATCTCTCGTGTAACGTATGACGTTAATGCCGATAATAGTACTCACATTCGCGAAATCATTGAGTCCTGGCTTGGTACTTGCCTTGAATTTGAAAGCGACGTTTTGGATAAATGCATGGAGCCTGTCAATACCGACGTTTCTTTTCGTGCTTTAAATCTTTCTCACCGTGATTCTGCGGTCCTGAAGCCGCAAGTCCTTCTTTCAAGTCCGTTCCTGTTTATAAATGGGGTATTAAATTCGATGGGAAAGGTGACGTTCTTGAGTTTATTGAGAAAGTAAAAGATTATCAGGTTGCGCGAAACGTTTCAGAGTCCGAGCTGTGTAATTCAGCTTTTGACCTTTTTTCCGATTCTGCCCAAGTCTGGTATAAATCTGTTCGTTCTAAGGTAACCAATTGGTCTTCCTTGGAGACACTTTTAAAACGTTCTTTTCTTCCTATCGATCACGATGATAAACTCATGGATGAGTTAAAAGCTCGTAAACAATGTCGGAATGAGACCATAATAATTTTCGTTGCCGAAATGAACACGTTATTTAATCGATTGGCGGTTCCATTGAATGAATCAGCTAAATTAAAAATTATTCGAGGAAATTTATTGCCTTATTATATTTCGGCTTTGGTCTTGGAAGACATCGATACCATTGATGAATTGATCGAGTTATGTAAGAAACTGGATGTTGCTTATGAATTGCGAAGGAAATCTACAGTTTCTTCCAAGAATTCTATTTCGTTGCCACGTTCTGGCAATCCTCTTAATCGACCTTCCACTTCTAACGCGGCTGTCACTACGGTAGTGAGAAAACGCAAGGTCTCTCCTTTCTGGAATTGCGGACAAGTGGGTCATAGCTACTCCAGGTGTTCCAAGGCGAAAAAGAGATTTTGTTATCGTTGTGGTACTGCTAATCTTACCGTTAATTCGTGTCCCAAATGTCGCCCGGGAAACGCCAAATAGGAACGTTGATTGACGGTCATGTCACGCTTCTACATCAATTTACGGCCGGGATTCCTCGTTCGAATCATACCGTTTCGTCTCCAAATACTTCCGTTAAATTTAATCCTCACGATTGGAAACGCTGGTTAGAAACCATCAGTAATTTCTGTTCCCCCAAATCCTCCCGTGAACTTGTTTCTGTTTTCCTTCCTAAGGATAGTGATAATCGTCCTTTTCTTACCGCCCGTGTCTTCGATGTTCAATTCGAAGCCTTAGTTGATTCGGGGTCTTGTTGTACCATATTGGGTAAAAATAGAGTCCACATTCTCGAACCTCTTTTTTTCCAAATTGAGAGTCAATAAATATCGTTCATTAAATCAGACACTTAAAACCGCTGATGGGAAATCACAAAACATTTTATATTCCGTTGAAGTACCGATGTCCGTTGATAATGTGACAAGGAAAATCCTCATTTATATCGTGCCTTCTGTCCAACACGATTTAATTTTGGGCAGTGATTTCTGTCGGTTGTTTCAAGTGCAAATTGATTTCTCCGATTATACGTTTAATTTCTTAAATAAAAGACCAGTAAAGGTTGCCGAATGTGAGTCCCATTCCTTGAAAGTTTCTGTTCAACAACAGAAATCTATTGATTCTCTCAATGATCTGTTTCACTCTCTCGCTCGTGATGGGAAATTGGGTAGAACCAATAAAATGGTTTACCATATCGATACCGGTGAGGCTAAACCTTTTAAAGCTAGATAGTTTTGGTGGTCACCTTATATACTGTAACATTAAAATGTTCCATTTCCATAATTATTATTTCCGTTTTTGTTCGGAACTCAGATTTTTCTTCCTTTTGGGAGAAATTGG
The DNA here is from genome assembly GCA_020740385.1 of Mylabris phalerata. Taxonomy (NCBI): domain Eukaryota; kingdom Metazoa; phylum Arthropoda; class Insecta; order Coleoptera; family Meloidae; genus Mylabris; species Mylabris phalerata. The sequence goes on from JAJEOX010000272.1 coordinate 284,719, forward strand.
CTGGAGTGGGAGGCCAAAGGGTCCTACTAATTGCTTGGGTACCATTTCCGTCATAACATCTGACGTTGCTAGAGGAGCGATATGTCGTTGTATCGGGATGTTTCGAGTGTCCATCTATTTACCTTACCGTTCCGTTTCTTTTCTCTTACCGTATGGATGGATATTCGGGCATCGTGGTATGATCGACTTGTTGTTCTTCATTTTTCCGGATAATATTCCGGATTAGGTCCTAGATCCCAACAGATTTAAGCCTGTTCACTTGGTTGCAGGGTGACGTCTTCTCGATGTCCTTGCAACCAATCTAATCCTTGAATTTCGTAAGAGCCATGTAAGCTTCTTGAGGGTGTGCTATAACAACCTTCACGCTGTCTCTGCTGCAGTGTCCCGTACCTTTATCCTGTCTTTTCTTTATTGTTTCTACTTCTTTCAGCAGTAGACCTTCAGAGGTAGGGATGCAACCCCGCTTAATGGAGTTTCCCTTTTCTTTCCTTCCCTCTTAAGCTCTGGGCTCCCGAAACTGAAGGTCTCTCTACCCTTTTTCTTTCCTTTTTATTTTTGTACGTATCTGGGGATCAACGAGACCATTTGATTATCGTAAGTTTGATTTCATTTGATCTACTTACTTTCCAATTTTCTGTTTTCGACCATCTTTCGCTGTTTGGGGATGTTTTGATTTTTAATTGAGGTGATAATGATTTTTAAACAACCTGATAATTGTCGGTATTGCAGTATCCTGCCTTTTTCATTTCCGGTACTCGGTTAGCCAAAACGACGTTGTTTATTGTGTTTATTCTATTTTCGCACTTAATTACTAGTACCAACGGCGTTTATGAACACGGTGTCTTTTTGAACTGTGCGCAATCACGTTTTCGGAAAACACGTTTTCAGTACCCTGATTTTGTAGCGTGCACTTCCCGTTCAAACGTTAAATTGGTCAGACGTTCGTTTACGTTTCGTTTTTTTCAATTTAATAATTGGGAATTTACCGTACCGATTCCTTTTTGGAATATTTTTGATATCGTTAAATACCCCGGAGAAAGGTAATATTTTCTTTTCAAATTCATTCTTGTGGGGTTCTAATTCAACTGTTTAGGGGTATATTTAGAGACCTGGAATAAATTCGGAGTTTTTGCTTGCACAAGCATCGTTTTGGCGTTATTCATCCAGTACGGGTACTATCGCTCATCCAGTGGCGTAATTGGCTGCATTCAACGTAACTGGCGTTTCATTCGTCGTTCCTGTTACCGTGCGTTTCACTCATCCAGTGGCGTGGATTACATCAGCGTACCGTGCCATCTTAAACGATAAGTTTATTCTTTATTTTAATTTGCTATTTACGTAGTTTTGCGTACGTCTTACGAGACGGTTTTTGATTTTTTATGTATTTTGCATTTCTTTAAGATCATTATCTGTTCGATCCTATAACCTGTATAATTTTGACCGTTTCTCTGATTATCAATTATATTTTCTCATTAGTTCCAATTTTTGCAATTCTGTGCAAAGATTGTTCAGTCAAACAGGATTTAATCTAAGGTATGCGACCTTGTATCGCGTATCTCCTGTGTGGTTGATAATTAGAGAACATTGTATTAAATTTTGGAATCATTTGCATCAATTCCGTAAATAATCTAAATTTAAAACGAGTTCGAACTCATTTAGTATAATAAATCTCTAAATTAAACCATATTATTAGAGTGGTATATTTCACTTCCATTTGTTTTTTTTGTTAATAATTAAATTGTTTGATTTCGATTTTTTGTTGTTTATCGGAATCCCATTCCACGATTGTGGGATTCTTTGACTTTTATAAATCGCGGTGGCGCCCTTTAACAGCTATTTTTAAAACCCAAAAGAACCCTCAACGAACCCATCCATCGCTCCTGGATACTGAGCAACGGGAGAACACAAAGTGTTGGTTATATAATTTTTGGCACCCTGAACGTGGGGCCCGACTTTCTTTCATCAATCTCAAATTACAGTGGGGAAGTTTTTAAAAATACCTGGCTTTGCCGTTTCTTTATCATTTCATTATTTGATTGTAATAATTTTTTTGTAAAATGGACAATGACTTTAATACGATCCATGCTAGATTTCTTCTTGATGATCAGCTTGATTATGAGCTGCGAATCAGGAAGTTACGTGCAAAAAATACGCGGTCTAGTAAAATTAAGACTTTGCAACGCGCACTGGATAAGGGACTTGAAATTATCCCGATCCCAAATTTACCTGGGATACCGAGGTTGATATTATTAACCGTACCTTAGAAGGTATTACCACTGCTATTATGGAGCTGGATGAGCGAACTGTTTATAACGTTGAGGATGATAATATTTCAAAGAGAATCTCTCGTGTAACGTATGACGTTAACGCCGATAATAGTACTCACATTCGCGAAATCATTGAGTCCTGGCTTGGTACTTGCCTTGAGTTTGAAAGCGACGTTTTGGATAAATGCATGGAGCCTGTCAATACCGACGTTTCTTTTCGTGCTTTAAATCTTTCTCACCGTGATTCTGCGGGTCCTGAAGCCGCAAGTCCTTCTTTCAAGTCCGTTCCTGTTTATAAATGGGGTATTAAATTCGATGGGAAAGGTGACGTTCTTGAGTTTATTGAGAAAGTAAAAGATTATCAGGTTGCGCGAAACGTTTCAGAGTCCGAGCTGTGTAATTCAGCTTTTGACCTTTTTTCCGATTCTGCCCAAGTCTGGTATAAATCTGTTCGTTCTAAGGTAACCAATTGGTCTTCCTTGGAGACACTTTTAAAACGTTCTTTTCTTCCTATCGATCACGATGATAAACTCATGGATGAGTTAAAAGCTCGTAAACAATGTCGGAATGAGACCATAATAATTTTCGTTGCCGAAATGAACACGTTATTTAATCGATTGGCGGTTCCATTGAATGAATCAGCTAAATTAAAAATTATTCGAGGAAATTTATTGCCTTATTATATTTCGGCTTTGGCCTTGGAAGACATCGATACCATTGATGAATTGATCGAGTTATGTAAGAAACTGGATGTTGCTTATGAATTGCGAAGGAAATCTACAGTTTCTACCAAGGATTCCATTTCGTTGCCACCTTCTGGTAATCCTCTTAATCGACCTTCCACTTTTAACGCGGCTGTCACTACGGTAGTGAGAAAACGCAAGGTCTCTCTTTGCTGGAATTGTGGACAAGTGGGTCATAGCTACTCCAGGTGTTCCAAGGCGAAAAAGAGATTTTGTTATCGTTGTGGTACTGCTAATCTTACCGTTAATTCGTGTCCCAAATGTCGCCCGGGAAACGCCAAATAGGAACGTTGATTGACGGTCATGTCACGCTTCTACATCAATTTACGGCCGGGATTCCTCGTTCGAATCATACCGTTTCGTCTCCAAATACTTCCGTTAAATTTAATTCTCACGATTGGAAACGCAGGTTAGAAACCATCAGTAATTTCTGTACCCCCAAATCCTCCCGTGAGCTTGTTTCTGTTTTCCTTCCTAAGGATAGCGATAATCGTCCTTTTCTTACCGTCCGTGTCTTCGATGTTCAATTCGAAGCCTTAGTCGATTCGGGGTCTTGTTGTATCATATTGGGTAAAAATGGTGTCCAAATTCTCGAACCTCTTTTTTCCAAATTGAGAGTCAATAAATATCGTTCATTAAATCAGACACTTAAAACCGCTGATGGGAAATCACAAAACATTTTATATTCCGTTGAAGTACCGATGTCCGTTGATAATGTGACAAGGAAAATCCTCATTTATATCGTGCCTTCTGTCCAACACGATTTAATTACGGGCAGTGATTTCTGTCGGTTGTTTCAAGTGCAAATTGATTTCTCCGATTCTACGTTTAATTTCTTAAATAAAAGACCAGTAAAGGTTGCCGAATGTGAGTCCCATTCCTTGAAAGTTTCTGTTCAACAACAGAAATCTATTGATTCTCTCAATGATCTGTTTCACTCTCTCGCTCGTGATGGGAAATTGGGTAGAACCAATAAAATGGTTTACCATATCGATACCGGTGAGGCTAAACCTTTTAAAGCTAGGCAGTTTTGGTGGTCACCTTATATACTTAAGGAGATAAACAAACAAATCGATCAGATGTTGGGAGACGAAATCATCCCACCTTCTAGTAGTGCTTGGTCTTCTAATATTTTGCTAGTTAAAAAGTCCTCCGGTGATTTTCGATTATGTTTTGATGGCCGAGAATTGAACAAAGTCACTAAAAAGGATAATTATCCCTTACCTATCGTCGACCGAATACTAAGTTTGTTACGTAATGCCAAATATTCTTCCTCTATTGATTTGAAACAAGCTTTTTGGCAGATTCCTTTGGACGATGAGTCTAAAGAGAAAACTGCTTTCGCTGTACCTGGGCGTGGTTTGTTTCATTTTAACGTTCTTCCTTTTAGTCTTTGTAACGCACCCCAAGTTCAACAACGATTAATGGATGCATAGTTTGGTCCTGAGTTTGAACCACACATTTTCGTTTATTTAGACGATCTTATCATTCTCTCTTCAACTTTCGATGAACATGTCAAACTCCTACGTGTTGTTGCTCAGCGACTGAATGATGCCCATCTTACCATAAATATGGACAAATGTCATTTCTTTCAAACGTCCTTAAAATATTTGGGTTATATTGTTGATTCTTCTGGTTTGCGTACAGATCCTTCTAAGATCGAATCCATGGTAAATTATCCTGTTCCTACCGATGCTACCTCTATCAAACGCTTTGAGGGCATGTGTTCGTGGTACCGTCGATTTATTCCACATTTTTCTTCCCGGATGGCACCTATTCATAAACTTTATAACCAACACTTTGTGTTCTCCCGTTGCTCAGTATCCAGGAGCGATGGATGGGTTCGTTAGGGGTTCTTTTGGGTTTTAAAAATAGCTGTTAAAGGGCGCCACCACGATTTATAAAAGTCAAAGAATCCCACAATCGTGGAATAGGATTCCGATAAACAAAATAACGTTGCAATCAAACAATTTAATGATTAACAAAAAAATAACAAATGGAAGTGAAATATACCACTCTAATAATGTGGTTTAATTTCCTATTATGCTAATAGAGTTCGAACTCGTTTTAAATTTAGATAATTTATAAAATTAATGAAAATGATTTTTAAAATTTACTACTAGATTCTTTGATTAGCAATCACACAGGAGATACGCGATACAAGGTCACATACCTTAGATTAAATCCTGTGTGACTGGACAATTTAACAAAGAATTAGCAAAAAGTGAAATCAAAGAGAAAATATAATAGTTAATTAACGAAACGTTCAAAATAATACAAATTATATTATTGAACGGATAATGATCTAGCTAAACGAAATTTGCCTAGAAAATCAAAAAACAGTCTCGTAGGACGTAGGCAAAAGTACGTTAATAGAAACATTAAATAAAGATTAAACTTATCGTTTTCGATGCCACGGTACGATGATGTAATCCACGCCACGCCACTGGATGAGTGAAACGCACGGTATCAGGAACGACGAAGGAAATAACTTACGGTGAATGCAGCCAATTACGCCACTGAATGAGCGATAGTACCCGTACTGGATGAATAACGCCAAAAAATGCTTGTGCAAACCAAAAACTCCGGATTTATTCCAGGTCTCTAAAGATACCCCTTTCTCCGGGGTATTTAACGATATCGAAAATATTCCACAAAGGAATCGGTACGGTAAATCCCCATCATTAAATTGAAAAAAAACGAAACGTAAACGAACGTCTGACCAATTCAACGTTGAAAAGGGAAGTGAACCTACAAATTCGGGGTACTGAAAACGTGTTTTCCGAAAACGTGATTGCGCACAGTTCAAAACGACACCGAGTTCATAAACGCCGTTAGTACTAGTAATTAAGGGCGAAAATAGAATAAACACAATAAACAACGCCGTTTTGGCTAACCGAGTACCGTAAATGAAAAAGGCAGGATACTGCAATACCGACAATTATCAGGTTGTTTAAAAATCATTATCACCTCAATTAAAAATCAAAACATCCCCAAACAGCGAAAGATGGTCGAAAACAGAAAATTGGAAAGTAAGTAGATCAAATGAAATCAAACTTACGATAATCAAATGGTACCGTTGATTCTCCAGATACGTACAAAAATAAAAAGGAAAGAAAAAGGGTAGAGAGAGAGACCTTCAGTTTCGGGAGCCCAGAGCTTAAGAGGGAAGGAAGAAAAAGAGAGACTCCATTAAGCGGGGTTGCATCCCTACCTCTGAAGGTCTACTGCTGAAAGAAGTAGAAACAATAAAGAAAAGAAAGGATAAAGGTACGGGACACTGCAGCAGAGACAGCGTGAAGGTTGTTATAGCACACCCTCAAGAAGCTGAAATAGCTCTCACAAAATCAAGGGTTGTATGGTTGCAAGGACAACGAAAATGCCACCCTGCAACCAATAGAGCAGGCCCAAATCTTTGGGATTTAGGACCTAATCCGGAATATTATCCGGAAAACGAAGAACCACAAGTCGATTATATCACGGTGTCCAAATATCCATCTCTAGCGGTAAAAAAAGAGAAACGGTACGGTACGGTAACTAGATGAATACTCGAACCACCACAATATAACGACATATCGCTCTTCTAGCTACGTCAGATGTTATGATGGAAATGGTACCCAAGCAATTAGTAGGACCCTATGGCCTCCTACTCCAGCCAATGTCTCCCCAAAGAAAGAAAATCAAAGCTCAGAACAAAAACGGAAACGATAGTCAGGGAAATGGAACATTTTAATGTTACAACTTCTTAAAAATAACAAGAAACGACAACCTATTGTGTGGACGGAGGAGGCTGACAAAGATTTCCGAGAAATAAAACAAGCTCTTGTTTCAGTTCCGGTTCTTGACAGTCCTGATTTCACCAAACCTTTTGTTATTCATACCGATGCTTCCGATTTAGGTCTTGGAGCCATGCTCACCCAAACTATCGATGGTAACGAATGTGTTATCGCTTATGCCAGCCGGACACTAAATCGCGCTGAACAAAATTATAGTGTGACAGAGCGAGAATGTCTGGGGGTAGTCTTTACTGTCGAAAAATTTCGTCCTTATGTCGAGGGTACTCATTTTACCTTCGTTACCGACCATTATAAGAATAATGGTCGGTAACGACACAACAAAGACAACCACAACAAAGATGTTGTGGTTGCATCGTATGAAAGATCCCGCAGGTAAACTTGCTCGATGGCGAGTCCGCCTAAACCAATTTTCCTTCGATTTAGTTCACCGGCAGGGTAAATTTAATGTCGTTCCTGATGCCTTATCCCGGGTTTCTAAGGAAATCGCCGCTATCACGGATGTTTCAAATTCTTATCTTTATGTCGTCGTCGACGATAAAGTCGATACCGAGTATGTTCGGCTACGTAATCGAATACTAGACAGGCCGGGTAGTTTTCCCGGATGGAAAGTCCAAGGACGTTTCATTTTCAAATTTTTACCGTGTAAAATTAATCTCTCAAGTAATGTTCCGGATTGGAAATTATTAGTTCCTAAGAGTCAAAGGACTCAAGTTATAAAGCTTTGCCACGACGTCCCTACCGCAGCTCATCTGGGCTATTTAAAAACCCTTTCTCGGGTGAGCCTTACTTATTATTGGCCAAAAATGAGAAGGGCTGTTTATCGTTATGTCTCCACCTGTGAGACTTATCAATCTCAAAAAGCCCCTACTGTGGGTCAGGCTGGCTTGATGGGTAAGGAAAAACTTGTAAAATTTCCGTTTCAGGTCATTTCTCTGGACCTAATAGGACCACTACCTCGTTCTAAAAATGGATTTTCGTATCTTCTGGTTATTGTCGATAAGTTTACCAAATATGTCATTTTGCATCCCCTTAAAAAAGCCACTAGTTCCGGCATCACTCAATATTTAGTAAATCAAGTTTTTCTAGTTTACGGAGTGCCCGAGTTTATTCTTGTTGATAATGGTAAGCAATTTATTGGACAAGATTTTGTCGAATATTGTAAATCATTCAAAGTCCAAAAAATATGGTTTCTAGCTAAATATCATCTGCAGGCTAATCCCACAGAACGTTATAATCGTATCATTGGGACTGCGATTCGGAATTATATCAACAAGAACCATCAACAATGGGATAGTGAAATACATAAAATCGGTTATGCCATTCGTACTTAGCGAAGTTACAGAATTTAGTCCTGCCTTTTTAATTTTCGGCCGTGTCATCCCTTGCTCGGGAGAATTTTATGGGAAAACCCATCAAACCCCTGAGTCTTTAAAAGCTTACAGTCGTAAGGACTATGGCAAGGACTTGGAACATCTTCGAGAAATTTTTGAAGTGGTAATTAATCGATTACATAAAGCATATAATCGGAACGCTAAAGTATATAATCTCCGGAAACGGGATGGAAACGCAATAAGGCGTTATCCAGTGCCGTCAAAAATTTCTCGCAAAAATTAGCTCCTCGGTATATTTTGTGTACAGTACGTAAAAAATTATCCAAATTAGTTTATGAACTTGTCGATGACAGGGGAGTTAATATTGGGTCTTGGCATATAAAAGATCTAAAACCTTTCCGTGGATCTTCCGATCTCTCGGGTAACGAATCTGATATCGTCACTAATTAATGGTTATAATATATGTTCGCAGTTATGAGTGGTTTCGCTGAATGGGCTTTTTCTTTTCCCGATTGTGTCATTTTTACCGATTTTTGTGTGCCCATCTTCCTGTAGCCTCAACCGCTTAAGTCTTGTTGAAGTTTAATGAATTTTCAACCGTGTCGTACGCGTTAGATACGTTACATCATCCTACTGGATGGAATTGCCCTCGAAAAAGTTTATTCTGTCGAGATTACTTATACCATTCAAAATTTTGACTGCGAATATATAATTCCCTCGACCTCCGCAATTAGTCATAATGTGCAGTGCTCTAACCTACCGAGCGAACGAACTCGCGTTTTTTTGCCTTTTCTTCCTTCTTGAGAAGGAGTTCCTTAATTTCCTCCTTGTGACCTGTTCTTATCCCTTACTGGGATGTTCTCGGTAATATGCCAAATTCAATGAATCATCGTCGTCTTCGCGTAAAATTTCGTTTCTTTGTAACGCGGGTTATACAAAGTTCTCCATTTTTTGGAATGATAACGCGATCTGTTGAATCACGTAAAAGAGAATTCCTCCGCCATGAATTTCTCAATATTATTAAAATATATTTTCCTAGTCTTGTAGAAATTTTAATAAGGAGAGGCTGAACGAGCTGACGCCGATGGCACTTACTATCTTTATTTAAAAGATACAATTTTACAAGCTAATAAATCTTTGTAATAACCGTGGAATGTAGTCATTTTCATTGGTTCAAGATAATCACTGAATTTGTTTTCCTTCTGGAACCTACCTGTTATTCCATGCCATACTTCAGGCATGCAAACTCTCCGCTCTCTTGTCTTTGAAAAAGATTTCACGTAGTCTTCATCTTTTTCTTTTTGAAGGAAGAGGGTATATGTAACATTAAAATGTTCCATTTCCATAACTATTATTTCCGTTTTTGTTCGGAACTTAGATTTTTCTTCCTTTTGGGAGAAATTGGCTGGAGTGGGAGGCCAAAGGGTCCTACTAATTGCTTGGGTACCATTTCCGTCATAACATCTGACATTGCTAGAGGAGCGATATGTCGTTGTATCGGGATGTTTCGAGTGTCCATCTATTTACCTTACCGTTCCGTTTCTTTTCTCTTACCGTATGGATGGATATTCGGGCATCGTGGTATGATCGACTTGTTGTTCTTCATTTTTCCGGATAATATTCCGGATTAGGTCCTAGATTTCAACAGATTTAGGCCTGTTCACTTGGTTGCAGGGTGACGTCTTCTCGATGTCCTTGCAACCAATCTAATCCTTGAATTTCGTAAGAGCCATGTAAGCTTCTTGAGGGTGTGCTATAACAACCTTCACGCTGTCTCTGCTGCAGTGTCCCGTACCTTTATCCTGTCTTTTCTTTATTGTTTCTACTTCTTTCAGCAGTAGACCTTCAGAGGTAGGGATGCAACCCCGCTTAATTGAGTTTCCCTTTTCTTTCCTTCCCTCTTGAGCTCTGGGCTCCCGAAACTGAAGATCTCTCTACCCTTTTTTTTCCTTTTTATTTTTGTACGTATCTGGGGATCAACGGTACCATTTTATTATCGTAAGTTTGATTTCATTTGATCTACTTACTTTCCAATTTTCTGTTTTCGACCTTCTTTCGCTGTTTGGGGATGTTTTGATTTTTAATTGAGGTGATAATGATTTTTAAACAACCTGATAATTGTCGGTATTGCAGTATCCTGCCTTTTTCATTTACGGTACTCGGTTAGCCAAAACGGCGTTGTTTATTGTGTTTATTCTATTTTCGCACTTAATTACTAGTACCAACGGCGTTTATGAACACGGTGTCTTTTTGAACTGTGCGCAATCACGTTTTCGGAAAACACGTTTTCAGTACCCTGATTTTGTAGCGTGCACTTCCCGTTCAAACGTTAAATTGGTCAGACGTTCGTTTACGTTTCGTTTTTTTCAATTTAATAATTGGGAATTTACCGTACCGATTCCTTTTTGGAATATTTTCGATATCGTTAAATACCCCGGAGAAAGGTAATATTTTCTTTTCAAATTCATTCTTGTGGGGTTCTAATTCAACTGTTTATGGGTATATTTAGAGACCTGGAATAAATTCGGAGTTTTTGCTTGCACAAGCATCGTTTTGGCGTTATTCATCCAGTACGGGTACTATCGCTCATCCAGTGGCGTAATTGGCTGCATTCAACGTAACTGGCGTTTCATTCGTCGTTCCTGTTACCGTGCGTTTCACTCATCCAGTGGCGTGGATTACATCAGCGTACCGTGCCATCTTAAACGATAAGTTTATTCTTTATTTTAATTTTCTATTTACGTAGTTTTGCGTACGTCTTACGAGACGGTAGTAGTATAAATATGTACCTTCCCGAGCGGAAGTGCCGGAGCAGGGTCAATGACCTGTATATCTGGTCGCCTAACCGTCAGGGGCATGTATAGATGGTTGTCTGACTACCAGGAGTGTGTATAGGGGGCTACCTATATGTCAGATGTGTATAGGTGGTTGCCTAACTACAAGAGGTGTGTATATGTGGTTGCATAGTGTCCTAAATGTAGCCCTAAGTGGCGCCCCCTAAACATAGCGGGAAAATGCTACCAATCAAATTTCTCCACAGTGTTGCTAACTGTAATTTGACAGATGGCGGGAAAGCTGTAGACAACAAACAAGGTTGTAAACAACATATGGCGGGAAAGTTGTTAACAACAAACAAGATTAGCCTTGTTTGTTGTTAGCAAGTTAACCTCAATTTGTGGTTAAATTGCGCATGCGTTACGAAAATTAGAGGGAGATTTGAAATTCCATTTGAGATTAAAAGTAAATATCACTCTTTTGATTGAATTTTTTATTTATATCAAATATTTTATAAAGTTATTCATTATAATCGTTTAATAATTAAAAATTTACATAATTAGACGTTGTTGAAATTATTAAAACTTAATTTGATGATGATAACGCAGATTCTGTTGACGAGGCACTTATTAATTTACCACACATCCATCGTTCTCTAAAATAATAAAATTTAGAGAATTGATGACAGTTTCGGCAGATTCCATTGGCTAAGATTCGCAATCCATAACAATCTGAATCCCGTTGATCGTAGAAGGCACCCCTTCTTTCATCATGATCCCATTTGAACTCCAGTTTTTTATGTTGACACAAACTGCACACTTTATATTCATAAATATCCATATTTAATTATAAAAATCTTTATTAAAATTGTACAATGTTCAAATATAAATTCAGAACAGCGACTGTAAGTACAACTACATTTTTCTGCTTATTTATACTTGAAAAGATAGCCTCTCAAGAGAAGTGGAGGTGGAATTTCACCTTGACAGCGATAAAAGTGGTTTTCGTACGCATCTTTTATCTTATCACTCAAATAAAAACGAAAAAAATTAAAAACAAATTAATTAGGTTTTTAATATCTGTTTGATGTAAGATGTCTTCCATCGGAAAATGGTTTTCCGCCGTAACAGTGGTTTTTGGTTTCCGCACGTATCATCCTTTATCTTATCATTTACAAAGTTCTTTAAATTATATTCTTTACAATTCCGGTTAATTGATAATATTCGAATAATTTATCATGTACAATTATACAATATGCTCTGGTCTTAATAGGAAAATTCTCACTACTTTCAAATTCTAATTCAACATCGACTGTTGATGACTGAATGGCTTCGTTTTGTTTCGAACAATCAATGACGAAAATCGATCGAAGTGAGAAATTTGTATAGGTTGTTGTTGGAGTCGATGAATGATTGTTATTAAAATTACGATGAAAATCGATGAAAGCCTGATAAGCTTCAGTATATTCATTTTTTTCAAAATCAAAATTTTGATTTTCATATGGATAACACTGGGAGTTTAACCAAACACGAAGATTTGTCAATTTGACATGATCGAAATTACTGATTTCCTTCTTCGGATTGTCTTTGCGATCCGTTTGGAAGGCTACAATTACATATCTTGGTCGTTCAAGGTTAGTTGTTGTTTTAACGCTCCATATATCCTTTTTGGATTGTCTTAACGAGGGTAGTTCTAGAAATTCCCAATTTCTAAATCCAACCTGTATAGGGATATTTTTATTCATTTGATGTAGCAGGTATATCTTTGATTGATCACTCGGATATACATGTTTCAATTTTAAACATAAATCTTGAATTTTAACTGTTGCTGTTTTTGTTCCACTGCTACGGTAACAATTATTATCAGATCGACTGCGTACCAAACGTATCTTGTGTTTGCCATTTATGATTGTCTTGTAATCGTAGAAGCAAGCAAATAGAAATGATAATGGGATTCGAAGATTAACAGACTTTTTATCAGATGCTAAAGTAACAATTGTACCACTATCAGGACTCCAACCAGCTGTCTCTAAAGCCCTCTCCTCATCATGATTGTAGCACAATAGACCTCTAATGGTAGTTGTTGTTCCTACATCTCGTACTTTTTCAATTTCTTTACCATTCAATTCGTATGTGATTGAATCGAATAGATATGAACCAAAATTGTTGTTTAATTCACAGTCACCTGTTGCGGTTGCATTTCCTACTTCCTCAAATTGACAAGTTAAATATAGGAATGATTCACAAAATGAGATAAAGATATCCTGTTGATTAACGTTGATTTCAATTTCATCTTTATTTTGAAATGATGAAATTGTTGGATGATATGTATGGTACTCTTCTTTCTCGATACTATCGTCGAAGTTTAATTTTTTGTATATCTGTAGTTTTTCGGACATTGTAACCAAGAAATTTTAAAATCTGAATACTTGTTTGCGTTAATGACGATGACGTCAACGGTGATGACGACGACAACTGACTGATGGGATATGTCTGAGTGTGAGGTATTTTATTACAACCACCCTCACCCCCTCCACTATGAAAAACTAACCCCATTATTTTTTAATTCTAATCTGATAACAAGCTCTTCTCCTTGGAAATTTACCAAATTACCGTTTTGATCTAACACCCTGATGGTCAAATTGTCAATGAACTGTTTATTCAAAATCGGTAAATATATATGGTTTTTTGGTTCAATATTTATAGCATAACCTGGATCTACAGCAGGTGCAAATTCATAAATTGTGTGCGATGACTGACTGTTATAGAATGATCCTGTTGTTATATTACATTCAATACGAATTGATAGAACTTTGATTATCTCTACCGGTTGATCAGATGAATGAACTTGATTTGAGGTTAGAATTTGTTTTGAAAATCCTAATAACGTTCCAATACCATCGTCTTTGGTGAAATCAATTTCATATTTACTCTTCAATTCACACTTTAACGTATTATTGTTTCGTTTCAATGAAATAATTTCAGATTTATCGATGACATTAGGTGGACTGAGTAGTTGTTGTAGGTAGTCTTCAATGTGTGTTATCTCATATGCACCAGTAGGTATTGTTATCTCCTTGTCTACACCATTGTCTTTGTAGTAGAACTTATTCTGTCCTTTTTCAATATTAGGTATTGTATTGTATGTATGAAAACCAATTAGAGCCAATGAATAACTACAGTTTGGATTCAAATTGATTGGAGGATAAAAGTCTGCAGATAAGACACTGCTACGTCCTTTCAGTGTGAAGGTTAAAGACATGACTGATAAAATTTTCAAACACCTTTATTATATAAGAATTCTAAACATAAATGTCCACAGTTGAATGTATTGAATTTTTGTACATTGGTATAATTAAATAAAACATTTCTACATTTCAAATAATTGATTAATTCTTTTGGGGGTTTGAGATTTCCGTAACTATCAAAATATAACACCTTATTATTTTGCTTCAAATATGCTACCCAATGTGTTCCACTACCTTCTCGAGAATCTAAATTGACAATTCCTGATTCATATTTTCTAATCTTAGAGGGTAAGTCATCTCTCATGAAAACACCTCGAAAATTAGGAATTTTGAGTTGTCTAGCATACAATCGTAGCTGATGATCTGTTAGGGGTTGAGAAGGTAGCTTTATTGGTAGTTTTTTGTCAAGTACAACCCCAACCCTCTTTTATGTTTCTTCAAATACAATCCACTACCTTTTTTACCCAAGGCAATGGCTTCCATTGAGCGATTATGTCGTTCAGCCTCTTCCAACCTTCTTCTGGCTGCTTTAGCATCACCTACTGCTTTTGCAACACCTGCTGCACCACCAGTTAATGCTCCCAATGCAGATAAACCGCCAAAGAGTAAAGGTAACCAACCACCGGATTTCTGTGGTATTGGAATAACTCGAGGTAGACGGATACGTTTACGCCCTCCTGCTTTTTTAACTGCTACACGAGCAGCTTTAATGATTGTTCCGATTGCATCAGATTCATTAACGATTCGCTTCAATGGATCGATTACACTTTGTCTAAATGCATATGTCTTAGTTTTTTGTCGTCGTCTTCGACTTCGTCTGTTATGACCCAGTCCTAATTTCTGTTTAGCCTTCATGGTATTTGTTACCAAATAGGAAGCTATTTTTTCTCCTAATGTAGCGTCACGTGACATAACTCTTTCCCACTCCCTGTTTTCTAACACGTTATCCGCTCTATATCGGTCTTCTAGACTTTTATTTTGTGAATACGCTATATCGTGTTGTTTACAGGCTCGATCTAGTTCGTTAATTCCCGGATCACCTCGTTTCAATCGTTCTGCTAGTTTCGTACCGGGACCACAATACTGATAACCGGGAATGTGAAGTTCAATTGGTAATTTGTTAATTAGCGAATTAACAAGTCCGTCACCTTTGAACGTCAACATCAAACTGATAATATGTCACCTGTATTCCTATATAAATACCCACCACCAGATGTTGCGTCATTACGATGAACGTTGTCAAACATAAACTATCTCTCAATGTAAATAATCATGATGTGTCAACGAGAACGAAAAAATGTCGACACAGTCCACTACTACCCGATACGATGAGAACGATAATTTGTGGACCTAGCGGATGTGGTAAAACTAATATGATAATCAGTCTTCTGATTGAACCGAATGGATTGCGTTTCGAAAATGTCTATATCTTTTCAAAATCATTATTTCAACCGAAATATGAATTTCTGAAAAGCGTTCTTACCAAAGTTAAAGGACTAGGATACTTTCCATTCACAAATAATGATGAGATAATTCCTACATGTGATGCAAAGAATAATTCAATATTTATCTTTGACGATGTAGCTGTGTCAGGTGAACAGGAGAAAATCCGAGAATATTTCAGTATGGGTCGACACAAGTGTATAGATTGTTTTTATTTGTGTCAAACATATACACGTATACCAAAACAATTAATACGTGACAATGCAAATGTGGTTGTGGTTTTTAAACAGGATGAACATAATCTAAAGATGATTTATAATGAGAATGTAGGAAGTGATATGAATTTCGATCAATTTAAATGTATATGCAATGAATGTTGGAAAGATCAATATGGATTCTTGGTTATATTGAAAGATGAAAATTTACGTAATGGTCGCTATAGAAAAGGATTTGATGGCTTCATCAAGATATAAAAAGGTGCATCTACATATAAGATGAGCATTCTTTGTTTGAGCGTGACAATGTTAAATCAACAACTGAAACAAGTTAAGAAGAAATTGATAGAAGCAGCTGATAATGTTAGAAAAAAATTTAAACAATTGAAAGCCGAACAATCGGATCAGGTGGAGTCAATCGGTAAATTTCTGGATCCGATTAAAAAACCACTTGATGAACTGGTGATGGAAAAAAAGAAAAAGAAAAAGGAAAAGGAAGAACAATTACTACCACAAGTATTAATTAAAACAGAAGAAGAAGAAAATATACCACAATTTCCATATGTACCAAAAAGAGAATCAATTGCAAATAAATTCAAGGATAAAGACGAACCATTAGACGATGATGAGGAGGGGGAGGAGGAGGAAGAAGTATTTATGGACCAATCTAAAGTATCTGATAAGGCTTATGCTGATTACATCAGTCAATACCCTTCGATTGCACAACCATATATTGAAAAATTGATTGAAAAACATCGAACAATTACTTCTAAAATCAATTATGATGAGACAACGGAAAAGATAACGATAGGCAATACAACTTTACATATTAACCCTAATGGTGATATTAGAGTATCCGATAAAGTATTTAAAGGTACAAAAGGACTGTATGATCTCTTGTTCTTAAAAGACGTTACCCAATGTGTCTATACAACTAAGGATCTTGAAGCCTATCGGAAAATTATTAATCTTACAAGTGCTTATCGCTAGAACAATGATCCGAACAATAAAATACAAGGAGATACATCAAGAAAATATAGAACCGTTACCAAACAAATTCTTAAACCGCAAAGTACCTCTTCCCCTTCTTCTTCTGTAAGTGGAAGGGGTGTTCAATATTTACGATACAATCGAAAACCAATTGAATATATTTACTGGGATGATCCAAATGAGTTAGTTGCTCGTTTGGCTTTGTTGTGTGCATCAACTGGTGCTGGAAATAATTCACATCAAAACGAAATTATTGCTATTGAGGAGGAACTACGAGAAGCTGGAATCATTTATTAGTACAATGACGTCATCATCATCATCATCTACATCATCATCGTCATCATTGTATGTAGATATACAAGGTTTTCGAATACCAAGCAACAACAAATTCCTGCCAAAAGAACTAGCAACCTATGATGGATACAAGATTAGTCATTTTATTTTCAATCCTCCATATCGTTTCTATGCATTACCATTGGAATATAAGAAACAAGTATACTGGTTAACAAACAACCATCATGGATTGAAATGGGAAGATGGTTTTGTGGATTCAAAGGAATTCGCTAAAATAATTAATAAGGTGACCTCAGGATATAATGATATTTATGTGAAGGGTTTGGAAAAAAAAAAATATTGAAAATTTTATTTATAATTCATCGACAGTTCATGAATTACCCGAACAACCACGCCTACATAAATCAAAGTCCACCTGTATATTTCACACATTACCAAATTGTATGTGCGCCTTAACAAACGTTATAGTTTTGTATGAAAATTTTCATGATGATAATGAAAATCAATAAATAATTGTATAAATATATTGTTTTTATTTATAATCCTGTTCAGTATCACTATGAGCATCGACAAATTCGGACGTGCTTGGAAGAGACAATTCAGTGACAATGATAATAAAGATGCTGGAACTCATATTTGGCGTAGTCTGTATAACTATACTAGTGACGGCCATCTTGATTTGAAAAATCATCGAATATGTAACTTACTTGATGGAGCAGATTTGAATGATTCAACTACTAAAGGTTATGTTTATAAAATGAAAAAGACTATGAAAGGTCAAATTGATGGTATTATTGAAACTTCAAAAGACAACATTGAAAAATTAGATCAAATAATAGAAAAGAACAAAGTTCAGACAGATAAACATATTCAAATGTTAAATGGAAAAATTCTACATAACTTCAATGAAAACAACCGGAAAATTGAAGAACTCTATCAATTAGATATACCAGCTATTAAAGATCAGATAAATAAATTTATGACTGCACTAGTTGACATTAATGATAATCTTACAAAAGGAGATAAATTGTTTAATAGTAAATTTACCACATTTGATAAGAAATTAAATGACTTGGATGACGTAATGAAAAAGATAACAAATCAAGTGGAAAGCATTGAAAGGTTAAATAAAACGTATAATCAAAATTTTATTGATATTAACATACAGATAAACACAATTACAGGACAATTAAAACAATTTGAAGAAGAAAATAAGCTATTTCAGTTAACAATTGATAAAGAAATTGAATCAATCCAAAAACAAAACTTAAAAAACCTGGAAGATATTATCGTATTAAATGATCAAAGGAAATCTGAAGTTAATAGAAGCTTGAAAAATACACAATCGTATCAAACTGAAATATCAATAATTCATGAAAAGATTAGGAATGTTGATGAAAAATTTGAAAATTTGAATAAATTATATCTAACAAATATAAATGTTGTTAAAGATCAAATTGAAAACAATTCACAACAACTTCAAAAATTGGATACATCTATGAATAATGTTGAAAACGCATTGAAAGGTGTTATTAAAAAGAAACTCCAAAAATATCAACATTTTGAACGACTATTGTCAAGTAATACATCATAAATTGATTTATTAACGAAAAGAATCGATAAACTCGAACAGTCTCATACAAGTTCTTATACAAAACATATCACACCTACGCCAGTAGCAACAACGTCGAATTCTCCGTTATCAATAATAAATTCAATATTTAGCAGAGAAAGCCATCAATGTCCACCTGGTGAAGTCAGTGATAGTTTAGGTAGATGTCGAGAAGCTTATAAAAAATAATGTCAGTGAAAAAACAAGTTGTTAATGAAATATATAAACCGGCTCGTAAGAATTTCTGTCGACGTCGTACAATTATTAAAGGTCTAGATGAACTTTGGCAAATGGACTTGGCGGATCTTAGTAAACATTCAAGAGACAATAAGGGATACAAGTATATTTTGGTGGTGATTGATTGCTTCTCAAAATTCCTTTGGACCCAACCATTGAAATCTAAATCTGCTAATGATGTAACATCCGCAATGGAAAAAATACTACTACAAAATCGTTATCCTAAAAATCTTCAGTCTGATCAAGGAAAAGAGTTCTTCAATAGTCAATTTGATGCTCTAATGAAAAAGTTAAGAATTAATCATTATCATACATATAGTGTGAAGAAAGCTTCAATTGCTGAACGTGTAATTCGAACTTTAAAGAATAAATTATATAAATTGTTTACAATAAATGCATCATATAACTGGATAAAAATACTTGATGACGTCACTAAAGACTACAATAATACAATACATAGAACAATAAAGATGAAACCTAACGAAGTAAATAAAGATAACGAGCAAGAGATTTTGCACACATCTTACAGTAATTTGAAAAAATTCACACCTGGAAAATTCAAAAAGAATGACCTTGTCCGTATCAGTAAGATGAAACATATGTTCGATAAAGGTTATAAACCAAATTGGACAACGGAATTGTTTAAAGTTATCAAAGTTAATAATACCAATCCAGTAACTTATTTATTGGAAGATTTACATGGACAACCGATCAGTGGGTGTTTCTATGAAGAGGAATTACAAAAGACCTACTATCCCAGTATTTATTTGATTGAAAAGGTGTTACGTCGTAAAGGACGTAAACTATTTGTAAAGTGGTTAGGATTTGATAGTGCTCATAATAGTTGGATTGATTTGAAAGACACTACATAAGAATGATTCATGTATTCATTTATTTTTATATAATTGTAATTGTAATTCTATTTATATTTACTGCAATAATATATTGTTTACATAAGAAAATATATAAACGAATAATCAATATTTTCAATTAATTATGGTGGGAGAAATTGTATATAAATGATGTAAAGACATCCTCTGGAATCATACTGCGCCTGGGCGTTGAAAGATCCGGTCCTTTCAACTTAAACTTATTCAAAATCTCATGTCCAAATATAAGTATTCTTCAACAAATTCGGAATCTACTCTCATCTCTTTCTACATTTAATGGAAATGAAGATGATCCAGGAGAGGGGATAGATGAATAAAAAATTTGTGGGGGTAGTATATAAGGCCTAAATTTTTGTAAAGTACTCAGTATTTGTTTAGGAGACAGTGGATTTATTTCACATTAATATTGTGAGTGCAGTGTGACATGTATGGATTGAAAGACTACATTAACGAAGCTAAATTGTTACTTTTAGATAATAAAGTACATAGCGATGATAAATTTTTAATAAGAAACTTATTAAAAAGGCTTGTGCCGTACGAACAGATGCAAGAGTATATAAATGAACATGGTATTCATTTTGTAGATTGTCCTTGGTCTAAAAATAACGCAACTAATGGACCAGACACTTGTAATTGTTATTATACTCAAGATAGACTAAATTCCTTGAGAAATCTAATATTTAAAATAAAAAAAATTAAAAATTTGTATAACAATTGTGATAGTGATTAAACTACAATGTCGCAAAGTGCAGTAATTCTACAGAATGCTGTTGATACAGAAAATGCGGTGTCCTGCATTAGAAACTTAGTTAAAGTTAATCTATTGAAAATGGATACATATCACCTCACCAATATTTGTTTAAAGTTACCTGCTTTCTATCAAAACGATGAAGATTTAAGGAACTTGATTATTTGTAAACAACATGAAATTAATTGTGAAAAAAACCAACATAATCATCCATTTAAAATGTATTGTACTGCTTGTCAATTATATGATAATTTAAATGATTTATCATCTATTTTTAATGAATTGGGATATTTGTAACGAATTTGTAATATAAATTTGTTTTTTTATTAAAATTTTTTGTTTTATTCTTAACTCCGATAATTTTTATCTGTGGTTATCCTATCTATTCCTTTTCCCATCCAAATACCTCATGTGTTTTTACGTAAAAATTTTCTGTGGTTATCCTACCCGTTTCTCTATATAAAAGTGAAAAAATTCTCATCGCACTTCAGAATTGCTATAGTTGACCGTCTAAAAATGGCTGAGTTCCAACAAGAAACACCCTGTATGTGTCAGGTAAGTTTATATAATTTTATATATTTTTTATAACTCTTACAACCTTCTGCTATATTCATTAATTGATTGATTGATTGATTAATATTTTTTGATTATTTTACCAATTTTGGTATTTGGAAAGATATTTAAGCTATCTTTCCTATAAATTTTTTGAGCAGGAACAGTCAATAAAAGACTTTATAAGTTTACATTTAATGGATCAAGAACACATAATAGAACAAAAAAGACAAATAGAAGTTTTAGAGGCTCAAATCAGATCGCTGGAGCTTCTGACGTCATTACATAGTGAAGAATTGAACATTTTGCGATATAATCAACAACAACAACAAATACAACAACAACAACGACAACAACAACAAGAGCAGGAACAGGAGCAAGAGGAATGTGTTATTCTTGAAAATAATTAATTATCAATAAAAGACGTGTTTATTCGTTGAATAAATTTATTAGTTTTTAATAAAACAAAAATAATCACATATATTTAATTTATTTCTTCTTCTTCTTCTTCTCCCTCTATCCGATAGAGACCCCAAGCAAACGTTGATACACCATCTTTTCGAATATACCTTTTATCGTCGAGGTGACTAAGGGCTACCTTTGTTAAATTTTGAGTATAGATGTTGTGTAAGTTAGATTTGAAAATTGCCATGGTTCCATAAAAGATTTTCTTTTTATATAAACAGTCACGATAATCACTCAAATTTAAATTATTAACAACAACCTTCTTCACGCCCTTGGCTTTTTTAATCAATTTCCCGTCAATCACATCAATAGAGTACATCTTCGACCTCAGTCCAATAAATTCCTTCATAATTTTTCCGTTGTTTTCGTCCTTCATTAGACCGACAATTTTCTTATTTTTTAATGGAATATTATACACATTATCTTTTGAGTATTCCGAAGTGTCAAAATAGTTGTCAATATCATCTTTTATATCACTGTAAAAATCATCAGTTTCAATTGTGTAAATTAGCGAGTCAGTGTCCATATAATTTAACAGTAATTTATCACTGTAATTTGGTTTCATGTATTGATAATGGAAATTATACATTAGCCATTTCGATAATTCTAATACAGTGAATCCAATATAAATTGGTTTATTATAACAGGTCTTAACGCGATTCAATTGGATTGCCACCATGTTGGGTGTGAAATGAGCTGCACTGTGGAAATGTGGTTTTGAAATTAGTGCACGTGCACCCAATCTCTTTCCTCGACTTTCCCATTCTGTAACGATCTTTACATCCTTCCTTTTATCTACATTCTCCATGGTTTTTCCATAAACGGCGTTATTAAGTAATTTAAAGAAATTTTTCTCGAATGTATTTATAGCGATGGTTCTATGATGTGTATTTAAGTCAATATATTTCTTTAACCAACATGACTGTTTGTATTGTAAACAACGATGGATTTTCTTAATTTTCAGCCCATGTTTCAAACATTGTTGTAGATTTTTATAAT
Organism: Mylabris phalerata; assembly: GCA_020740385.1. NCBI lineage: Eukaryota > Metazoa > Arthropoda > Insecta > Coleoptera > Meloidae > Mylabris > Mylabris phalerata. The sequence goes on from JAJEOX010000272.1 coordinate 307,324, forward strand.
GGATTATATATTTAGTTTTGTCGGTTAATTCGGTGATTAATTTAGAAAATTTCGAATTTTTGGTTGTTTTATTCTCCGCACAAAACGGTAGATCATTATGTTCGTCGTGTAGATGTTTAGGATACTCCAAATCAACTTCAAAGAAATAACCGATTTCTGAATCTTCTGGAATATTCATTATATCGATCGATTCGATGTCATCGACCCATTGGAAACCACCATAGAGTTATGGTTGTGACATGGCCCAACCATATAAATTGTTAGCATCCAAGTACATTAAATAAGTACTTGGTTTTGATCGATCGTAATTATCCATATACTTGTTATTAGCAATGGAATGTCGATGAGAACACTGGGTTATGCCACCTCTTATACCTCGTCGAATAAATGAGTGCATATTGATGTCGGTTAGAAGCTCGATCTTAATTCCAGTGTACTTTAACATAGCGTCCCACGATAGACCGGGAGCTGTGTAGTAGTGACAGGGATCCAGGTTATAAATTTTTCGACAAACTTTTCTAAAATTCTCGAATATGTCTGTTAACAACAGGCCATCGGTGATTAAATATAATTTCATATAATCCGAAAGGTTTCGACAACTGAATTGTTGCCATACACGCTGAGCATGCGCATAATCTTCATCACTACATGACTTATTTTGTCGGCAAATAAATTTCTCTTTGGGTGGTAACGACGTCTCATTTAATCGATTCCATGAATTCAAATATTCATACGGAAAGGTTCCTTTTCTAATTATCAGTTTAAATTGATCTTCATTATTAAACATCTTTTTGACCGTATGGAAATCTTCCGGTGATAAATTTTGTGCTAGACTATCCAAGCTTGATGACATGAATCTAAAGGAATCCAGAAACCTCAATTCAACAGTGTCGACTTCATTGACTGGAATTCTTTTCGATAACGACACATACAATTCTTTGTTAAGAGAGATTAAATTAATATCACCCTCTACTTTTTCAAGGGACTTTACAAACAAATGACAGTCATACCCGGAGAAATTGTGGAAAAGGATAGGAACGAATTTTGGTATACGAAATTGTAGATTACATTTTTGGTGGGCTGGACCTCTGTATTTACCAGTGAAGTGAGTAGTATAAATATGTATGTTCTGGACCAGGAAGTCGGAGCCAATTTTCAAATTCTCCCGCCAATTGACATCGGGAAGTGACGTCACGGCGCGGAAGATTTGAAATTTCAAATCGACCAACTTAAAATCTAGAAAAGTAAATTCCCCCAGACTTTCTGCCAACCTAAAATCTATGCAAGTAAATTCCCCAGATATCATGCCAACCTGTGACGTCACGACGCGGGAGATTTGAAATTTCAAATCGACCAACTTAAAATCTAGAAAAGTAAATTCCCCCAGACTTTCTGCCAACTTAAAATCTATGCAAGTAAATTCCCCCAGATTTCATGCCAACCTAAAATCTATACAACTAAATTCCCCCAGATTTCATGCCAACCTAAAATTCTCGTAACTAATGTCAATTTGTAGCCCTGTAAACAGCGGAAACGGCGGCAAATTTGAAAAAAGTTGTTTTTATTGTTGTCAACAAACAAAATTTACGTTGTCAAATTAGCCCAGCCTAGCCTGACTTTTAAATGGGAAATTTGAATGAGAACGCAAAAAGTAAATTGTATACTTTTTATTGAAAATATACAATTAATTATATAATAATAATAATAATAATAATAATAATAATAATAATAATAATAATAATAATTTTATATAGAAAATCATATTTTATTAATCTTCATCATCCGATGAAGACGTATTAAATTCTATCATATTCATAGACTTTCTATGAATTTGTTTACAACACTGCGTGTAAGACATAATTTGAAAAAGAGGAGTTTTTAAACAAAAATCACACCAAGAATGATCATGTTTAACGTAATTTTGTATAGAGTCTCTCTTGAGACCTTTATGAAAATGAATTTTTTTGAAAATTTCATTCTTATTTGGTTTATAATTATTATAGCACTTTTCACAAATTCTCAAATTTATATATTTATAAAAAGTGTACGTAATACAAAGATGTTTAGCTCCATAAATTTCTCTATAACTAGGTAACCAAAGAAAGAACTTCAATAAATTCTCACAATTTACTTGGTCACCAAATGGAAAATTATCTAAATCATATAAATCATGGTTTGGTATTACTTCCAAAAACTTTTCATAGCCTTCTGTATCTTCTGTATCTTCAACTTCATTCCAAACTTCTGTCCATTTTTCCGCACTGAATTCGTCTAACAAATCACTAACTATAGTTCTAGGTAATAATTCATATAATTTTGGTAACGAAAAATTGTCAATTGTCAAGTTTTTCGCCACTACTTGTAAGCACATTGAGTAGAGATTAAACATTTTTGAATGAAAGACTATCACTATAATTAAATTAAAACTAGTGCATTAGATAATCACTCTCTTGAAGTTGAACTATTGACTATACCTGCTCTAAATTATTCTTAATTTATATGAAAATTAATGAATGCAACTATTGTTGTGATAAAATGTGATGACAAACGGATAATGTAAATAGAATAATATATTTTTTAATATAAAAATATAACAAGGTCAACCATTAAGAATATATCATTTCTTCTCAAACTGACTTTAGTTGTTTTTTAAAATTTATGTAAGAAAACTGCGCAGACATTAGTTACAAGATACGATATTGGTATTCGAATACGAATACGTATTCGAATACGAATTTCTGCTTCAACAATTGAACAGGTAAGTAATATTGTTTCTTTCTTATATTGTTATAATAACGTATAAATGATTAGAATGTGGATGGCATACTCTCAACAACATTATCCAAAAATTGTTGATGTTCGTTCATCAATTGATTATTTAAGACACATGTTTAGTGATTTACTCTTCGAGGCTCAACATGAAGGTGTTTATGGTAGAAATTGGTTTTCGTCAGATTACTTGCATCAAATATCAGGAGAATATAAAAAAGCTGAAGAAATCTGTCAGTTATATTTAGATGGTAAAAGAAATTTGGATAATACAATTTTTGATTTGATTGAAAAGTGTGATGCAAAAGTTTGTCTTCGCGATGTAATGCACGAACTTCCTTATGGAATAGTAAAGAAGTACGAAATTGATAAACCTATTTACGACAGCGACGAAAATGATGGAAAAGAAAACAAGAAATAAATTATATAATTTTTATTAAAAATAAATATATTTCTAATAACAAATTCTATTGTTTTAATCTATTATTTAGAATATTATATTAAATCTAGTAAAGATTCATATTTTTTATTCCTTTCCGAACAAAACTACTTCAAATTATATTCTTTACAATTCCTGTCAATTGATAATATTCGAATAATTTATCATGAACAATAATACAATATAGTATCAATATAGTTTTATTAGGAAAATTCACACTACTTTCAAATTCTAACTTTACGTCAACTGTTGATGATTGGATGGCTTCGTTTTGTTTTGAACAATCAATGACGAAGATCGATCGAAGTGCAAAGTTTGTATAGGTCGTCGTTGGTGTTGATGAGTGATTATTATGAAAATCACGATGAAAATCGATAAAAGCTTGATAAGCTTCAGTATATTGATTTTTTTCAAAATCAAAATTTTGATTTTCATATGGATAGCACTGGGAATTCAACCATACACGAAGATTCGTTAATTTAACATGATCGAATTTGCTGATTTCCTTCTTCGGATTGTCTTTGCGATCCGTTTGGAAGGCAACAATTACATATCTTGGTCGTTCTAGATTGGTAGTTGTCTTAACGCTCCATATATCCTTCTTAGATTGTCTTAGTGAGGGTAATTCAAGAAGCTCCCAATTTCTAAATCCAATCTGTATAGGGATATTTTTATTCATTTGATTTAGAAGATATAATTTCGATTGATCACTCGGATATACGTGTTTTAATTTTAAGCATAAATCTTGAATTTTAATTGTTGCTGTCTTTGTTCCATTAGTAAAATAACAGTTGTCATCAGACCGACTGCGTACTAATCGAATTTTGTGTTTTCCATTGATAATTGTCTTGTAATCGTGAAAGCAGGCAAATAAAAATGATAATGGAATACGTAGACTAACATACTCGTTATCAGCTGCTAGAGATACTATTGTACCACTATCGGGACACCAACCAGCTGTTTCTAAAGCTCTACTTTCATCATGATTGTAACACAATAAGCCTTTAATGGTTGTTGTTGTTCCAACGTCTCGTACTTTTTCAATTTCTTTACCATTTAATTCGTATTCAATTGAGTCGAATAGATATGCACCAAAATTATTAGATAATTTACAATCACCAGTTGCCGTTGCATTAGCAATTTCTTCATATTTACAAATTAAATACAAAAATGATTCATAAAACGAAATAAAAACATCCTGTTGATTAATGTTGATTTCAATTTCATCGTTATTTTGAAATGATGAAATTGTCGGATGATACGTATGATATTCTTCTTTTTCAATACTATCGTCGAATCTTACTTTTTTGTATATTTGTAGTTTTTCGGACATTGTAACCAAGATCTTTTAATATTTGAATGCTTGCTTGTGTCAATGATGTTGTTGTTGTTGTTGTTGATACGGATGATAACGACGTCTGACTAATCGGAAATGATTGAATTTGAGGTATTTTATAGTAAGCACCTCTATCCCCACCACTATGGAAAACTAGGCCCATTGCTTTTCAATTCTAATCTGATAACAAGTTCTTCTCCTTGGAAATTAACCAAATCACCGTTTTGATCTAACACTCTGATGGTTAAATTGTCAATGAAATGTTTATTCAAAATTGGTAAATATATATGATTTCTTGGCTCAATATTTATAGCATAATCTGGATTTACAGCTGGCGCAAATTCATAAATTGTGTGTGATGGTCGATTATTATAGTATGATCCTGTTGTTATATTACATTCAATACGAATTGATAAAACTTTGATTATCTCCACTGGTTGATCAGATGAATAAAGTTGATTAGGTGGCAGAACTTGTTTTGAAAACCCTAATAACGTTCCAATACCATCGCCTTTAGTGAAGTCAATTTCATATTTACTCTTCAATTCACACTTTAACGTATTATTGTTCGGCTTCAGTGAAAGAAATTCTGCTTTATTAATATCATTAGGTGGACTAAGTTGTTCTTGTAGGTAGTCTTCAATGTGTGTTATCTCATATGCACCAGTTGGAATGGTTATTTCTTTTTCTATACCATTATCTTTATAGTAGAACTTATTCTGTCCCTCTTCAATGTTTGGTATTGTATTGTATGTATGAAAGCCAATAAGGGCCAATGAATAACTACAGTTTGGATTCAAATTGATTGGAGGATAAAAGTCTGCAGATAGCACACTGCTACGACCTTTTAATGTGAAAGATTAAAGACATGACTGAGCAATGAATGTTCAAGCACCTTTATTATATAAGAATTTTAGACACAAATGTCCACAATTATATGTATTATATTTTTGTAGATTATTAAAATTATATAAAATATTTTTACATTTCCAATACTTGATTAGTTCTTTTGGAGGCTTTAAATTTCCATAACTATCAAAATAAAGCACTTTATTATTTTGTTTATAATATGCTACCCAGTGTGTACCACTACCTTCTCGAGAATCTAAATTAACAATACCTGTTTCGTATTTTCTAATTTTTTGAGGTAAATCATCTCTCATGAAAACACCTCGAAAATTAGGAATCTTAAGCCTTTCAGCATATGTTCGTAGTTGATGATCAGTTAGGGGATGAGAAGGTAGTTTCAGTGGTAGTTTTTTGTCAAATACAATCCCAATCCTGTTTTGTGTTTTTTCAAGTACAATCCATTACCTTTTCTACCTAAGGCATTGGCTTCCATTGTGCGATTATGACGTTCGGCCTCTTCCAATTTTTTTCTTGCTGCTTTAGCATCGTTCACAGCTTTTGTTACAGCTGCTGCACCGCCTGTTAATGCTCCTAATGCAGACAAACCACCGAATAATAAGGGTAACCATCCACCAGATTTTTTTGGTATGGGTATAATTCGAGGTAAACGAATACGTTTACGACCACCAGCTTTTTTAACAGCAACACGAGCCGCTTTAACTATTGTTCCAATACTATCAGATCCATTGGTGGTCTTCTTCAGTAGATCGATAATACCCTTTTTAAATGCACATTTCTTCAATTGTTTTCGTCGTCGTCGTCGTCTATGTCCCATTCCCAATTTTTGTTTGGCTTTCATTATATTCGTTACCAAATAGGCGGCTGCTTTTTCTCCTAGTGAAGCGTCACGTGACGTAACTCTTTCCCAAGCTCTATTCTCTAAAATTTTATCGGCTCTATGTCGATCTTCAAGATTTTTACTCTGCGAATACGCTATATCGTGTTGTTTACATGCACGATCTAATTCGTTAATTCCCGGATCGCCCCGCTTCAATCGTTTAGCTAGTTTCGTACCAGGTCCACAGTATTGATATCCGGGGATATGTAATTCAATTGGTAATTTGTTAATTAAGGAATTAACAAGTCCGTCACCTTTGAACGTCAACATTAAACTGACAAGATGACGTCTGCCTTTCTTATATAAATACCCGCAGACTGACAGGACATGCCTTCAGTAGTTATGATGAACGTTGTCAAACATAAACTATCTCTTAAAATAAATAATCATGACGTGTTAGTTGTGAAAAATCATCATCGACACAGTCCACTACTTCCCGATACGATGAGAACAATAATTTGTGGACCTAGTGGATGTGGTAAAACAAATGTGATAATTAGTCTTTTACTGGAACCGAATGGGTTGCGTTTCGAAAATGTCTACATATTTTCAAAATCACTCTTTCAACCGAAATATGAGTTCCTTAGGAGTGTCCTTTCTAAAGTCAAAGAAGTTGGATACTATCCATTTACAAATAATGATGAAATCATACCCACACGTGATGCAAGAAGTAATTCTGTATTCATCTTTGACGATATAGCTGTACCTGGTGAACAGGAGAGAATCCGAGAATACTTCAGTATGGGTCGACATAAGTGTATTGATTGTTTCTACTTGTGTCAAACATATACACGCATTCCAAAACAATTAATACGTGACAATGCAAATGTAGTTGTGATTTTTAAACAAGATGAACATAATTTGAAGATGATTTATAGTGAGAATGTAGGAAGTGATATGAGTTTCGATGTATTCAAACGTATCTGTAATGAATGTTGGAAATATCAGTATGGATTTTTGGTAATATTAAAAGATGAAAATCTACGGAATGGACGCTATAGAAAACGATTTGATTGCTTCATCAAACTATAAATAGACTGATAAATCTACATCATCAACATTCATTGTTCAACTGTGACAATGTTAAGTCAACAACAGAAACAAATTAAGAAGAAATTAATAGAAGCCGCTGATAATGTTAGAAAAAAATTTAAACAATTAAAGAATGAACAAATAGATCAGACGGAGACAATCGATAGACTTTTGGAACCGATTAAAAAGCCATTAGATGAACTGGTGTTGGAAAAGAAGAAGAAGAAAAAGAAAAACTATTAAAAGAGAACAAATAGCAGAAGATGAACAACAACAACAAGCACTACCTCCACCAAAAATTAAAGTTGAGGAAAAAGAAGAAGAAGAAAGTGTACCGCGATTTCCGTATGTGTCGAGAAGACACTCCATTGCAAGTAAATTCGCCGCCGACGACGGCGAAGATGAAGACGATGACGACGATGACGATATGGAAGAATTATTTATGGATCAATCAAAAGTATCTGACAAGGCTTATGCTGATTACATCAATCAATATCCAGCAATTGCACAACCCTATATTGAAAAATTGATTCAAAAAACATCAAACAATCACTTCAAAAATCAATTATGATGAGGCGACGGAGAAGCTAACTCTGGGCAATACAGTTTTGTATATTGAGCCTGATGGTGATATAAAAGTATTGAATGAAGTTTTCAAGGGAACAGAAGGATTGTATGATTTGTTGTTTTTGAAAAATGTCTCCCATAGTAAGTTTTCAATTAAGGATCAAGGACGCTTATAAGAGAATTATCAATCTTACAAATGCCTATCGACAGAACTATGATCCACAGAAGAAAATACAAGGAGATACATCATATAAATATCAAAAGGTTATTAAACCATTATTAAGATCACAGAGTTCCCCTTCTCCTTCGGGGCGGGGTGTTCAATATTTACGATACAATAGAAAACCAGTTGAATATATTTATTGGGATGATCCGAATG
>JAJEOX010000273.1:0-20828 GCA_020740385.1 Mylabris phalerata
TCCACCAAATCAAAATCAAAAAAGATCCCCCTTATATGTTAGCAGATCAACAATGATAAGTTCTACGATACCTAAAATTCAACTTATAATCGATATACAAAACATATTGAGAGCGTTGTTACTTATAAATTATGGGGAATAAAACCAGCATTCAAAACAAATAAACAAGATAGTGGACATTTATTTCGAAATTTAATGGTAATAAAAAATAATAAAAATAATAAATTTAATAGGTAGTGGAGTCTATTAAAACTGAAGTGCGATTGGGGGGGGAAATTGTGAAAAACTAGTAGATCGGACAAACCGGAAGTAGTATTTATAAAAACGCGTATCTGAACATAGAACGAGAAACATCATCCAGTTTTAAGCAACATTTTGATTGGGAGTGAACCTTACTGGAGTCGTTAATCACATGATAATAATAACTGTTTTGCAACTTTGGTAGAAAAAGGATTTGAAAACTCGACGAATGAAATTATATATTCTAGAATTTTATATTGGGTATTGAGATCTATTCAAAACATAACAAAATTGTAATAATAATAAACACAGCGGCTTAATGATCAGATGGAGTTGAGTTTGGCGATCCTATTTTCAAATTGGCTGTAAAACTTCCCGCCTGATATGGAGATCGGTTTGAATTTACGCTATGTACACGGACGATAAATCGAAATACATAGTTTAACCTAAACTGTGTCTAGAAATGAGAAATTCGCCATTTTATAAAGATTTTAGCTACTTCAAAAGATTTAAATACTACGTGTAATTTTCGCTTTCAATTAATTTGTGCGTTTTGTTTCTCGAATTTTATAATCGATAAATTGAAAATAATATGTGTTATTATTTTTGTATTGATGATAGTGATCAAAATCGTTGTATGTATAGTGTGTGGTACTTGTAGTGTTGTTAAATTTGGACGTGTAGTTAATTAATCGGGAAGTACAAATTTATGTAAGTACTAATTGAGTTTTATAATGAAGTACTTTTGTAGTAAAACACCTGATGATGGTTGTACAGCCGAAAACCGGTTAGTGTAAATTAGAAGGAAGTAATTCATATAATATACAAGGGATCAGAGTAGATATTTTAAGTTATCAACTTTTAATTTTAAGAATATAACCTTGTATAATCGATACAAATTACTTAAATATGGAATTGTTCTAAATGTTATCAAAGTTAATAATACCAATGCCAGTAACTTATTTGATTGGAAGATTTACATGGTACAACCCGTGATCAGTGGGTGTATTCTATGAAGAGGAATTACAAGAAGACCTTACATATCCCAGTATTTATTTGATTGAAAAGGGTGGTTACGTCGTAAAAGGACGTAATAACTATTTGTTAATAGTGGTTAGGATTTGTTAGTGCGCTGTCATAATATTGAGAATTGATTTGAAAGACACTACATAAGAATGTATTGCGCATGATATTCAATTTATTTTTATTATAATTGTAATTGGTAATTCTATTTACTATTTACTGCATGATAATATTTATTGTTGTACTATAAGAAAATATAGATAAATCGAATAATCAATATTTTCAATTTGAAGTTATGGTGGGAGAAATTGTATATATAATGATGTAAAGACATCCTCTGGAATCATACTGCGCCTGGGCGTTGACAAAGATCCGGTCTCTTTCAACTTTGAAACTTATTCAAAAAAAAAATAAAAAAACTCTCATGGCCAAATATAAGTATTCTTCATACTATATTCGGAATCTACTCTCATCTCTTTCTACAATTAATGGGAATGAAGATGATCCAGGAGAGGAGGATAGATGAATAAAAAATTTGTGGGGGTAGTATATAAGGCCCTAAAATGTTTGTAAAGTACTCAGTATTTGTTTAGGATACAGTGGATTTATTTCACATTAATATTTTGGAGTGCAGAGTGACATGTATGATTTGAAAGACTACCATTAACGAAGCAAAATTGTTACTGTTTTTTAGATAATAAAGTACATAGCGATTGATAAATTTTTAATAAGAAACTTTATTTAAAAAGGCTTGTGCCGTATCGAACAGATGCAAGTGTATATAAATACGGAACATGGTATTCATTTTGTTCTAGATTGTCCTTGGTCTAAAAATAACGCAACTAATGGACCAGACACTTGTCTAATTGTTTATTATACTCAAGATCAGACGTAAATTCCTTGAGAAATCTAATATTTAAAATAAAAAACAAGTTATAAAATTTGGTATAACAATTGTGATAGTGATTTGAACTACAATGTCGCAAAGTGCAGTAATTACTACAGAATGCTGTTGATAACAGAAAATGCGGTGTCCTTGCAGTTAGAAACTTAGTTAAATTTAATCTATTGAAAATGGATACATATCACCTCACCAAATAGGTGTTTAAAGTTAACCTGCTTTCTATCCTTAAAATCGATGAAGATTTAAGGAACTTGATTATTTGTAAAGCAAACATGAAATTAATTTTATGAAAAAAACCAACTATAATCATACATTTAAAATGTATTGTACTGCTTGTCAGATTATAATATATAATTTTTAAATGATTTAGCATCTATTTTTAATGATTTGGGATAATTGTAAGCGAATTTGTAAATATATAAATTTGTTTTGTTTCAGTATTAAAATTTTTTGTTTTATTTCTTAATTCCGATAATTTGTTTTTTAATCTGTGTTATCCTATCTATTTCTCCTTTTCCCATCCAAATTAACCTCAGTGTGTTTTTACTGAAAAAATTTTCTGTGGTTTATCCTACCCGTTTCTCTATATAAAAAGTGAAAAATATTCTCATTACGGCACGTCAGGAATTGCTATAGTTGACCGTCTATAAAAATGGGCTGAATGTCCAACAAGGAAACAGCCTGTATGTGTCAGGTAAGCAGGTGATATAATTTTATATATTTGTTTATAACTCTGTGTACAACCTTCTGCTATATTCATTAATTAGATTGATTGATTGGATTAATATTTTTGTGATTATTTTACCCAATTTTGGTATTTGGAAAGAGTATTTAAGCTATCTTTCCTATAAATTTTTTGAGCAGGGAGCAGTCAATAAAAGAACTGTTATAAGTTTACATTTAATGGATGCAAGGAACACATAATAGAACAAAAAAGACAAATCAGAAGTTTTAGAGGGCTCAAATCAGATCGCTGGAGCGTTCTGACGTCATTACATAGTGAAGAATTGTATCATATTTGACGATATAATCAACAACAACAACAAATACAACAACAACATACGACAACAAACAAACAACGACTCAACAACAACAAACGACAACAACAACAAGAGCAGGAACAGGAGCAAGAGGAATGGTGTTATTCTTGAAAATAATTAATTATCAATAAAAGACGTGTTTCATTCGTTGAATAAAATTTATTAGTTTTTAATAAAACAATAAATAGATCCACATTATATTTATTGGTTATTTCTTCTTCTTCTTCTCCCTCTAGCCTATTAGTGACCCACAAGCAAAACGGTTGAATACACCAGCTTTGTCGAATTATACCATGTTTATCGCTCGAGGTGGACTAAGGGCTACCTTTGTTAAATTTTGGGTATAGAATGTGGTGGTAAGTTAGATTTGAGAAATGTGGACAATGGTTCCATAAAAGATTTTCTTTTTTATATAAACAGTCACGATAAGTCACTCATAATTTTAAAATTATTAACCAACAACCTTCTTCACGCCCTTGGCTTTTTTAATCAATTTCCCGTCAATCACTATCCAATAGAGTACATCTTCGACAGCAGTCCAATAAATTCCTTCATTACATTGTTCCGTTGTTTTCGTCCTTCATTAGACCGACAATTTTCTTATTTTTAATGGAATATTATACACATTATCTTTTGAGTATTCCGAAGTGTCAAAATAGTTGTCAATATCATCTTTTATATCACTGTAAAAATCATCAGTTTCAATTGTGTAAATTAGCGAGTCAGTGTCCATATAATTTAACAGTAATTTATCACTGTAATTTGGTTTCATCTATTGATAATGTAAATTATACATTAGCCATTTCGATAATTCTAATACAGTGAATCCAATATAAATTGGTTTATTATAACAGGTCTTAACGCGATTCAATTGGATTGCCACCATGTTGGGTGTGAAATGAGCTGCACTGTGGAAATGTGGTTTTGAAATTAGTGCACGTGCACCCAATCTCTTTCCTCGACTTTCCCATTCTGTAACGATCTTTACATCCTTCCTTTTATCTACATTCTCCATGGTTTTTCCATAAACGGCGTTATTAAGTAATTTAAAGAAATTTTTCTCGAATGTATTTTTAGCGATGGTTCTATGATGTGTATTTAAGTCAATATATTTCTTTAACCAACATGACTGTTTGTATTGTAAACAACGATGGATTTTCTTAATTTTCAGCCCATGTTTCAAACATTGTTGTAGATTTTTATAATGGATTTATATATTTAGTTTTGTCGGTTAAGTCGGTGATTAATTTAGAAAATTTCGAATTTTTGGTTGTTTTATTCTCCGCACAAAACGGTAGATCATTATGTTCGTCGTGTAGATGTTTAGGATACTCCAAATCAACTTCAAAGAAATAACCGATTTCTGAATCTTCTGGAATATTCATTATATCGATCGATTCGATGTCATCGACCCATGGAAACCACCATAGGGTTGTGGTTGTGACATGGCCCAACCATATAAATTGTTAGCATCCAAGTACATTAAATAAGTACTTGGTTTGATCGATCGTAATTATCCATATACTTGTTATTAGCAATGGAATGTCGATGAGAACACTGGGTTATGCCACCTCTTATACCTCGTCGAATAAATGAGTGCATATTGATGTCGGTTAGAAGCTCGATCTAATTCCAGTGTACTTTAACATAGCGTCCCACGATAGACCGGGAGCTGTGTAGTAGTGACAGGGATCCAGGTTATAAATTTTTCGACAAACTTTTTCTAAAATTCTCGAATATGTCTGTTAACAACAGGCCATCGGTGATTAAATATAATTTCATATAATCCGAAAGGTTTCGACAACTGAATTGTTGCCCTACACGCTGAGCATGCGCATAATCTTCATCACTACATGACTTATTTTGTCGGCAAATAAATTTCTCTTTGGGTGGTAACGACGTCTCATTTAATCGATTCCATGAATTCAAATATTCATACGGAAAGATTCCTTTTCTAATTATCAGTTTAAATTGATCTTCATTATTAAACATCTTTTTGACCGTATGGAAATCTTCCGGTGATAAATTTTGTGCTAGACTATCCAATCTTGATGACATGAATCTAAAGGAATCCAGAAACCTCAATTCAACAGTGTCGACTTCATTGACTGGAATTCTTTTCGATAACGACACATACAATTCTTTGTTAAGAGAGATTAAATTAATATCACCCTCTACTTTTTCAAGGGACTTTACAAACAAATGACAGTCATACCCGGAGAAAATTGTGAAAAAGGGTAGGAACGAATTTTGGTATACGATAGTGTAGATTACATTTTTGGTGGGCTGGACCTCTGTATTTACCAGTGAAGTGACAATGATCAGCCACTTTATCATCCACTATTATCTGATTACAAATGTGACAAATGTTCGTTTCTATATGAAATTTCTTTTGGTCATCAGTCATCACCATCGGTTTAAGATTCATCAAAACTTCATTATAAATACGTCGAATATCGTTTTACCAATGATTTAACAAAATGATCAGCACAATCTGCACCTCCATATACGTATAATTTGTTTTGATTTTCATCAAATGAACACTTGATGAAATAAGAAAAAGCACATGGAATGTGCTCTTGTACATTTGTTGTTGAAGATGTACTTGGATTTGGAGCGCAAGTATCGATGTTTTGTAATATACATTCAGAGTCAGCATAAATGACAAAGGGCACTTCCAATTGTCTTTCGTAATTTTTGAATTCAACTATAGAGTTCTCAGATGTTGGCATAACAGTAACAATCCGATTACACTCTTCTTTATGCACCATCAATTGCTGCTCCGAATGAAAATGGATCAAACAGAAATTACAGATAAAAATTTGACGATGGTTTTTTGTTATCTGTTTGCTTATCAATCTTGATATATTTTTAATCCACACATAGTGACTCCGTTCTTCTCTTTCTATCAATAATAAATTAATATGCACATTCTTCTCTGATTTTGTACAATATAGTGGACCAACAATTTCATCGTTTTCCAAACCAAATAGATTGATACTTATATTTTGATTTAATTCCTCAAATTTACCGATATCTTTCGATTTTAAAGGAAACTCTAGACTAACTAATTCGAGTTTTAATCCATTTTTTAAAACTATATTTGATGCTGTTATATCTCCGATATTATACGATTTTGTTCGATCTGAGTTTACATCAACAGGATATAAGGCAGAAATTATTGCCCATTTAAAGCAGTATTCATCATCATTTTTAACATTGATACAAGCGTTCTTGTTTTGTACTTTTTTCTGGTAGCCTAATGTACTGACTACCTCCTTTAACCGGTTGATATGTATTGATATTGATTTCTAAATGTGTAATTCTGGCCAACGCCCAACCACTATCTCTTTCTTGGAACTCAGTTGTTTTTGTTTTGAGTTTCTCAATCATCAAGTCATAATTCGATGCAATTTCGTCTTCATTTTGAACCGACATCATTTTCGAATTAAAACTTTTCACAGAATATTCTTCTGTATCTTCCGTCATTTTCACATAATCAGCAAACAGTTCTAGATTGAATTTAATTGATTTATGTCTCATAAGTTCCTGTTGAAGTTCTGGAATTACGACATTCTTGGAAGATATTAGAAATTTTTCAACATCTAAATTTGCTAAATCTTCATTTTCAAAAATTTGCGTCTAAATTCTTCCTTGGAAAGTACTTTTAACCACCTTCAATTTTGGCGTATACAATTCTGCCGTTTTCAATCGATGTTCTAATGTACGTAAATGACAAATCCATTTATCAGCAGTAATATCTGCCGAACACAAATTACACCTTTGCTTTACAGGCTCAGGTCTGTTACAATCTAAAATTGAAAACAATAATTTGAGAAAGCTAATTTACAAGTGTAATAATTTTCTTACCTGATATTGAATGAACACGTTCTATATGTCGTTTTAGGTTGTATGTTCTTGAGAACGATTTAAAACAAATATTACAAACTTCTTGTGCTTTAGGCATTTTTGCGTGTGTGTGACACTATGAAACACTATCAGCGAACTATGTGCGTTACGATAAGCAGCTGGCTTTTTATATGATCCTGATGAATAGGAAACCGGAAACCGCAAAGCCCTTATCAATTTCTTACAGGAAACAGGAAACCGCAAACTTCCGCCCTTATCATTTTCTTACAGGAAACCGGAAACCGCAAACTTCCGCCCTTATCATTTTATTCTTATCAAAACAGGAAACCGGAAACCGCAAAATTCCGCCCTTATCATTTTATTCTTATCAAAACAGGAAACAGGAAACCGCAAACTTCCATTCTTATCGTTCTCTTCTTATCAAAACAAGAAAGAGGAAATCACAAAATCCGGGAAACGTTGCGGCTTACTGATAAGCTAGTTTGGTATAAAAAGAGGCTCAGTATTTTCAAATTATCATTCATTGTCTTACGACGCTTCAAGTTACATTCTCATAATGGCAAGTGTACCTTCAACAATTGTTGTGTATAGTGAAGATAAAGTTTATATAAATCTAAATCCACTTGTGTATTTCATTCAATATTGAATTGTATGTGTGCCTTAACCAATGTTATAATATTATATGAAAATTTTCATGATAGTGATCAATAAAAGAATGATGTATAAATATGTTGTTTTTCCTTAAACCTTATTTAGTATCATTATGAGCATTGACAAATTCGGACGTGCTTGGAAGAGAAAATTCAGTGAAAATGATAATAAAGCGAGTGGAAGTCGTGTTTGACACAATCTATATAGTTATACTACTGATGGCAATCTTGACTTAAAGAATCATCGAATCTGTAATCTACATGACGGTGAAGATGTAAAGGACTCAACCACTAAAGGGTACGTTGATGAACTAAGAAAACGGATAGATAATCAAATTAAAAAAAATGATAGTATAATTGAGGAAAAGATTAAAAAATTAGAACGATTAATAGAGGAGAACGAAACTCAAACACATAAACACATTCAAAATAGTCGAAAAATTGAAGGACTTTATCAATCAGATTTACCAACAATTAAAGATCACATAAAGAAGCTTAATGATAGTTTTACAAAACGAGACAAATCAATTAACGATAAATTCTCCGCATTTGGTAAGAAATTGAATGAACTGAATAATACAATAAGGAGTACAAGGAATCAATTGGAAAAACATTGAAAGGTTAATTAAGACATATAACCAGAAATTTATTGATATTAATAAGATAATACAACTACAGAAAAATTAAAACAATTTAATAGATAGATTTAGAAGATTTATTAATGAAAACAATTGTGAAAATTGAACAGTTCTCATCAGAAGGTCATCGTGGCAATACCTCTTCATCGATATCATTTTTCAAATTCATTATACACAGCTAGTGAAGTGAATAAAATATCGAAAAGAAATAATGTCATTGAAAGAACATGTTGTTAATGAAATATATAAACCAGCTCGAAAAAATTTCCTTCGACGTCGTACAATTATAAAAGGTCTAGATGAACTTTGGCAAATGGATTTAGCCGATCTTAGCAAACATTAAAAAAAAAAAAACAATGGATACAAGTTTAAATTGGTGGTAATTGATTGTTTTTCAAAATATCTCTGGACTCAACCATTAAAATCTAAATCAGGCAATAATGTAACGTCAGCAATGAAAACAATATTACAACAACAACAAGGTCGTCATCCAAAGAAGCTTCAGTCAGATCAAGGAAAGGAGTTTTTTAATAAACAATTTAGTGCTTTAATGAAATAGTATGGAATTAGTCATTATCATACATATAGTGTAAAAAAAGCTTCTATTGCTGAACGTGTAATTAGAACTTTAAAAAGTAAATTATATAAATTATTTACAATGAATTCGTCATATAATAGGATAAAAATTCTTGATGACGTCACTAAAGATTACAATAATACATTACACAGAACGAAGAAGATGAAACCTAATGAAGTAAATAAAGATAACGAGCAAGAAATTCTACAGGCATCCTATAATAATTTGAAAAAATTCACTGCTGGAAAATTCAAGAAAGACGATCTTGTTCGTATCAGTAAGATGAAACATTTATTCGACAAAGGTTATACACCCAATTGGACAACAGAATTATTTAAAATTATAAAAGTAAATAATAGCAATCCTGTGACGTATTTACTGGAAGATTTACGTGGTCAACCAATCAGTGGATGTTTCTATGAAGAAGAATTACAAAAGACCCACTATCCAAGTATCTATTTAATTGAAAAGGTGCTACGTCGTAAAGGTCGTAAATTATTTGTTAAATGGTTAGGATTTGATAGTGTATATAATAGCTGGATTGATATGAAAGACATTACATAAAAATGATATATTCATTTATTTCTATATAAATGTAATTGTAAAAAGTTCGTCTAAAAATAGTTTTTCTATTCAATTTTATTGAAAATTTCATTTACTCTCACTTGTACTTTTATTTAATCAAAATTGAAAAGAGGGGATAAATTTATGGTAGTGGGAATAATGGTATATAAAACCAAAATTTTTCAAAAGTACTCAGTTTTTTGTGCAACGTTTAGAAGAAAGAAGAGAAACATTTTTTGAAATTAAATTGTGAGTGCAGTATGTATGGATTGAAATATTATATTAATGAAGCTAAACTGTTACTTTCGGATGATAAAGTTCATAGTAGGGATAAATTCTTTATAAGAAGGTTACTAGAAAAACTTTCACCTTATGCAGATATGCAAGAGGTTTTAAATGAATATGGTAAACATTTTATAGATTGTGTTTGGTCGAATAGTGGTGTGACTACCGGGCCAGACACATGTAATTGTTTTTATACACGCAACAGATTGAACTCTGAAAAGTTTAGTAAATAAAATAAAAAACTCGTGGTGCAGCGATAGTAGCGATAGTGATTTTGATTACTATGTCACAGAGCGCAGTGATTCTACAGAATGCTCTAGATACAGAAAATGCTGTATCATGCATTAGAAATTTAGTTAAAATAAATTTATTGAAAATGGATCCTTTACATTTAAGCAATATTCGGTTGAAGTTACCAGCATTTTATCAAAACGATGAAGATTTAAGAAACTTAATCATTTGTGGACAACATGAAGTTAATCGTGAAGACAATCAACATAATCACCCATTTAAAGTGTATTGTACCGCTTGCCTTTTAAACAATGATTTGTATAACTTTTCATCTGTTTTCAATGAATTATAAATTAAATAAAGAAAAAATAATTTTAAAGTATGTGTTTTAATGTCCTTTTATATTTACTGTTTTATTTATAAAAAGTGGATTTGAAACTGCAATAACAATATAGACAGGAAATGAAATTAAAAGAAGACAATTCTGATTAATAATCATATTTTTATTCTATAATTAAACCTAGTCAATTGTTAACTTTTATTATACAATAATTTTACACATTTTATGCCATTTATTTTGGTATGTTAATTTTTTCTATTTCATAGCTAGATTTCCGTCTTCCTTTTCTTCTTCTTCTTCATCTTAAAGAAAACTAGTATTTCTTCTTTAATATATGTTTAATTATATTTTGTAACAACTAACCTTATTCTAAATTAAAAATTTACTTGATTTATTGATCTTCATCAATTCTTGCTCTTTTTGATGTTGTTGGTGCTTCAATGGCTTTTATGTCTTCATCTTCTTCAATATTAAATTTATATTTAGTAATTGCTTTTTCTAGCATGTCCAATTCTTCTTCGGATTCTAATTTCATTCTTATATATCTTACTGGTAAATTACCAAATTTTTTCTGAAGTGTTGTAGTGTTCGGCGAGTACGATAAGTAAATTGAGACTCTATCGTCTTTTAAGATAATATCCTTTACACCGTATCTGATATATAAAATTTTCATTTAGGAAAAATAAAAATATAGAAAATATTTCTACTTACTGAAAGATTTGTTTTATAATGACATGTAACAAATTGATAGATAAATTAACTTTATCTTCTGTGAAAACCACAATTGTTGATGGTGTTGTTGACATTTTCTTTTTTGTGAATCGTTAAGACTTTAGGAAACAAATAAGTTTACTCTTCAGTAACGCTCTTTACAAGAAAAGATGTATCAAATGACTAACAATTTAAATATCCACGGTTATATATATACAAAAGTTTAAACAAAGACAACTACGTTTTCCAATAGCATTTCCACTGAATTGCAAAATATTAATAAACAAGGTCAATTCTAAAGAGATCATCAATTGTCACAAATTATAAGATGACTGTTAAGACATTTATTTTTCTAAGAATTTTCAATTTAGAGAAAAAATTGTAACAGAGAATCCTTTGTGTAGGAAATTGAGTATTGTTTTCCAATTAAAATTCTAGACTGCAAAATATTAATAAACAAGGTCAAATATTAAAAAGATCCTTTGTACTAAGAATGATGTATTGTTATCCAAAGAAAATTCTTCATTGCAAAAATATTAATAAACAAGGTCAGTCAATAAGAGTGTTTTTCTAGAAATTTTTATTACGTTAATTCATAACGGATTTTGCGTGGTATAAAAGCAGGTTGTAACGCAGAGCTCAAGTATTTTGTTGAAAGTGTTTTAAAGTGTCACACGCGTACAACAAAACTGCTTGTTAAAAATGTCTAAAGCACAAGTATTATGTAATATTTGTTTCAAACCGTTCTCAAAAAAATACAACTTAAATCGCCACATAAAACGTGTTCTTCTTTACCAGGTAAATGTTTTTTAAACCACCTCATTACTTTTCTTCATTTACCGCTTCCAATTTTAGGATGCGAAAAACCTGAACTTACTAAAGAAAGGTGTAGTTTATATGGAACAGATATTCCTGTTGATAAATGGTTATGTCATTTACGCACTTTAAGTCATCGATTAAAATCAGCAGAACCATACACATCAAATTTGAAGGTGGTTAAAAGTACTTTCCAAGGACGAATTAAAACATTACTTTATGAAAATAGTGACTTATCTAGTTTATATGTTAATGTATTTCTAAAATCTTCTAAAGATGTTGTAGTTTCTAAACTTGTACAAGTGTTAGTTGAACATACATTAATTAAATTCAATTTGGAATTGTTTGCTGAGTATGTGAAAATGGTTGACGAAAACGAAGAATGTTCGATAAAAAGTTTCAACTCAAAAATGACGTTGGTGCAGAGTGACGATGATATTACATTAAACTATGACTTGATGATTGAAAAAATGAAAACGAAAACAACTGAATTCCAAGAGAGGGATAGCGGTTGGGCGTTGACCGGAATAACCCATTTAGAAATTAATATAAATCAATACCAACCATTGAGAGGAAGTAGTCAGTACATAGGATTACCTAAGAAAATCCAAGAAAAGCACGCTTGTATCAATGTCAAAAATAACGATGAATATTGTTTCAAATGGGCTATAATTTCGGCTTTGTGTCCAGTCGATTTCCATGCAAATAGACCAAACTCATATTGTGTTGAAGACATCACTGCCAATACAATAGTTTTACATAATAATATTGTATTAGAATTTGATGATTTAGACTTTCCTTTGAAAGTAAAAGACATTAAAATATTTGAAGAATTGAACTCGGAAATTAGTATAAATACTTTTGGTTTAGAAGATGATCAAATTGTTGGACCATTGTATTGTACCAAAAGAGAAAAAGTAAAGCATATCAATTTACTGTTGATAGAAAAAGAAGAACGGAGCCACTATGTGTGGATTAAAAATGTCTCAAGATTACTGCGAAGCAGCATTACAAGACATACTAATAAAATTTTCATTTGCAATTTTTGCTTATTACATTTCGATTCTGAAAAAAACTTATTAATACATAAAGAGGAGTGTAATCGTATAGTTACAATCATGCCAACACATGAGAATTCTGTAGTAGAATTTAAAAATTATGAACGACAAATTGAACTTCCATTTGTAATCTATGCAGATTTTGAGTGTCTATTACAAGACATTGATATTTGTACACCGAATCCAACTACATCGTCAACAACTAATGTACAAGAACACACACCGTGTGCTTTCGCTTATTACATTAAATGTTCATTCGATCAGAATTTCGATAAATTACAAGTTTACAATGGTGAAGATTGTGCTGATCAATTTGTAAAATCATTAACGTACGATATACAAAGAATTTATAATGAAATTTTAATGAAACCGAAACCAATGGAGAATTTAAATGATGAACAACTTGAATCATATCTTGAAACGAACATCTGTCATATTTGTAATCAAACAATAGTCAATGATGATAAAGTGACGGATCACTGTCACTTTACTGGTAAATATAGAGGACCAGCACATCGACAATGCAATTTACAATATCGCATACCTAAATTCTTTCCAATTTTTTTTCATAACTTTTCTGGTTATGATTGTCATTTGTTTGTAAAATCGTTGGAAAAAATTGAAGGTGATATTAACTTAATACCGCTAAATAAGGAACTCTATGTCTCCTTATCAAAACGAATTTTTGTTAGTGAAACAGAGACAGTTGATCTGCGGTTTCTAGACTCGTTCAGATTTATGTCATCTAGTCTAGATAGTTTAGCGTAGAATTTATCACCTAATGATTTCCAAACTGTTAAAAGCGTTTTCAACGATGAAGAACAATTTAAATTACTGATAAGAAAAGGTGTGCTACCATATGAGTACTTTAATTGTAGGAAACGTTTAGAAGAGACATCATTACCAGCGCAAGAAAAATTTAACAGTCGATTTTTGATGAAATTATGCTCTGATGAAGATTACAAACATGCACAGAATGTGTGGCAACAATTCAATTGTCAAAATTTATGGGATTACATGAAATTGTACTTGATAACGGATGTATTGCTGTTGACTGATATTTTTCAAAATTTCCGCAAAGTCTGTCAAAAAATATACAATTTGGATCCTTGTCATAATTACACAGCACCCGGATTATCATGGGACGCCATGTTGAAATATACTCAAATAAAAATTGAATTATTAACCGATATCAATATGCATACATTTATTAAAAGAGGTATACATGGTGGCATAACACAATGTTCACATCGACATTCTGTTGCAAACAATAAGTATATGGAAAGTTATGACTCATCTAAACCAAGTACGTATTTAATGTATTTAGATGCTAACAATCTATATGGTTGGGCCATGTCACAACCACAACCCTATGGTGGGTTTCAATGGGTCGAAGACATTGAATCAATTGACATAATGAAAATTCCAACAAATTCCGGTATAGGTTACATCTTCGAAGTGGATCTAGAATATCCAAAAGGTCTACACGATCAGCACAATGATCTTCCATTTTGTCCGGAGAATAAGATTAGTTCAAATGCAAAATATTCCAAATTGATTACTGATCTAACAAATAAAAAATAAATATATAATACATTATAGAAATTTACAACAGTGTGTCAAGCATGGTTTGAAAATTAATCAAATTCATCGAATATTACAATTTAAACAATCTTGTTGGTTGAAAAAATATATCGATCTGAATACACATCATCGTACATTGGCCAAAAATACGTTTGAGAAAAATTTTTTTAAATTACTAAATAATGCAGTGTACGGTAAAACTATGGAGAATGTAGATAAAAGAAAAGACATCAAATTGGTTACAGAGTGGGAGAGTTGTGGAAAGAGATTGGGTGCACGTGCACTAATTGCCAAACCACATTTCCATAGTGTAGCCCATTTTTCACCTAAAATGGTGGCAATTCAGTTGAATCGTGTCAAGACCTGTTACAATAAACCAATTTATATTGGTTTTACAGTATTGGAATTATCAAAATGGTTGATGTACGATTTTCATTATGAATACATGAAACCAAAATACAACGATAAATTACTATTAAACTATATAGATACGGATTCACTTATTTATACCATTAAAACTGATGATTTCTACAATGATATTAGGGATGATATAGATATTTATTTCGATACATCTGAGTATGCAAAAGAGAATCCATACAATTTACCATTGAAAAATAAAAAAATTGTTGGATTTATGAAAGATGAAAATAAAGGTAAAATAGTGAGAGAATTTATTGGTTTAAAATCGAAAATGTATTCAATTGACGTTATTGATGGTAAATTGATCAAGAAAGCTAAAGGTGTAAAGAAAACAGTTATTAACGGTTTCAATTTAGATGACTATCGAGACTGTCTGTATAAAAAGAAGATTTTTTATGGTAACATGTCCACATTTAGATCCGTCCTTCACAATATCTATACACAAAATTTGAACAAGATTGCTCTTAGTCATTTTCATGATAAAAGACATATTAGAGAAGATGGTATATCAACATTTGCCTGGGGACATTACCACATAGAAGAATAATTCAATAAATATTACACTGTATAAATTAAAATTTTAGTAGATTAACTTTAATTTATTTCTATAATTATTTTTATCTCAATTACACGTTTTTGTTGTTGTTGCTGATGTTGTTGTTGCTGATGTTGTTGTTGTTGTTGTTGTTGTTGTTGTTGTTGCTGTTGTCGTTGCTGTTTTTGTTGTTGTTGTCGTTGTTGGTCTCGTTCCCGTAAACATTCCAGGATTCTTTGTTGCTGTTGTCGATCTAGTTGTTGTTTACAATAATTTGAAATTAATGTAAATATGTATAAGTTCTAAATTAATACTTACATTGTTCTTCTTTCTGAAAATGCTCAAATTGATGTTCTATCCAATAATTGAATTGATCCTCGGTGATCTCTTCACCTTCGAAAACTGTTTTATGATATTTAATTAAAAATTAATTATAAATTAAATGTATGTTGTAAATGAATATGTACTTACTCATAATTTCTCTTGAATTCATTTTTATTCACCAATTAATATTCACCAATTGAAATTCACCAATTAAATTAGGTACTTGACGATACACTGATTTACTTTAAGACTGGTTGATCTTATACATATATTATTGTGATTGCAATTCAGCATTCTTATTAAGAAGATTTCTTATAGAAAGGATCCATTGTTACAATTTCTTTTATTTGAAAATTGTTAGAAAAGTATATGCATCTATGATTTTCTTATTATTTGAAAAATGATGTATTCTTAATGGTTGACTTTGTTATATTTTTATATTAAAAAATATTATTCGAATTATAAATTAATAGAGAGATCTGTACTTTGTGTCTGTATGAAAGTCATCGAAAAGAGATATTACAGCAGAAATACACCAAATTTCCACTAATAATTATTGATTTGCTTTAAATTTAATTCATACTGTATATTTTTGTGATTGCAATTCAGCATGCTTATCAAGAAGATTTCTTACACAAATGAAATTTTTTAATATTAATAAATGAACAATGCAGGTATTCATTACCTATAAATTATATATACATTCTTTTATTTGAAAATTGTTAGAAAAATATATACATATATTGTCAATGTTGTTGTTCATCCAACTATGCCAATTAAAGTAGACTTTGTGTGCCCTTCCTGTAAGGGTGAAAGTGATGAAAGGGGTGAACAGTGTCATTGGAGCCTTTATCAAAAACTTGTAAATAAGGAAGGGTACAAACATTTAAAGTGACAAGGTGCAGCACCTGGGAACGACGACGACGACGACGACAACACCGATTAATAATTGGTGAATTTTTCAATTATTATGTCTTATTATTATTATTATTTAGACTTTTTTCAAATTTGTTTGAAAATCAATGCTAGTGATCTTCTTAAAAGTCTGGTCAGGCTAGGCTAGGCTAATTTGACAACGTAAATTTTGTTTGTTGACAACAATAAAAACAACTTTTTTCAAATTTGCCGCCGTTTCCGCTGTTTACAGGGCTACAAATTGACATTAGTTACTAGAATTTTAGGTTGGTATGAAATCTGGGGGAATTTAGTTGTATAGATTTTAGTTTGGCATGAAATCTGGGGGAATTTACTTGCATAGATTTTAGGTTGGCAGAAAGTCTGGGGGAATTTACTTTTCTAAATTTTAAGTTGGTCGATTTGAAATTTCAAATCTCCCGCGCCGTGACGTCACAGGTTGACATGATATCTGGGGAATTTACTTGCATAGATTTTAGGTTGGCAGAAAGTCTGGGGGAATTTACTTTTCTAGATTTTAAGTTGGTCGGTTTGAAATTTCAAATCTCCCGCGCCGTGACGTCACTTCCCGATGTCAATTGGCGGGAGAATTTGAAAATTGGCTCCGACTTCCTGGTCCAGAACATACATATTTATACTACTTACAAGCTCAGAAAGCAAACGATTATCAAATATTGCATTTAGAAAGATTAGTTGATACTCGTTGGTCTTACTGGTATACTTCACTTCAAAAAATTAAACTTCGGTATAGTGTTATTATTGAAACTATATGTGCATTATCTTCTCAGACTGTAGATACAGTAACACCAGCTGGAGCTAACGGTCTTCTAACTGAAGTTGAAAGAATTGAATTTGTAATAAAACTCTGTGTTTAGGAATCAATACTTGAAAAAATACATATTTTGTCTTGTGAGCTTCAGAATCCTAGTTTAAATATGCCAAGTGCAATTCAGTAAGTAAAATCCGTTAAGAAGACATTGAGTGAAATGCATAATGATGAGATTTGGAAGCTTTTTCAAGAAGAAGCTAAATCAATAATTGGAGTAGAAAACAAAATTACAACAGTCGATTAACTGATTATTTTATATCAAGTACTATAGGAAGAAGAAATTTGGTCAACGATGACACAGAAGATTGTTTGAAAATAGAAATATTTTATACTGTGTTGGACAGATTTTCTACTGAATTAGAACATAGATTTTTAAAAAAGGAAGAGTTTTTATATTCATTAGATTTCTTCAATCCGAAGAGTAACAACTTCTTATCAATAGATATTATCAAACCTTTCCTGGCAAATTACAACGATATAACAGATGTGAGTAAAGTTCCATCAGAATATTCAGGAGCCCATTCATTTTTGAAAACTTTGAGTTCTTCACCGTTCGAGACTTTACACGACGTTAGAGATGCATTACCAGTTGCATTTCAAGAACTTTTGAAAATGATAGAGATTGTCAACTGTTTAGGAATTACAACAGCATCGAATGAAAGATTTTTTTCTTCGATGAAAAGAGTAAAGAATTATCTTCGTTGTAGCATGGGGGATGAAAGACTCTCTGATTTGCTAATAATGGCAGTTGAAAGTGAAGAAACACAAAATGTGGATTTAAATGAAGCGATTAATATTTTCGCGAAAATGAAGCCGATGAAGTACCCTTTAATTTAAAGAAAAGACTGAATTTTTGTGTATATCGTTAATTGTTATGATTAATTTAAAAAATTATTAGCCCTGTCTATATTATGAGCTACTCATATTTCTTGCCCCCCCTAGCAAAAGATTGAAATGACGCCCCTGCTTCCATTAATTGTAAGATGTATAAAAAGTTGTGCTTCCACATAAGTTTTAAACATTTGAAAACAATTTCAGGAATAATTCAAAAAAAGCAAAGTGATAAAAAATGATAATTGTAGCCGTCGACATTCAAGGTTTCAGTGTACCGGAGCTTGTCGTAAAAGAGCTGTCGATAAGAGATGGCAAGTGGTATTCGCATTACCTGTTTTAAATCTGCTCGACCATTAAATACTGTGGCGCCATATTTTATACGACAAATACGGTATCTGGAAAGGTACCATCATAAATTCAATTATGACAATGGTGTCATCGAGCAGGAACGAGTTGAACAGTTTCTAAAAAAACACTTGGCAGAACAGAAAGTCGATGTGGTGTACGTCAAGGGAGCAATTAAGAAACAATTTCTCGAAGAAAAATTGGGTAGCAAATGTCCAAAAATCATTGATCTGGACGCCAAGGGCAACTG
This sequence comes from Mylabris phalerata, assembly GCA_020740385.1. Lineage (NCBI taxonomy): Eukaryota > Metazoa > Arthropoda > Insecta > Coleoptera > Meloidae > Mylabris > Mylabris phalerata. The sequence continues at coordinate 18,984 of JAJEOX010000273.1, forward strand.
CCCGAAACTGCCTCTTGAATTTACACAGTGTCTCAACCATTGCCATCCTATAGCATGTTGCTCTTTGAACAACGTGAGGTTTATTTATAATTGGGTGCAAGCAGCGTTGCCTCAGTGAAGTTCTCTGAGACATTTACAGAATTTTTTTAATGGTTTTTAAAATTTAAAATGTAAATATGTGTTATTTGATAATTATATAAATATCTAATCAATATAAGTAGTCGTTCCTTCTTTCTTAAAAATTTTTTTAAAAATTTGAATTTTCATTTTAATATCTTGTAACAGTCTCTTCTTGAATAGTTTTTTTTTAGTTTCTAGCAATCACTATTCGGCTGTTTTGCCGTTGCTATAACAAAATAATAATTTGAATATATATAAAAAAAAAGTTGTTAAAAAATATATAACCGTCTGAATATTTTAATATAATTGTTAAAATCAGATGTGTTACAGTGGCGCCCAACGTTAGGCTCGAAAATCGCAAGTGAAAACGTTTTTCGTAAGCTTTAGTTGTATTTATCGTGCAAGTTAAAGAGTTTCTTGTTCGCTCATTCGGTACGGGAAGTGCCGCTGTTTTCGTGTTTTCGAAAACCAGAATCGGGTTGAATTTTCATTCCCGCGAGATACACTAAAACCAGTGCTGTGTTGCTTAACTCATAATCGACAATTTTCTGTGACGATTAGGTTAACCGTTGAAACTATTAAATTCAAATTTTAAACCTATACGCGAATAGACAAAATCGACAGAATTTGTCCGTGATTGTCCACCAGTGGAAAGTGCGAAAAATAACCGTTTTCTTGAAGTGTTGCGTTGTCCTGAAAACTCATGTTCAGACGACGAAAATACAAAAACGTACAATTTACGTCCGCGTCCTGGAGAAGAACGGTCATTACCGACGAACATGTCGCAACAACAAAATATTGTTCTTACGAACGAACAATTTCAAAACTCTCCTGTATAGTTTGCGTGCTCCACCATCTTCACCACCATCAGAACAAATATCATCGCTTTCTACAGCCGTTCTAAGCGGAAGTTTTGCAACATGTAAATCGAGATTCTCTGGTGATTAAAATGATGATGTTGAAGCATTTATTGATGCAATTCAAATATTTAAGGATTGTGTGAACATTTCTGATGAAAATGCTTTAAAGGGACTGCCTATGTTGTTAGATGGTTTTGCTGCTACGTGGTATAAAGGGGCCAAATCGTTAATTCTTACGTGGAATGACGCTGTGTCCGATCTGAGAAATGCTTTTGGTCGTAAGTTGCCACTCTACCGAATTTATCGTGAACTGTTTTCAAGAGAACAAAGAGATAATGAGCCTACTGACATTTTTGTTAGTAATGCACGTGCCTTGCTCGCAAAGCTGCCAGTTGATGCTCCATCAGCTGAGAAACACAAACTTCATATGGTGTATGGATTGATTTCTCAACGTATTAGACGACAACTACCGTTCGGGCAGATCATCAACTTTAACAATCTTCTTGAGAAAGCCAGGTCAATTGAAGCTAACTTTCAAGAAGTAACACAGTCTAAATCGCTTAAAATTAACAAACCTGTGCGTCCCAAGTGTTCCTTCTGTCAAAATTACGGTCACACTCAAGCAGATTGTCGAAAATTCGCGCGTGTCGAGAAATCGTTGACTACAAAACCTGATGAAATAAACAAGAGAGAAGATAGTTCAGCTGCTGCACATCCTGTCCGATGTTTTGGATGTCATCAACTGGGACACGTTCGATCCAGTTGCCCGAATAGGCCGTGTACACCAGCCCAATCTTCCCATGCTGTTCATTCGGTTGACGCTGCAGTCGTGGAAGTTTTAGCTGTCACCCTCCCTAGCAGTAAG